>CM042009.1:52705386-53180386 GCA_023525715.1 Cichorium intybus
TGCGACAACTACTTATTATTTTTGTAATTTGTCATAATTATTAGTATAATAGATTGATTGGTTTCGTTTAAATGGAGAAGGAAAAAAGAATCAACCAGGAATTTTGTTCATGCCATGTGCCATATTCATTTTCCTATAAAAATAAACGGTATTTTAATGTTAGTAAATTAATGACTGTTTTAGATTTGTGAAGCAACATGAATGAGTTGCAAAGTATGGATTCTCACAATCTAATGGGTAAGAAGAATAGGTGCATATGTGCATTTATGTGTGTATTCTCATGTATACGTGTATGCATATGTGTATTTATGTGTGTATTCTCATGTATACGTGTATGCATATGTGCATTTCTATGCCTATGTGCATACATACAAATGTGCATACATACATATATGCAAAAATACAGATGTGCATATACATATATACGTATGTGCATATATTGCTCCAATAGTTAATAATTCTTTTAAAGTTGTTTTTTTAAGATGCATGCCATACATATATGCATAAATACATATGTGCATATACATATATACGTGTATACGTGTATGCATATGTGCATTTCTATGCCTATGTGCATACATACAAATGTGCATACATACATATATGCATAAATACAGATGTACATATACATATATACGTATGTGTGTATGTGCGTATGTGCATAATTTGGATTTCTTGTCCATAGTATTTTGTACATGTGTACCGTTATGCATAGATGTATGCATATGATAATTTATTTATACTCATATCTGTACATATGTGCATATATGCATATATGTCTAAATACATATATACATAGATGCCACATATGGTGTAAGAACCCGCGAAATAGTGTAAAGGGTAAAAATGGTCTTTTAACACATTATAAGACCAATATGTAAAATAATATGTGAATTGTAAAATGATATAATAAGAAATAAGAGATTATATGAAATTTGGAATTTGTATCGCGTGAATAGTGAAATTTGGCAAAAAAGGGCAAATTGGTCATTTGACATGAAAATGACCAAAATGTTAAGAAAATGTCAAATTAGAAGCTAATAGAATTAAATTTGCAAGATTATGAGCTTAGGATCATTTTTGTGAGGAAATTAGAAGATTAGGGACTAAAGTGTAAGTATTTTATAAAAACTAAAAACATAAATAAGAGAATTATCATTCCCTTTCTCTAGAATTCAGTAGAAGATTTCAGAGAATACGAGAGAGAACGAGGGAGAGTCAAAGAGAAGAAGAAATCCTTGAAGTTTTGGCAAGGAATTGAGGAAAGAATTGAAGATTTCCAAGTAAATAAGGTAAAGACTCTTACTATTCATCATCTTCTCGGGTTGAAATATGGAAATATAGATTATGAACTTCATGAAATGTTTCCAGAAACTCATCCCTATCTAATTACATGAAAATAACAAGTAAACACACATCTCCTAAAAGATGTTGTTGAATTTAAGGAAAATGAAGATTTTTGCTCAAGAACCCTAAAAACGGGTTTTGCAAGATCAAAGCTAGTTTTTATGGTTTTTCTAAGTCCAAATGATCACTTAGGATGTATTAAGACACTCCTAAGTGATTAATTTCGAAAACTTGGATTTTTGGACTAAAATGACAAAAACGGGATTTGGTAGAATTGGAATTGGAATCAATGATTCCATGGCTTAAAACTTGATGTAAAGCAAGGGTTTTAGTCATGGAATGATAGTAAAACAATTAAGATATGTATTAGGTGCTTAACAAGTCAAAATAGAGGTCTGTAGCACAAAAATCGAACTTAAAAACTGAGTCTGCAGATAGACACGGGTCGTGTGTTTCTTAGTACAAAAAACACACGGGTCGTGTGCTTACTGGAAAAGCTTCTGTCCAATTTTTGAGTTTTGAAATCGATGCTAGGCTTGTCCGTTTGGTCTATAACTTATACCATAGCCTTAAAATGGTATGAAAACATGAAAGAAACTTTCAAATTTGCAATCCGACCTTGCGGAAAAATCACTGTAGCGGCAGTGGCAAATTGCAAAGTATATTGTTAAAACTTGATTTTGGGATTTAAGCTAAACTTGTCCGATTAATCCCAAATTTGGAACACAAGTCTTATATGGCTTAAGACTTCATGTAAAAGTGTCAAAACTGAAATACGACCTCTCGGGATCACTGTAGCAATATACGTGTATTTCGGGGACAAATTATAAAACGAGTCTATTAATGGTTATACATTTGTTATAACCTAGAATTGAGATGTATGAGACCTTAGAACTGTAGAATATGTATTTATTGAGTATTTATATATAATACTTATATAGGTGGTGCTTCAAACGTGGTTGAGCACGGAAAAGGGAAAGGAATACGAGAAGCATAGAGACTTGTAGTAACATCAAGGTGAGTATATGAGGATTTCTATAGTACATAGCAAAGTTATGATTTTTCAGAAAATAAGATTTTCAGTTATTTATAATGTTGACAGTTTGTTAAAGTAGCTCTTTATATATATGAGCTAAGTGTTTTAAACAGATTTTAAAGAAGTTTAGTTATAAAGTTAATTTGAAAGAAGCTTCACAAATGAGATAAAGATGTTGAAGCTAGTTTGATAGTATTTTAATTATAAATTAAAAGAGTTTATGAGTTTGAGTTTAAAATAAATTGTGTCCCACTTTGACCAATTCAAGAAGTAAAGTAAAGAAAGTAACGAGATAAGAAGTAAGAGCTAGTTGAGTAAGAGCTAGTTGTCCGGACTAGGATCACCCACATAATCGGGAGATCAGAAGACACTACTGGGATGGTACCTCCCGTCGCGAAGTAGTTGTCTAGCTTAGTATACCCTTGTGCTTGAATCCGTTCCAAGTTACATAGGGGAGACAGAATGAGCAAACCTAGCGGATGGATCTGTTCTGTCCCGCAAGGTGAGCTAGTAAAATGAACTAAAACAAATAAATACATGTGTTTTAGTTGGTCACAAGTAAAAGAAAAAGAAAGTATTTTTGAATAAAGAAAGTATTTTAAAAGAAAGAAAACTGTTTTAAATAAAGAAAGCAGTTTTAAGAAAAGAAGTAAGTTTGTGAAAAATGTTTGTAAGGTTTAATGATATCAGAAAAGAGATTTGAGATATGTTATGAAAAATATGTTCTTATAGTTTATTTATTTATAAATCAAGTTTGAGCAGAAAAGTTTTGGAAAAGTTTTGGGTCTAAAACCCATGTTACTCACGAGACTTTATGTCTCACGTATTATTTGTTTTTAAATGCTATGTACTTAGATGAGTGGAGCAGGAGCTAGGTTACTTATTATGCCTTGAAGCTGGGACTGCGTAAATTACAGATAAGTTTAAATTATGGTTTCTGTATTGAGTCTGTAATACCCTTTCAGTATAGAACTTGTAAAAAAAAAATTTAGTGACTTTTAGTAGTCACATATTCTAAAATGTTTTGAATTAAAATTTATAAAAATTATGGTTTGAGAAAGGGGTGTTACAGTTTTGGTATCAGAGCCATAGTTTAAGCGAACTAGGTGTCAGTATTTGAACCTAGACTTAAACTGTGTAGGAGATTAGTAGAGTAAGTAGAAATGGGATTAAAATCACAACAGTGGAATATGAGTCCTGGTGGTAAAACTGGAAGCAAATGTGTATAGGTGATTATAATAATATGGGCCCGTATTATCATAATCACAGGATATACATTTGAGTCTGGTAGAACCACACAGGAATCATGTGAAGCTGTAAGAGATAAGTGTAAGAGGTTTGAGGGGTATAGATTCAGTATACCTATGGAAGAAAAATCCAGTATGACTGGAAATAATACAGTATAAAAGAAAAAAAGTGTTAACGACAAAATAGCAAATATGAGATATATATAGGAAAAAAAATCCCATACTCTATATGAGTCAGTATAAAGTATATGTAATAAGACATAATAAAATACGAGTAAAGAGTACTGAAAATACGATGATTAGAATGCTAAAATAATGAAGGAGAAAAGTTCAAATTTGTGGTTGTAATAACCACCGTATAATATAAGAAATAACGTAAAGTATGGCAAGAATCAGTAAATGATACATGGTCAGAAAGTATAAATGTATTGAAAATTTTTAATAGAAGTAATGGAGTATATAGTACAAATATAAAATAAAGGGTATAACTGAATATTTCAGTTGTCTAACAGAAATGAATTATGATAATGAAATAAAAAAATATAAGAGTAATGTCACTATGGTGACCAAAGAAAGAAAGATTGGAAAAAGAATGTGAGTACAGATATATGACTGAAATTCATATAAGAAAGAGGAATGAAAACATATAAAAAAAAGAGTAAAAAGAAGTGAGTTGAATAAACCCATTTGAAATATAAATATTAATAAGTAGTAAGATGTGTCGTTCATGGACAACCAAAAGATCTAAGAATATATACAAAAGTTGTGAGTAAATACGATAGTATAAAATAAGAGCAAAATACTTAACCAAGTATTAGAAGAGGAATCAAAGACAGAAATAAAAATATAAGAAACGGGAAGTTGTGACTTCCAAACTTGAAGGTAATATGACTAATAAAAGATATCTAATAATTGAAGCAAATAACTAAGTCTGAAATATATTATAGTGAGCAATAAAAAAAAAAACAAGGTAAGTTGTCTGAATGAGAAAGTAATAAAGTTTGTTAAAAGAAAATTATGAGTATGTTGCGTTTTTATAATGCAAGAGAAGGAGTTGAGAAATGGAGATTGAATGCCTAATCAAGTGTTAGGCGAACAGTTAAAGCTAAGACAGACAGTAAAGATAATGAGAAGAATATAAAGACAGTTATTAAAGAAATGGTCATTTGAAATCAGATTTAGTGACCATATAAATATGAAACAAAAAGAATCGAGAATGAGAAAAGTATAATCGAAAGAATGTGAGAAAATGACTGAGAGTTATAAATAATACGAGACAAAGAGACAAGGTGAATATTCAGATAGGTCTTAGACAAAGAGTCAAATATAAAGTAAGAGTTAAAAATTAAGAGAAAAAGATGCGTAAAAGTAGCCAAAGAATAGAGAAATGGTCAATATACGACTAGTAATTATAAAAAAAAAATGTATAGCGTGTATCACTTTAAGATACATAAAAGTAAAGAGAATAAAGAAATGAAGCTTAAATGAAAGAACAGTGTAATGTGTTGGGCATATAGCCTTATGATACATAAGGAGAAATGGTAAAAAGAATAATAAAAGAAATTTTGAGTATCAAACCTAAAATGTAGGAGACATAGAGACTGAATGTCTATAAAAAAAAATATGGAAGTAATCTATATGAATTTGAAAATAATGTATGTTTAATAAGTATAACGAGATAAAACAAGAAATTGTTGAGACAGAAATGTTAATTTTGATTGAAATATGATTACAGTGCAGTCAAGATAAAAAGAAAAGTAAAAGTTATGTTGGTATTAGCCATAGCAAGTAAGAGATAGAGTGCTAAACTGAGCATTAGTGTGAGAAATAAGAACTATAAAAAAAATGAAAAGGCATGATTATAGTAGAAAGTATAATGAGTAAAGAGAATGAAATCTCCTAAATTATACAAATGGAAGACGAATTTAGATCGTTAATATGTAGAACGATAAAAATAATATAAGTGAAGAGTGATACTAGACATGTATTTATAAAAGTGATACATGCAAGTAATAAGATGATAAGGTAATAACCTTATGAGAACGTAAGAAAACTAATAGTAAAGATAGAGGAAAAGAGAGAAAGAACAGAAAATCCTTTGAAAATGAAAGATTAAAGAAACAAGAATAATGATTGACTTTTGAAAAGTCAATTCCTCTGGTATATGTAGATATACGAAGTTGTAAAGAAAAGTATAAAGATAAAGTGGGCAGATAACGTGTAAATATATATATGTATATAAATCTATATAAGAGATATAAGTCTAATGACAAAAAAAAAAAAGAAGTAATTAGAAATGTAAATTGACTGTTGGAAAGTCAATTTTCTATAATAAAGTATGAAGTGATAGAGCTTCTAGAATAAGAGAGAGAAAGTAAATTTAAAATATGAAATTTACTCAAGTAAGAAGAATAAGTAAAAGGTTTTATTATATTAAAAGAAAAGTCGAGTAATGTGTCTGTCCTTATATTACCAGATGGGACAGAAGATTTTGAAGTATACAGCAATGCCTCACATAGAGGGCTTACCTGTGTGTAGATGCAAAGGAGTAAGAGTATAGTATATGTTCCCAGATGGCTGAAAAACCATAGAAATAAAGTATATTACCTATGATATAGAATTAGCAGTAATCATATTTGCCTTGAGAAATTTAGAGGCATTACCAGTGTGGAACAAAGCGCAAGCTACTCACTGATCACAAGAGTTAGTAGTATGCGTTCACTCAACTAGAGTTGAACATAAGACAGAAAAGATAATTATAGTTGACCAGTGATTATGTTTGCGAAATTGTATACCATACAGACAAGCTAGTGTAGTAGCAGATGCATTGAGTAGAAAAGTTCCAAAGAGAAGAGTCAATGCAAGATTGGTATGTATAGAACTAGTGTCCAGTATTATAGAACAGATAAAAGCAGTCCAACAAAAAGTTGGACAAAGTATAGACTTGAAAGAGGAGAAACGAGGAAGACATGCAGTTTGAGATGGGTAGACAAGAGTTAAAGACTTCCAGAACCCGCATTTGGGTGCCGAAAGCAGGAGATTTGAGAAAGGTAATTTTAGAATAGTCATATAAGTTTAAGTTTAAAGTTGAGGAAAGTACGTATCCGAGTGTGCCATCTGTGCACAAGTCAAGGCGGAACATCGGGTCCTGCATGGAGATGCTCAGTCATTGCACATTCCAGCCGAAAAGTGGGAAGATGTAACCATGGACTTTATTGTCGGGTTACCAAGAACGAGAAGAAGTTATAATAGTATATGGGTCATAGTGGACCGGTTGACCAAGAGTGCACTATTTCTAGCCATAAAAAGAAACTACTCCCTCGGAGCAGTTAGCCCAGTTGTATATAGATGAAATATTAAGAAAATATGGTGCACCGATATCCATCGGGTCAGATAGAGACCCCAGATTTACCTCTAACTTTTGGAGAGTTTTACAAGAGAAAATGGGGACGAGAATTTAGCTAGGTACAATGTATCATCCACAAACGGATGGTCAGAGTGAATGAATGATTCAGACAGTAGAAGATATGTATTGATCAAGTGTGATAGTTTTGGAAGGTTGTTGAGGAGAACCTACCTATAGTAGAGTTTGTATATGACAACAACTACCATTTTAGCACTAAAATGCCACCCTTCGAGGCATTGTATGATAGAAAGTGTAGAACTCATTTATGCTAGTTAGAGGAGGATGAGACGAAGCTTACAAGGTCATGATTGTTAGAATGATTAATGAGAAGATGGGAGTGATTCAAGTTAACATGAAAGCAGCACAAGACCGACAAAAGAGTTACTCCAATTTAAAGAAAAGACTGTATGACTTACAAGAAGGGGTCATCGTGGAAGGGTGTAGTCAGATTTGGTAAGAGAGGAAGAGAGGAAAGCTGAGTCCAAAATATATTGGACCTTTTAGAATCTTGAAGAGAGTTAAATTACAAGCGTTCAAGCTAAAGTTACAACCTGAAGAAGTACTTTGGAAAAGAGGAGTTAGTGATACCATATACAGATTTGAGGGTGGAGACTCCTAGCAGAATGATTGAAGAACCTGAAGCGATTCTAATAATGCAGACTAAGAAGCTAAGGAACAAGAAGATTGACTTGGTATTAGTCAAATGGAAACATTCCTTAAGGTCAAACTTGACCTGGGTAAAACATTAGAAACGATGAAGATATTCAGACTTCAAAGATTACGAAAGGATTCCGAGGACGGAATCCGCTTAAGGAGGGGTGACTGTAAGAACCCGCGAAATAGTGTAAAGGGTAAAAATGGTCTTTTAACACATTATAAGACCAATATGTAAAATAATATGTGAATTGTAAAATGATATAATAAGAAATAAGAGATTATATGAAATTTGGAATTTGTATCGCGTGAATAGTGAAATTTGGCAAAAAAGGGCAAATTGGTCATTTGACATGAAAATGACCAAAATGTTAAGAAAATGTCAAATTAGAAGCTAATAGAATTAAATTTGCAAGATTATGAGCTTAGGATCATTTTTGTGAGGAAATTAGAAGATTAGGGACTAACGTGTAAGTATTTTATAAAAACTAAAAACATAAATAAGAGAATTATCATTCCCTTTCTCTAGAATTCAGTAGAAGATTTCAGAGAATACGAGAGAGAACGAGGGAGAGTCAAAGAGAAGAAGAAATCCTTGAAGTTTTGGCAAGGAATTGAGGAAAGAATTGAAGATTTCCAAGTAAATAAGGTAAAGACTCTTACTATTCATCATCTTATCGGGTTGAAATATGGAAATATAGATTATGAACTTCATGAAATGTTTCCAGAAACTCATCCCTATCTAATTACATGAAAATAACAAGTAAACACACATCTCCTAAAAGATGTTGTTGAATTTAAGGAAAATGAAGATTTTTGCTCAAGAACCCTAAAAACGGGTTTTGCAAGATCAAAGCTAGTTTTTATGGTTTTTCTAAGTCCAAATGATCACTTAGGATGTATTAAGACACTCCTAAGTGATTAATTTCGAAAACTTGGATTTTTGGACTAAAATGACAAAAACGGGATTTGGTAGAATTGGAATTGGAATCAATGATTCCATGGCTTAAAACTTGATGTAAAGCAAGGGTTTTAGTCATGGAATGATAGTAAAACAATTAAGATATGTATTAGGTGCTTAACAAGTCAAAATAGAGGTCTGTAGCACAAAAATCGAACTTAAAAACTGAGTCTGCAGATAGACACGGGTCGTGTGTTTCTTAGTACAAAAAACACACGGGTCGTGTGCTTACTGGAAAAACTTCTGTCCAATTTTTGAGTTTTGAAATCGATGCTAGGCTTGTCCGTTTGGTCTATAACTTATACCATAGCCTTAAAATGGTATGAAAACATGAAAGAAACTTTCAAATTTGCAATCCGACCTTGCGGAAAAATCACTGTAGCGGCAGTGGCAAATTGCAAAGTATATTGTTAAAACTTGATTTTGGGATTTAAGCTAAACTTGTCCGATTAATCCCAAATTTGGAACACAAGTCTTATATGGCTTAAGACTTCATGTAAAAGTGTCAAAACTGAAATACGACCTCTCGGGATCACTGTAGCAATATACGTGTATTTCGGGGACAAATTATAAAACGAGTCTATTAATGGTTATACATTTGTTATAACCTAGAATTGAGATGTATGAGACCTTAGAACTGTAGAATATGTATTTATTGAGTATTTATATATAATACTTATATAGGTGGTGCTTCAAACGTGGTTGAGCACGGAAAAGGGAAAGGAATACGAGAAGCATAGAGACTTGTAGTAACATCAAGGTGAGTATATGAGGATTTCTATAGTACATAGCAAAGTTATGATTTTTCAGAAAATAAGATTTTCAGTTATTTATAATGTTGACAGTTTGTTAAAGTAGCTCTTTATATATATGAGCTAAGTGTTTTAAACAGATTTTAAAGAAGTTTAGTTATAAAGTTAATTTGAAAGAAGCTTCACAAATGAGATAAAGATGTTGAAGCTAGTTTGATAGTATTTTAATTATAAATTAAAAGAGTTTATGAGTTTGAGTTTAAAATAAATTGTGTCCCACTTTGACCAATTCAAGAAGTAAAGTAAAGAAAGTAACGAGATAAGAAGTAAGAGCTAGTTGAGTAAGAGCTAGTTGTCCGGACTAGGATCACCCACATAATCGGGAGATCAGAAGACACTACTGGGATGGTGCCTCCCGTCGCGAAGTAGTTGTCTAGCTTAGTATACCCTTGTGCTTGAATCCGTTCCAAGTTACATAGGGGAGACAGAATGAGCAAACCTAGCGGATGGATCTGTTCTGTCCCGCAAGGTGAGCTAGTAAAATGAACTAAAACAAATAAATACATGTGTTTTAGTTGGTCACAAGTAAAAGAAAAAGAAAGTATTTTTGAATAAAGAAAGTATTTTAAAAGAAAGAAAACTGTTTTAAATAAAGAAAGCAGTTTTAAGAAAAGAAGTAAGTTTGTGAAAAATGTTTGTAAGGTTTAATGATATCAGAAAAGAGATTTGAGATATGTTATGAAAAATATGTTCTTATAGTTTATTTATTTATAAATCAAGTTTGAGCAGAAAAGTTTTGGAAAAGTTTTGGGTCTAAAACCCATGTTACTCACGAGACTTTATGTCTCACGTATTATTTGTTTTTAAATGCTATGTACTTAGGTGAGTGGAGCAGGAGCTAGGTTACTTATTATGCCTTGAAGCTGGGACTGCGTAAATTACAGATAAGTTTAAATTATGGTTTCTGTATTGAGTCTGTAATACCCTTTCAGTATAGAACTTGTAAAAAAAAAAATTTAGTGACTTTTAGTAGTCACATATTCTAAAATGTTTTGAATTAAAATTTATAAAAATTATGGTTTGAGAAAGGGGTGTTACATATGGTCATATAAAGACATGTGCATATATGCATATATACATAGACGTATTATTGCATATGGTCATCTAAAGACATGTGCATATATGCATATATGTGTATATCTTCATGTATTTGCATAAATACATACGTGCATAAATGTATGCATAGTTACATATATGCATTTTTTTGTAAAGGTATACATATGTATAAATGTGCACATGTGTGTATATGCATACATATATATGTGCATATGTGTATATGCATGTAAGTATTTATTTTAATGTTTTTGAATATTCAGTTATATTAATTTTTATTAATGTTTTTTTGCAGATTTTGAAGAATTTATCAATCAAATTGAAGAATTGAAAAGTGACAAACTAAAAAAATGAAAATATCATGAATTATTGTTGTTTTTTATTATATTTTATTCTATGTATTGTTCATTATTTCTAATAAATTTGTATTTATTGCTCAAAACAGTTGTATATTATTGTTTTTAATAAATCGATTTTTATTGTTTGCATTAATATTTAAAGATAAGCATATGTATATTTAAATTTCGAAAATATGCATATATGCATCTGTGAATATGTATATATGCACCTACAAATAAAAAAATTTATGTGTCTTTTAAATTCCAAAAATCTAAATTAAAAAATAATTTTTTTAAATTTCGAAAATTTTGACATTATTATAAAAAACGAAAATTTTATAAATTTTGAAATTTGAAAATTTCAAATTGATTAGGCTTATATTTAGGAAATGATGATATTGTTGCCAAAAATAAAAAGTCTCAAAATTAAATAGGATTTGTTAAATGACGATCATGTCCTTATTGGATTGGATAATGATCTAATGGTTGATATGGAGTTCTCAAGATCTCATGCTTTTTTGAGTTCTCACAAGAACCCACCCCTATATATATATATATATATATATATATATATATATATATATATATATATATATATATATATATATATATATATATATATATATATATATATATATATATATATATATATATATATATATATATATATATATGTTCAAATACATTTTCTAACTATTGTGTTATTGTAGGACTAAATCTGGTCAAATCGTTTCCAAATGATATATATATATATATATATATATATATATATATATATATATATATATATATATATATATATATATATATATATATATATATATATATATATATATATATATATATATATATATATATATATATATATATATATATATATATATATATATATATATATATAAACCATATGATGTTTAAGTGCATAACCATTTGTGTTTTAACTTCTAAACCTTTTATAATTTTACGTTTTAAATAGAACATTATCATTTTTAGATTAGTAATTGTATTCCCATCCGACCTGAATAATTAAATTTCAATTTTATGTCCATCTATTTTGACCCGATTTATTTTGTGTCACCTAATTCATGTTAGGTCCTGTCAAGAATGATCTATCTTACTTGGAGCAAAAATGTATAAGAATCATTTATTGATATAAAACTTGTTATTACATAAGATTTATATGACACGTTTAATATATATATATATATATATATATATATATATATATATATATATATATATATATATATATATATATATATATATATATATATATATAGTTAGGTTCTTTTGAGAACTCAAAAAACCCTGAGATCTTGAGAACTCTCTGTGAACCATTAGATCAGAAAAATCAAGGGATAAAATGCAAGGTGGCAGTTTTTGTAATTTTGATAGTTTTAATGATATATTTGACTTTTAAACCTCAAAATTGGGGGTAATTTAGGAACTAAAATACGAATGAAATAGGAAACAAATCATAACCCGTTTCTTTCTCCCTCTTGATCGGTCTCTCTCTCCAACACTCTTTCTTTGCGTATCCTCAAATCCCGCAGTTCTCCTTCATCCCTTTCTCTTCTTCACCCGATTCCCTTCTCCAGCCTCCCGCCACCGTCGCCCTCGACTGAGGCATACGGCATCACCGACGCCGTCCTCCCCGACGCATCTCTTCTTCTAGAAAACTCTAACCTCATCTCTCACCAGTACCGGCGCCACCACCATCAATTCCGGCCGACCACGCTCCGCTAACCAACATCCGCCTCATTCCGATCTCCAATGTCGGAGATTGCTGGAGAACTTGAACCAACGCCCGAAAATAACATATCTTTGCCATTCTATGCTTGATGGGAGTTGTGATACCAGATTTCAATCGATAGGGCTCCTCGTCTCCATCTGTCGTCCTCTTTGATTTTCACTGTGTCGTCGCATCGATGGTGGGATAAACGATGAGCATGGTGGGATAATCGGAGATTGGAGCCGTAGCTCTCGATCTTCGTTTTCGGGTTTGTTTGGTGGTTCAATTCGATTTCCGTTCTCCGATTGTTTTTATCGACTTGGTCATGGTATTCTACTTGTTTTTATATATACTGTCTCCAAATCGATTTCAGTTCTTTAATTGTTGTTATCGTCTTGTTTCTGTATACCATCTCCGGTTCAATTTCAGTTCTCTGTTTTGAATTGTTTCAACATACTATCGTTAACAGGAAGCTAAAGCTATTGCTAAAGCTATTTGATTGAATTTATTGGGATTCAATTTTTGTCAGGGTCATTATTTCACATTTGTTTGAATATATCGGAATTCCAGGTTGGGGCTATAACTATTTCAAATGTGATTTGGAATTTGGGATAACTGCCATTGATTAAGTGTCGGTTCTCTTTCTAGTTTGTCTTCATGCACACCAAGTGTTTGATAAATTGCTCTAGAGAATCTCAAAGCACATTGCCACGTTATCATATAACGATTTTACATATTCATTTGATTAATGTTGTTGGAATGATTAGAAGAGTATAACAATATGAATTGCTGGTCAAAACTGTAACCTAATATGATTTTACCTTTGTGGAACCTAATCATGTGTTTGCTGTGGAACAAAAATTAGATGTGTGGGTTTTAATTTTGCATCTTCTTTTGTAGGTGATGATCTATTAAATGACTATGCTTTTGGGACGAGAATTATAGTTTCAAAGATCAACTATTTGGATGAATTCTAGAACTCATTTGCTACTGCAAGTTGTTAAGGTCACATAAATATATGTGCACATATGGATAAATGCATATATGCATATATGTGTACATAAATGTATGTGCATATATGCATAAATGCATATATATGAATTTGTGTATATACGTATGTGTATATGCATATGAGCAGTTGTATATATGCATATATGTATATGTGCAAATGAGCTCATGTATATAAATGTATATATATGCATATGAGCAGTTGCATGTATGCATATAAATGTATATATATGCATAAATACATATTTGCATACAAGTATCTGCACATGTGTAAAATGCATATATAAATATGTTCAGATATGTATATGTGAATATACATTTATCTGTGCATATACATATGTGCATATATGCATAGACGTATGTGCATATGTGCATACACGTATGTGCATATGTGCATACACGTATGTGTATATGTGAATATACGTATGTGCATAATTTATATGTGTTATTGTCAAGAACAGATATTGCAATTTTATTTCAAGAACTAAAACGTTGAAACACATATGCATAATATTATATGCACATATGCATAAACGTATCTGCATATATACATTTATTTGTGCATATACATATGTGCCTAAGTGTGTGTGCGTAATTTGCATATATGCATACATATATGTGCCTATGTGCATATGCGTATATGCATATAAGTATTTTTTTTTAATATTTTTAATACGTATTTTTTATTAATGTTCTTGCAGGTTCTTAAATTTTATCGAGCAAAATGAAGACATGAAAAGCGATAAAATGAAGAAACATGACAACACAGGAATAAACAACGGAGATCTCATGCATTTTTGTTGTATTTTTTATATTTTATGTATGTATTGTTCAAAAAAATTGTATATTATTGTTTTTAATAAATTGGGTTGTTTATTATTTGTATTATAATAATATGCATATATGAATTCCGAAAATATGCATATATGCACCTTTGTATTCAACTATTATACATAATAATATGTTTATATGAATTTTAAAAATATGCATATATGCACCTGCTTGCAAATACATGAACGTATATGTTTTCTAATTCTAAAATCTGATTTTTTTCTTCAATTTAATTTTTTTTTAAATTTCGAAAAATCTCATATTAAAAAAAACGAAAATCATGTATTTTTTTTTAAATTTGAATTTTGAATTAGATTATGCTTATTTTTAGGAATTGTAGATTTGTTGCCAAAAATAAAAAAAAATCAAAATTAAATGAGAATTGTATAATGACAATCATGCCCTTTTCTGATCTGACCAATCAGAAAGAGTTCTCGAGATCTCATGGTTTTTTAAGTTCTCAAAAGAACCCAACTATATATATATATATATATATATATATATATATATATATATATATATATATATATATATATATATATATATATATATATATATATATATATATATATATCATAAACTTACATTAAGACTTTGTAGTTTATAATATTTGTGTTTATTATCTATGGTTTCTTTCTAGCTGGTCCGTATTTCTAGTTCTACTTCTCAACATAAATAAGAATATGCAACGCAGATCCATGAAATAAAAATGAGATCAAGCAAATGAAAAAGGCTGCATTAATCAATTATTACCATTTGATTTTTGTTCGATACTTCATGATTTGTTTTATCATGTTTGTCACAAGTCACAACAAATGTGTCCTTAAGTAAACTACATGTACATATAACATAATGTCTAACAATATAGCATCAAGCCTTATTACGATTAGTGTAGGTATTTTGTGTATTAAAATTTATCTTTCTTGGGCATAAGTACAACTAATAATACATAAGGTACAAAGTTAATTATTGATGAAGAAGTGGATTCTATAGTAAGTGGATCATAGCATATAGTATATATGGTAAGAAGTGTTAAGAGTCAACATAAGGTGGATGGAGAAGTTCGTTCCTTTTTGAGTGGATCAAAGCATTTCTGTCTATGAAAAAAGGACAGAATATGCATGGTCTTACATCATCATCCATCAAAAGCTAATCTCTTCGACCACCTCCATCCAAGGAAAAACACTTGGCAATGATATGATTT
Source organism: Cichorium intybus (assembly GCA_023525715.1). Taxonomy (NCBI): domain Eukaryota; kingdom Viridiplantae; phylum Streptophyta; class Magnoliopsida; order Asterales; family Asteraceae; genus Cichorium; species Cichorium intybus. The sequence continues at coordinate 52,721,016 of CM042009.1, forward strand.
TTATGATAAAGTTACAGTCCCTTTTCGTTTACAAAAACTTTGTAACATTAGGGATCTCTAAGATATGAAAATCTAGACGATCATTTTGGCTAACACTGTTAGCTTTTCATAGTCATGGTAATGTAGCTTGTTCAGTTTTCAATAACTATGTTACAAGCAAAATCAAAACTAGACCATACCATTTTTTGTAACACCCCTCGCTAAGAGAAATTAAAAAAATACCATCTTTAAACCCACAAGTTCTTATCAAAGTTTACAAGTCATCATATGTGAGAATTTGGTCCCAAAATACCTCAATGCAGTTAAATTGAATTTATACACCATTTTAAAATCCATTGGATTTTTACTTCAAAATCATTTCAGAGTTTTTAAGCTGCGAAAAATCATAGGGTCCCAATTCCAAAACAATTTAGTTTGTTTTAAGAGAGTGAGGTGGTTACAACTCAAATATCATTACATAGTTTAAATGAAACCTCACAATTTGTGGCCTTCTAAAAAGTCTCAAAAGTCTACATAAGTCATCCTTATTTGTCAACATGAGAACATGTCACAATACGTTAGTCAATGCAAATGCCTAGTGAGAATACACGGGGCCAACTCATTTAGAGTAGGTGATGTCAATCACCATACTTGAGTCGCCCCCCCCCCCCCCCCCCCCCCCCAACCAAAAAAACATATCTTAAAACACTCATACGTAATAAAAATACTCTGATGGAGAATTTTCTCCGAAATCATCGTAGTCTTCATTTATTTGAAATACATCTTTGGAACACCGAAAACATCATAGATATAGTTTTTAAAGGAAATGTTCCCAAATTAACATAGTCAAGGATTGAGCTAAAAATCAACATTGCAATACTAAAATCATAATAATTATGGTTTAAGGGAATTTTGTCCCAAAATCTTCATGTCAACATTATCATCATAAAACATCATTTGTATTAAAACATCATTTCACCGTAAGAAGGGTAATTCATATGTATGATGAATGCATATGCAACTAGCCCATGTTCCTCGTCTATCTCATCAAGTCTGTCCTCACCTTTGGTGGTTTGAAGGAAACACTTTATCCTTCCATCGTAGTCAGGTACTTGCAAACTAGCACACAAGCACCACATGCAGGGTAGCTATTCTCGCACGTGCAAAGTGATTATTAACAAGATATCTAATCACTACACCTTTCATCTTTCACCTTTAGTTATGCTCCATATGGATATCATGAATGACACCTACAGACTCCCATCATAAATGCAATGCACATGTAGGATGCAACCATGGTTTTAAAATCATCGTTTCATCATGTTTAATACACAATTTAAAAATAGATTTTCATGAATGCACAAATATACTTATATTATAGCACATAACACTTAGGAATGAATGCATGAAAATCTTTTAAAACAACTCACACCATAAAATAGTTTAGGGACATGTACTCTAGTAAACTCACATTAGTGTCAACTGAAAAGTCAACACTAATCCCTAAACTATCGTCCTGTCTAAAATTATCACATCCTAGACCTCCTCTTCTATTTCATCGAATTTCTCTATATGATCAATCGTATAAAAATCAATACGTTAGCTAAAGATGTCACCTTTATTCCAACGTAGTTATGATCTTATCTAATAGTTGGATGTAAGCCTATAAAAAGGTTAAGTTAATTGTTTACTCTATAAATTATTTAGACTATTCATTTTGGTTAAATTTTTGTATTTAAATATCATTTCTTTTGTCAGACAAGGTTTTACTCAACAATACATCTTATATTTACAAATACATCTTTTATAATTTACACTCCATAATTAAAGCCCATTTCCATAATATACATTATGCTTGATCCAACTTATAGCCCAAACTATAACTAAAGTCTAGGATTAATATTGGTCCTTTATTCCATTTAAGCCAATGATTAAATGAGTCCTTTTAATTCCTTGAGAAACCCAAAGTATAAGAGCCTAACGAGGGCATCCATTTAGACTAGCCCAATCATACTTGTCCACTAAGATCCATTTATCAGCCCACTTGATGGAACCCGACACATGACCTAATCCTAGATGCAAAAGTTAAGGTTCATGATCTTTACCTATAATGATTGTTCCCTTCAACGCTGATGACAAAGTCTCATTAGAAAAACGTCAATGTATTCATAGGAATCCCCCTCCGATCTCCATCAAGGAAAACTGGCCACGTCCTAAACCAAGCTTATCCTGATGTGCATCAATTAAGGGTTGCAAAGCCATAATAAGCTTGTCATGTCCATCAAAGACTGCCCTTTGTTCTGATGCTACCCGAAACTCTAACAACAAAGAGCAATCTCCTACCTCACCGTCAAGTATCATTTACGAGTACAAACCACCCGATAAACACATAATACACACACAACATAGATTGAGACTTTCATGTCCGACCACCACCCTCCTCAAGCGACACCTCCGTCTCCAGCAACACCAACACACTAGAAGCCTTGGTTCAATCATATCTCTAGTTTTCTATCCTGATTCTCCAAGCTGTCATGCACTTTGATCTCAACTTCGCACCTCAACCCCGGTCATCCTCTTGTTAATTCCCAGTGACTTACTTCTCTCTGCCTCCTGTTTAGTCCACGACGACATGCCACCATCGTCCCTCCACCTCGTTCTATGTTGAACCTCCATTCTAGGTGTCAATACCTCCCTCTCATCAGATTTCTTCACCTTTACCCTTGTTTCAACTAAACCTGGAAAACATGTCGCGTTGTGTCGTGTCGGGGTCGTGTCAAGTCAAAACATTAAACAGGTTGGGAGAGTTTGACCCTAAACCGACCCATTTAATCTACGTGTCGTGTCAACCCATTTATTTTCATTTTGAATTCGTGTCGGGTTAGCAACTTTAGTGGTCAGACCTTTTAATGTGTAATGATGTATCATGTTGAAATACTAAACAATTTGAATGAGTAAAAGTTGTTGAGACATAAATGAAAAAGGGAAAAGGGAAAAGAGTATAAGTTGAGAGGCGCAAAGGAAAACTTCATTGCAAGTTGAAAGGGAAAAGTGGAAAGAATAGGAGTTGGAGAAGTGGATGAACGAGGTCACGAGAATGAAGGAGTGCCTGAGTGGGACTGTGAAGTATATGAGAGAATGAAAAAACTAAAAACTAAGTCCTGACTTAGGAGTGAAACTCTCAATTCTAACATTACTCGTTTAAGAAAACTTGCATATAAATAAACGGGTTGTAAGAACCCGCGAAAAAGTTGTAAAAGGGTAAAACGGTCTTTTAACATGTTATAAGACTATTATGAAAAATAATATGTATTTGTAAAATAATATGACAATAAATAAAAGTTTATGTGAAATTTGGAGTTTTATCGTGTGAATAGTGAACTTTGACCAAAAAGGACAAAATGGTCATTTGACATGAAAATGACCAAATTGTCAAGAAAATGTCAAGTTAGAAGTTAATGGAACTTTGGTTGCAAAGTTATGAGCTCTTGGGCCATTTTTGAATAAAAGAGAGAAGCTAGGGGACTAAAATGCAAATGTTTTATAAAAATTAATTATATAAATAAGAGAGTTATTACTCTCATTTCCCAGAATTCAGTAGAGCCTTCTAGAGAGAGCCAGAGAGAGAGCGAGAGGGAGAGCACGGGAAGAGAAGAAGTTTGGAAATTCAGCAAAGGAATCAAAGAAACAACCTTGGAATTGGTGATTCCTAAGTTAAACAAGGTTAGTAAGAAAGTTCTAACCTAAGTTTTGTGTGTATTCTTGATTTGGTTCTTGGGTTGAATTGAAACTGAAATTTCAGTTATGAATCATGTGGTTTAAGTGGCTAATACTTCCAATAAGTCATTAGTTAAGAACATAACTCAAAAACATGGAAGTAGATTGCTATTCTTGAGAATTTGCAATTTTGATCAAGAACTTTAATTCCTGCATTTGATAGATTGAATTGATTTTAATGGGTTAAAACCTTGTATTAATGGAGGGTTTTAGTCAGGGAACAAACCCCATATGATTAAGAACTGGATTAAGGACTTAAAATGTCAAAACTGCATGCTATAGTGCCAAATCGCGACTGGTCTGGAACCCTGCCCAGGCGCCAGGCGCAGTGCGCCCAGGTTCCAGGCGTGGTGCGCCCAGGTTCCAGGCGCAGTGCGCCCTCCGGACAGGGACTTCAAAAGTTAGAAACCATAGCTAGGCATGTCCGTTTGGTCTGAAATTTTTACCATAGCCCTAAAGTGGTATGAAAACATATAGGAAATCTTCAAATTCGTAATCCGATCTTGCGGGAAAACCACTGTAGCGGCAGTGGCCAAATTGTCAAGTTTATGTTAAAACTTGATTTTTGTAATTTGAGCTAGACTTGTCCAATGAACTCCAAATTTGAAACACAAGTCTAATATGGCCTAAGATTTCATGGAAAAGTGTTGGAACTGAAATACGACCCCTCGGGAGTACTGTAGCAAAATATGCGTATTTCGGAGAAAAATTATAAAACGAGTTTATTAATGGTTATACATTTGTTATAACCTGGAATTGTGTCATATGAGACTTTAGCAATGTAGAGTCAGTTGTGGTATGTATTTATTGAGTAGTTATACATGATACTTGTATAGGTGGTGCTTCAAATACCATTGAGCAGGGGAAAGGAAAAGGAGTACAAGAAGCTTAGAGACTTGTAGCTACATCAAGGTGAGTTTTATGAGGATTTCTCTAGTACATAGCAAAATGATATTTTTAGAAAAATAAGATTTTCAAATGTTTGCAAATACTAAAGTTTGGAAAATAGTTTTAAAGTAGCTCTATACAAGGGCTAAGTGTTTCAAGCAGATTTTTAAGAAGTATAGTTTGCAAAGTATTTTGAAAGAAGTTTCTTATGTGAACTAAGATGTCAAAATCAGTTTTAAAAGTATTTTTAGTAAAGAGTTATAAAGTGTATGAGTATGAGTTATTTATAAATTGTGTCCCATTTTGACCAATTTGAGATGTAATGAAGTAAGAATTAAAGAAAGAAAGAAGTAAGAGCCAGTTGTCCGGACTAGGATCACCCACATAATCGGGGGATCAGAAGACACTACTGGGATGGTACCTCCCGTCGCGAAGTAGTTGTCTAGCTTAGTATACCCTTGTGCTTGAATCCGTTCCAAGTCACAAAGGGGAGACAGAATGAGCATAACCGAGTAGGCAGATCTGTTCCGTCCGCGAGGGGAGCTAGTAGAATGAATTAAATTAAACTAATTCATGAGTTTCAGTTGGTCACCAGAAAATGAGAAAGAAAGCAGTTTTGAGAAAGAAAGTATTTTAGAGTTTGAAAGTAAAGAAGAAAAGAAATTTTGGGATTTATGAAAATGAATTCTAAGCAGTTTACTAGTTTATATTTCAAGTTTTGAGCAGAAAAGTTTTGGGTCTAAAACCCATATTACTCACGAGACTTTATGTCTCACGTATTATATTTTTAAATGCTATGTACTTAGGTGAAAGGAGCGGGAATTGAAGTTGGGACCAGTGTGTATACAGTAAGTTTAAATTATGGTTTTCTGTATTGAGTCTGTAATACCCTTTCAGAATAAAGTTTTTAAAAAAAATTTAGTGACTACTTCATAGTCACGAGTTGTAAAATGTTTTTGTAATATAAACTGTATTTGAATACGTTTTGAGAAAGGGGTATTACAGTTTTGGTATCAGATCCATAGTTTAAGCGAATTAGGTTGGAATACAATCCTAGGCTTAAACTAGCAAGAGTAGTAGAAAGGTGCCTTAGTAATGTAGAGGTACACTTAGACTTATAGGAGTTATAGAGTGCGTATGACTGTTATAAAAGTGCAGTCAAGATAAGGAGATAATATGCTACTGCTTACAAAATACTATATAGAATTGCGTATTAAACAGACATTTTGTTTATCTATATAGTAATGGAAGGCGAAAGACAAGCTGACATGGGTGAGGGCAGTCACACTTCTTCAAGAGGAAGTGGACCCGGACATGTTATTCGAAATGATGGGGCTGAGCCAAACCCACCACCACAACCTGTCACTATGGAAGCTATCCAGTATTTGATCAATAACTTACGAAATGAGCTGAAACAGGATGTGAATAACATAATCGATAGCCGAATGGGTGAACCTAGTGCCCATTCTTCACAAGAAGACTCTAAAAAGACGACTGAGGAAGAAGCTAGCGGAGAAAACAGAAGGAAGGAGAATGGCTGTTCCTTTAAGTCCTTCATGGCTTGTAAACCGCCAGAGTACCATGGCAGTTTTGAGCCAAAGGTGACAATGAGATGGGTCCGAGAAATCGAACAAGTGATGCAAGCAAGCAAATGTGACGAAAAAGACCAAGTCAACTATGCCTCTCGACAGTTGAAAGATGATGCGTTAGTGTGGTGGAATACTAAATACGAGAGTTTGGGGAAAGACGTTGTGTATGGCTGGTCATGGGCGGAGTTTGTTTCGTGTCTCAAAGATAAATTCTATCCCACAAGAGATTTGGAGAAAATGAACGAAGATTTCTCAACGATAAAGAAATGAGACTTGACGGTGGACGAATATACGAAGAAATTTTGTGACATGCTGCCTTTTGTGGGGGAATCCTACCCCAATGAGCGATCCCGAATTAACCGCTATGTCCGGGGTTTGCCATGGAATTATGAGCTAGAAGTAAAGAAAGGTGAAACATTAGACGGGGCGATCAATGCTGCCCGAACCGTGGAGGATGTTGGGAAACGACGAAATGACGAAAGACCAAGTTTTAGTGACAAGAGAAAGACAGTGAGCAGCAGCAGAAATTCAAAGAAAAAGGGGAAAACAAGCCTGAGTCAGACTCGACCGGGGAGTGTAAGAAAGTGTGAAAAGTGCGGAAGAGAACATAGTGGCGAATGTCGTGCGGGATCCAACGCCTGTTTTAATTGTGGCGGACTCGGTCACAAAATGAAAGACTGCAAAGCAAAGAAAGCTAGTAAAGTGGAGTGCTTTTCATGCCACCAGATGGGGCACTATAGTTTCAACTGCCCAAACAAGGGAGGAGAAACTGTGGTGTCAACAGCTCAGAAGAAAACAGAACCCCAGAAGGTGAAGACTAGAGCTTTTCAGATCACCAGGGAAGAGGCAAGGGAGACGCACGATGTGGTCTCAGGTATACTACTGATCAACTCGACACCTGCATATGTGTTGTTTGATTCCGGTTCTACATATTCGTTCGTGTCTCATGGATTTGGAGCTAGATTGAAAGTCCCGTTAGAATTGTTAGACATAGTTTTTGAGGTAGAAGTGGCGGACGGGAAGTTTGTGGAAGTTCAGTATATGTACCGAGATTGTGAACTTGACATCAACAGCAAGAAGTTCCGACTTAATCTCCTTCCTATTGGAATTAAGTCCTTCGATGTGATAATTGGGATGGATTGGCTTGGTGCCAATGATACGAAGATAGCTTGTGGACAGAAGAGGGTATCTGTTAAAACCCTAGGAGCTAAGGTGTACGTGTATGGAGAAAGAAGCAAACATGTGCCAAGTCTCATTAGTGTGGCAAAAGCCCGAAGATGTATCAGGAAAGGGTGTGTATCTTTCCTGGCCTATGTGATGACTGAAGACAAAGTTAAACAGACGTATAAAGACATAGAAGTAGTAAAAGAATTCCCAAAAGTTTTCCCAGATGAATTACCAGGCTTGCCACCAGAAAGGCAGGTTGAATTTCGGATAGATCTTGTTCCCGGGGCTTCCCCAATAGCCCGAGCACCGTACCGGTTAGCACCAACAGAGATGCGGGAATTAATGTCCCAGTTGCAGGAGTTACTAGATAAAGGCTTCATTAGGCCTAGTTCTTCTCCGTGGGGTGCTCCAGTCCTGTTTGTAAAGAAGAAAGACGACTCAATGCGGATGTGCATTGATTACAGAGAATTGAACAAGATTACCATTAAGAACCGTTATCCGTTGCCCCGAATAGATGATTTGTTTGATCAGTTACAAGGAGCAGATTATTTTTCAAAGATTGATTTGAGATCAGGCTATCACCAAGTCAGGGTGAAAGAAAGTGATGTAGAGAAGACAGCGTTCCGCACGCGATACGGGCATTACGAGTTCCTAGTGATGCCATTCGGTCTTACCAATGCACCAGCGGTTTTTATGGACTTAATGAATCGAGTCTGTAAACCGTTCCTAGACCGATTTGTTATAGTGTTCATAGATGACATACTGATATACTCAAAGAACAAAGAAGAGCATGCGAGTCACTTGCGAGTAGTGCTTGAGACTTTGAAGCGAGAACAGCTATATGCAAAGTTCTCCAAGTGCGAGTTTTGGATGCGAGAGGTGCAGTTCCTTGGACATGTTGTTTCTATCCAAGGTATAAAAGTTGATCCAGCAAAAGTTGAAGCAGTGATGAAATGGGAGCCACCCAAGACGCCAACAGAAGTTAGAAGTTTTCTCGGTCTTGCCGGATATTACAGGAGATTCATTCAAGATTTCTCCCGTATAGCAGTGCCACTCACACGGCTAACCCGGAAAGAAGAGAAATTCAGATGGCAAGAAGAACAAGAGAGAGCTTTTGCTACATTAAAAGAGAAGTTGTGTAACGCACCTGTCCTTACGTTACCAGATGGGACAGAAGACTTTGAAGTGTACAGCGATGCCTCGCATCGGGGGCTTGGCTGTGTGTTGATGCAAAGAGGGAAGGTTATAGCGTACGCTTCCAGACAGTTGAAAGATCCAGAGAAAAAGTACACAACCCATGATTTAGAGCTTGCAGCGATCGTGTTTGCCTTGAAGATTTGGAGACATTACTTGTATGGTACAAAGTGCAAGTTATTCACCGATCACAAGAGTTTGCAGTATGTGTTCACTCAAAAAGAGTTGAACATGAGACAGAGTAGATGGCTAGAGCTGATCAGTGACTATGATTGCGACATTATATACCATCCGGGTAAAGCAAATGTAGTAGCAGATGCGTTAAGTAGAAAAGCTCCTGAGAAAAGAATCAAGGCAAGATCGATGCGTATAGAGCTAGTGTCCAGTATTATAGAACAGATTAAAGCAGCTCAGCAGAAAGTTGAAGAAAATGGAGACTTGAAAGATGAAAAACTAGGAAAAGATATACAGTTTGAAACCAACAGTCAAGGGTTGAAGACTTTCAGGAACCGCATTTGGGTACCGAAAGCAGGAGGATTGAGAAAGCTGATTCTAGAAGAGTCGCATAAGTCAAAGTATTCCATCCATCCAGGGAGTACCAAGACTTATCAAGATTTGAAAAGACAGTACTGGTGGCCTGGAATGAAGAAGAGGATAGCTAAGTACATCTCCAAGTGTGTTATTTGTGCACAAGTCAAGGCGGAACATCAGGTCCCGCATGGAGATGCTCAGTCATTACACATTCCAGCCGGAAAGTGGGAAGATGTAACCATGGACTTGATTGTCGGGTTACCGAGAACGAGAAGAGGTTATGATAGCATATGGGTCATAGTAGATCGGTTGACCAAAAGTGCACTATTTCTAGCCATAAAAGAAACTACTCCATTGGAGCAGTTAGCCCAGTTGTATATAGATGAAGTGTTAAGAAGATATGGTGCACCGTTGTCTATCGTGTCGGACAGAGACCCAGATTTACCTCTAACTTTTGGAGAGCTTTACAAGATAAAATGGGGACGAGAATTCAGCTAAGTACAGCGTATCATCCACAAACGGATGGTCAGAGTGAACGAACGATCCAGACATTAGAAGACATGCTACGGTCATGCGTGATGGATTTTGGAGGCAGTTGGGATGAACACCTACCATTAGTGGAGTTTGCATACAATAACAGTTACCATTCTAGCATTAAAATGCCACCCTTTGAGGCATTGTATGGTAGAAAGTGTAGAACTCCTTTATGCTGGTTGGAGGCGGGTGAGACTAAGCTTACAGGGCCAGAGATTGTTAGAGTGACTAATGAGAATATTGGGGTAATTCAAGCCAACATGAAAGCAGCACAAGATCGGCAAAAGAGTTACTCGAATCTAAAGAAGAGACCGTATGATTTGCAAGAAGGAGATTTGGTGATGATAAAAGTGTCGCCATGGAAAGGAGTGGTCAGATTTGGCAAGAAAGGAAAGCTGAGTCCAAGATACATTGGACCTTTTAGAATCCTAAAGAGAGTTGGGTTACAGGCGTTCAAGCTGGAGTTACCACCCGAACTTAGTGGAATACATGATACCTTTCATGTATGCTACTTGAAAAAGTACTTTGGTAAAGAAGAGTTAGTAATACGGTATAAAGACTTGAGAGTTGAGACTCCTAGCAGAATGATTGAAGAACCTGAAGCGATTCTAGAGATGCAAACTAAGAAGCTAAGGAACAAGGAGATTGACTTAGTACTAGTCAAATGGAAACACCCATTAGGGTCAAACCTAACATGGGAGACGTTAGAAGAAATGAAGAGAAGATATCCGAATTTCACAAATTACGAAAAGATTCCGAGGACGGAATCCGCATAAGGAGGGGTGACTGTAAGAACCCGCGAAAAAGTTGTAAAAGGGTAAAACGGTCTTTTGACATGTTATAAGACTATTATGAAAAATAATATCTATTTGTAAAATAATATGACAAGAAATAAAAGTTTATGTGAAATTTGGAGTTTTATCGTGTGAATAATGAACTTTGACCAAAAAGGACAAAATGGTCATTTGACATGAAAATGACCAAATTGTCAAGAAAATGTCAAGTTAGAAGTTAATGGAACTTTGGTTGCAAAGTTATGAGCTCTTGGGCCATTTTTGAATAAAAGAGAGAAGCTAGGGGACTAAAATGCAAATGTTTTATAAATATTAATTATATAAATAAGAGAGTTATTACTCTCATTTCCCAGAATTCAGTAAAGCCTTCTAGAGAGAGCCAGAGAGAGAGCGAGAGGGAGAGCACGGGAAGAGAAGAAGTTTGGAAATTCAGCAAAGGAATCAAAGAAACAACCTTGGAATTGGTGATTCCTAAGTTAAACAAGGTTAGTAAGAAAGTTTTAACCTAAGTTTTGTGTGTATTCTTGATTTGGTTCTTGGGTTGAATTGAAACTGAAATTTCAGTTATGAATCATGTGGTTTAAGTGGCTAATACTTCCAATAAGTCATTAGTTAAGAACATAACTCAAAAACATGGAAGTAGATTGCTATTCTTGAGAATTTGCAATTTTGATCAAGAACTTTAATTCCTGCATTTGATAGATTGAATTGATTTTAATGGGTTAAAACCTTGTATTAATGGAGGGTTTTAGTCAGGGAACAAACCTCATATGATTAAGAACTGGATTAAGGACTTAAAATGTCAAAACTGCATGCTATAGTGCCAAATCGCGACTGGTCTGGAACCCTGCCCAGGCGCCAGGCGCAGTGCGCCCAGGTTCCAGGCGTGGTGCGCCCAGGTTCCAGGCGCAGTGCGCCCTCCGGACAGGGACTTCAAAAGTTAGAAACCATAGCTAGGCATGTCCGTTTGGTCTGAAATTTTTACCATAGCCCTAAAGTGGTATGAAAACATATAGGAAATCTTCAAATTCGTAATCCGATCTTGCGGGAAAACCACTGTAGCGGCAGTGGCCAAATTGTCAAGTTTATGTTAAAACTTGATTTTTGGAATTTGAGCTAGACTTGTCCAATGAACTCCAAATTTGAAACACAAGTCTAATATGGCCTAAGATTTCATGGAAAAGTGTTGGAACTGAAATACGACCCCTCGGGAGTACTGTAGCAAAATATGCGTATTTCGGAGAAAAATTATAAAACGAGTTTATTAATGGTTATACATTTGTTATAACCTGGAATTGTGTCATATGAGACTTTAGCAATGTAGAGTCAGTTGTGGTATGTATTTATTGAGTAGTTATACATGATACTTGTATAGGTGGTGCTTCAAATACCATTGAGCAGGGGAAAGGAAAAGGAGTACAAGAAGCTTAGAGACTTGTAGCTACATCAAGGTGAGTTTTATGAGGATTTCTCTAGTACATAGCAAAATGATATTTTTAGAAAAATAAGATTTTCAAATGTTTGCAAATACTAAAGTTTGGAAAATAGTTTTAAAGTAGCTCTATACAAGGGCTAAGTGTTTCAAGCAGATTTTTAAGAAGTATAGTTTGCAAAGTATTTTGAAAGAAGTTTCTTATGTGAACTAAGATGTCAAAATCAGTTTTGAAAGTATTTTTAGTAAAGAGTTATAAAGTGTATGAGTATGAGTTATTTATAAATTGTGTCCCATTTTGACCAATTTGAGATGTAATGAAGTAAGAATTAAAGAAAGAAAGAAGTAAGAGCCAGTTGTCCGGACTAGGATCACCCACATAATCGGGGGATCAGAAGACACTACTGGGATGGTACCTCCCGTCGCGAAGTAGTTGTCTAGCTTAGTATACCCTTGTGCTTGAATCCGTTCCAAGTCACAAAGGGGAGACAGAATGAGCATAACCGAGTAGGCGGATCTGTTCCGTCCGCGAGGGGAGCTAGTAGAATGAATTAAATTAAACTAATTCATGAGTTTCAGTTGGTCACCAGAAAATGAGAAAGAAAGCAGTTTTGAGAAAGAAAGTATTTTAGAGTTTGAAAGTAAAGAAGAAAAGAAATTTTGGGATTTATGAAAATGAATTCTAAGCAGTTTACTAGTTTATATTTCAAGTTTTGAGCAGAAAAGTTTTGGGTCTAAAACCCATATTACTCACGAGACTTTATGTCTCACGTATTATATTTTTAAATGCTATGTACTTAGGTGAAAGGAGCGGGAATTGAAGTTGGGACCAGTGTGTATACAGTAAGTTTAAATTATGGTTTTCTGTATTGAGTCTGTAATACCCTTTCAGAATAAAGTTTTTAAAAAAAATTTAGTGACTACTTCATAGTCACGAGTTGTAAAATGTTTTTGTAATATAAACTGTATATGAATACGTTTTGAGAAAGGGGTGTTACAGTTTTGGTATCAGATCCATAGTTTAAGCGAATTAGGTTGGAATACCATCCTAGGCTTAAACTAGCAAGAGTAGTAGAAAGGTGCCTTAGTAATGTAGAGGTACACTTAGACTTATAGGAGTTATAGAGTGAGTATGACTGTTATAAAAGTGCAGTCAAGATAAGGAGATAATATGCTACTGCTTACAAAATACTATATAGAATTGCGTATTAAACAGACATTTTGTTTATCTATATAGTAATGGAAGGCGAAAGACAAGCTGACAGGGGTGAGGGCAGTCACACTTCTTCAAGAGGAAGTGGACCCGGACATGTTATTCGAAATGATGGGGCTGAGCCAAACCCACCACCACAACCTGTCACTATGGAAGCTATCCAGTATTTGATCAATAACTTACGAAATGAGCTGAAACAGGATGTGAATAACATAATCGATAGCCGAATGGGTGAACCTAGTGCCCATTCTTCACAAGAAGTCTATAAAAAGACGATCGAGGAAGAAGCTAGCGGAGAAAACAGAAGGAAGGAGAATGGCTGTTCCTTTAAGTCCTTCATGGCTTGTAAACCGCCAGAGTACAATGGCAGTTTTGAGCCAAAGGTGACAATGAGATGGGTCCGAGAAATCGAACAAGTGATGCAAGCAAGCAAATGTGTCCCCATTCCTGTAGACAGTTCTCTAGAGTTTTCTCTTCTCTCTCAAGCAGAATCTGTAATCCTTCTCTAAGGTTTTATAACGAGCTTTTCTTAATAAGATAATTAAGATAATTAACCTTTGCTTGGACTTTTAGGTGTGAATCATTAGAGGCACGACACATGTGGTGCTTGCTTCTAAGAGATCAACGAGACAAGGATTAATTGTTATTTGTTATAATAACAATAAGGTATGTAATCCCGAAACCTTCTTTAGTAATTTGATTATACTTAGGGTTTCCTATAGATGTTCTTATCTATATGTTCAATAGAGAAAACATAGATCCTTTAGGTTGCATGTGGACTTAAGAGTTTACGTTTATATCTGTTCGCCTATTTCCCATCAGTGGTATCAGAGCGTTAGTTTTGTTTTCTATTGAATTGCTATAATTGGAGAACTTGATCTATTAGGGTTTATATGGCCCAAAGCTCAAAATCTAGGGTTTTGGCCCAAAATCAGCAGTTAGCGTCGTTAACTGAGATCGTGCAAAATTACATAAAAGTTACATGATAATTTTTTAGAGATGTCTGAATAGACACGTTATATGATAATTTTTTATTAGTATCTAAAATCGAAAATATTATTTAATATAATAAAATTACATAAAAGTTACAACTTATAAATAATAAAGGTAAATAAAAAGCTTAGGAAACGAGTGAACGGTGAAAGTTAATTCTCTTAACTATAAAATAATGCATTGCTTTTTACATCTTTTGATAGATGATTATATTGTAAACAATTAAAAACATGTGTCATATAAGAAGATTCTTTTCTTCATAACTACCATTATGTAATCAATTGTCAAGCACCTTTAATTTAGTCTTTTTAGCATTATTAATAAATAAAGAAATACATGAATTATTAAACGATTTGTAAGTTTTTAAATATAACTAGTATTCGAACTGGCCGCGCAATGCTGCGGAAGCCCGGTATATTGAAAAACGCAGTTCGATAAAGAAAAATTACGTAAGGGACGAAAAATGTAACTTGAATATATAATAAGGGATTGAAATCGCAACTTACGAAATACTAATAATATAACTTTATAATAATTAGGGATTAAAACAATTAATTCGAAATTAGTTGAGGGGAAAAAACGTAAATATAAAAGTTTGCTATAAGAAGAATCAAAATTGATATTTCCAAATAGAAGCTTATTTGCAATTTATGTATTATGCTTTTACCAATTATACTTTAATATGAATTTAGTAGTTCTGGCTCTGAAAATAGAAAAACCAATTGAATAGTACTATTCCTCTCGCAAACCAAATTTGGTAATTAATATATATATAATTAATCGATAGTTATGTTAGAATACAAAATATTATGTAAAAATAGCATGCCATTGTCTCAAAAGACATAGATGAAGAAAAATGCCAGTGTTTATTTGATGTCGACAATTTATCATGATTCCGAGTAACATATGAATACGATCATGCACCTGGTTTGTATAATATTAATAAAAGTTTATTTTTTAATGTCATGTATTGTAAAATAATTTTCACTATACTGATTTATTAATTAAAATAAATATCAATTACACAATACATATAACATTCGGTCTAATATATGATTTTAATTATTCAGTATTAAAAAAATATATTTTAATCATATAAACTATAGATTAAAAAAGTACATTTTAATCATATAATCTGAAAAAAAAAAAAAACAATCTGTTTTTTCTAGTTACACAACGCTCCCCTATAAAATAATGTCATCAACATTGCATAGTACTTCTCAAATGATCTATAGCCAATTTTAGTTCACATTTCACAATGTCCAAAAGGGAAGGATCGATTCATTTTTTTATTAGAGATCTTACAACATATGTTATATCTAATATGTTTAATTTAAATTATATGAATCCTTACGAAACATAGTGTTTATCCTTTGATTCAAAGGTTTTTATACTTAATTTTTGTCTATGTTTTTTTTTCCTTATAACATTCCTAAAGATATTTGGAAAGTGGTTTATAAAGGTTCATACCCCATGGAAAAAGCACAAAGCTGACAAAGTTGATAAAAGAAATTTTCAATGTCCTCTTTTGTCATATGATTATTGGCTCATCCTAAACGTCGTTGGACTAACATACAAAACAAGTTACTTGTAATTATTAAATTTGATACAAATGTATATAACAGCTGATTGCTATTAAAAAGTAGTTGACAAATGAAACTTACTATAAAAGGTGTTAGACATCCTTTTAGATGAACTATTAGATTTGGTCAAATTTTACAAATTTTGTATAAATTGTTAACATATTTGAGCTTGAAATCCATAAAGGACTTTAAGGGAGAGAAATAGGGGGCCCTAAAATGCCTCGAGACGACTGCCCATAACAAAATGTTAGACCGGCTGACACAACCGAATTGGTTGAGGAAAAGGAAAGCCCACCGACCAAACACTCCCGTCCCCAAAAGCGGAGACCGAAGAACCGCCAGATTGTCGAGGACACATACGGTTTAAGTATGACCTTGAAACCCGAAAATCTTCCAATGTCGATCCTAATGCTACAGCACCCGCTGAGGTATTTGAGTTAGGGTCTCGTGGCCCCAGGCTGGCTAAGACCTTTACCGATAGACCACAAGGCGTGGGATAAAACAAAGTCCAGCTGGGCATGGATGGCTCTCCTTAAAAGTCACAATATAGCATTTTCCCAAAGGGTACGTATTTTAAACATGAGGGGCTAGTTTGCAACACACATCTAAACCAAGGGTGCTAAAAAGACAAATTGACAGAAAATAAGGTCATTATAATATGCGATATGGTAGTCGACAAAGAAAATTGAAAAATATTTCAACAGCTATAAATTGTGCCCACTGAGAAAACCGCCTAAAGCTCCCTTCTTTCGCCGCCCCACCCCCGTCGCCGGAGCCCCCGCCGGACATGATCCTCACTATTATAGAATATAGAACTTACTTATATACTATTGTATGAAGAGAAGTGTGTACGGACATGTCTACTGAGTGAGAGATTGAGTGTAAGTGAGAGAAAGGAGCCTGTTAATCAATCTCATGGCATGGCATGGCTGAGTTGCAGGATTATAAGCAACGGCGACGGAGTCATTTTGCTGACTCCGAGGCAATGAAGATTACGAGATCCTTTGGTCGGTATCTTCTTCTGCTTTTGCTCCTTTTTATTCAAAAAGGTAATAGTTTCCCCTTTTTATTTCCTGTTCATTTCCTTTTATTCATTGATTCTTACTTGAATTGAAACCTTTCAACTTGACGTTAGAATTGATGTCGATATCAATTTAATGCATATGATGATCTGAATGATCAAAATATTCATCGTTTGCTTCTGTATTTTACTAGACTTCGTTTAATTGAAGCTTAAATCGGCGAGCTAACAGAGTGAGACTCCTTAAACTTGTGTAATTGGAATTCAAATCGTTATACATATATCATTGTCTCGTGATGAAATCCACTTCTGGACGATGTATGCGCTTCTAATATAGAGAAATTAGCTTCATGTCATGTACCTTCTAATTCATCAGGACTAAACGAAATCCACCTTTCCTTCTCAAGTCAATCTCATTCTCCTTTTACTTATTATCATTCATAGAACTGTATACGCTTAAATTCAAGAGTTACATGTTAATATACACTACAAAATTTCACCCATTGATATCTCTCCCAGGTTACGTGACAGCTAAAGCTTTCACAGGGACGTACGGTATAAACTATGGAAGAATAGCAGACAACATCCCTTCACCTCATGAAGTTGTCACTCTCCTCAAAGCATCCAAAATAAAAAATGTACGAATATACGATGCTGATCACAGTGTTCTTGATGCATTCAGTTTAAGTGGTCTAGATTTAGTGGTTGGACTTCCAAATGGATTAGTAAAAGAAATGAGTGAAAATCCCGATCATGCCCTCACCTGGGTCAAAGAAAACATCCACGCATACTTTCCCAAAACACATATTGTAGGGATAGCAGTGGGAAATGAAGTTCTTGGAGGTGGTGATTTAGATCTTCAAGAATCCCTTTACAATGCTGTAAAAAACATTTACAATGCCACACAAAAGCTTCAATTACACAACATTCAAATATCAACTGCACATTCACAAGCTGTTTTTGGAACTTCATATCCTCCATCTTCATGTACTTTCAAAGAAGAAATTTCCCAAAACATGAAGAAATTACTAACCTTATTCTCACAAATCGGTTCCCCTTTTTGTTTAAACGCGTACCCTTTTTTAGCCTACATGGGTAACCCCGATCACATTGATATAAATTATGCGCTTTTTAACCCAACAAATGGAATTTATGACAAAAAAGTTAACCTCCATTATGACAACATGCTTGATGCTCAAATTGATGCAACTTATGCTGCTCTTGAAGATGCTGGATTTGATAAAATGGAAGTTATAGTTACGGAAACCGGTTGGGCTTCTCATGGGGATTTAAATGAAAATGCTGCCACGTTGGAAAATGCGAGAATTTATAATTATAATTTGCGTAAAAGGCTTGCTAAAAGGAAAGGGACTCCAAGGAGACCGAATTTTGTATTGAAGGCGTATATTTTTGCTTTGTTTAATGAGAATTCGAAACCGGGTCCCACTTCTGAAAGGAATTTCGGGTTGTATAAACCGGATGGGAGAATTTCTTATGATATTGGGTTTCCGGGTCTTAAGTCTTCATCTGTAAATTCATTGAAAGTATGTATTTTTTGTTATCTTGTTTTTAACCAAGTTTTTTGATGTATAATCGTAAAAATTAGGTTTTTTTTTGTTTAAGAACATGATTTAGTAGAAATTACGTTATAGGGACGGAAAAGTTACGGTTAAATGCAACTAATAGCAATGTACTTTTGTTAAATTGTTTATTATAGCATTCTACTTTCATTTTTTTCTATTACAACATTGTACTTTGAGAAATCTATCATAGTTATAATGGTGTAAGATTTTTGGAGGTATAATGTCCTAAAAAGAAAAAAAAATGGAAGCATACTATGATATAATTGAGTAATTTTTTCAAAGTACATCGCCTTAATAAGAAAAAAAATTGCAAGTATAATGTTATAGAAAGAAATGATAATATGATGTTATAGTACGCAAATAAATGAAAGTACATTGCTATTTCTTGCATTTTGCCTGAAAAGTTAAAAAAAAAAAGACATCCGGTTGGGTACTAAAAGACCCGTAAACCGCAGGGACGATTTTTTGTAATTTGGTCTATATTTTAAAAAGGATAATTATTGGAAAACATTTGGAGGTATTAATCATATCTGACACCAAAATTCTCTAATTTTTTTTATCTTTATCAGGATTTTCGAGCTCAAAATTGGCAATGGTCTTGTGTATCGATGTTGACTCTTTTTGCAACAGTGTTGTTTCTATCATTATAGATTTAGTAATAAAACAAATGCATTGGGTTTAATTACGTTCCACGCAATTATTACAATATTTATTCTGAGAATTGTTGTGTTGGCCAGTTATGATTGTTTACGTTCTATTTATATGATTGAATCAGATGCATTAGATTTGCTTTTTGTTGTGATTAGTTTGTTATAATATATGTTCTGGACATTTAATTATCGTCAAACGTGTTTGTTATAAGGTTTGTGTGAGTGTGATGCAAGTTTTTTTAGTACGTTTGTTTATGGCTCAAATTACTAGCTTTTATTTGTAATTAATAAAGTAAAAAAGTTAAAATAATATTAAATTTATGGAAAATGTAAATAATACTTTGAAGCCATGCCGATATTTTGGTAAAATATTTAATGAAAATTTTAGGATGTAATAAATCATCGTGATGATAAAAATGGGTCTTTGTTTATACAAATGTATATGGTTTTATAATTAAAATGGCATGATCCTTTATTGGATATCTAAATGTCTCTTAATTAGAACAAAATAAATAAAATCATAAGAAATTTATGGTCGCAATTATCAAATAAAATATTTGATGCATAAAATAGAAGTTTTGAAATGAAAATTTTATCAAAAACAACGCAAAATAAAAATCACGCATTTATACAATAATCACGCATTTATATAAGAGTAAATTACAAAAATGATCCTTGTGATCTAACTATTGAAAAAATCACTATAAGGGTCCTTAGGGTTTGGTTTAGCTTTAAAAAATGGTCCAAATGTCAGTAAAAAAACTAATTTACCCTTTTGAATTTCTTTTTCATTTTTCTTTTAATGTTTTATTTATTTTAGTAATTAAAAAAAAACACCCCACCCCCACCCCTTCTCTCTCTCTTCTATCTTCTGGGTTTATTCGATGGACACAAACACCACTGATTGTTGGATGAAACCGAAAGCTTCCTTTTCATCCGGGTGTATGCAAACGGAAAGCCATCGTTTCTGCGACCAAACTTAATGATCGATTTGTGGTTAAATGAGGAGAGTTTTCGGCGTTAAGAAAGACAAAGAATCGCCTCCTTCCCTTAATGACGCCTCTGATCGGGTACTCTCTCTCGCTCTCTATCTTATTCTTTCATTTGATGTTGTTCGATTTCATGTTTAATTTGATCAATCGTTATATTTGGGGTTATTATTATGATTACCAATTGTGTCCAGTATATAGCTATATACACAGTTTTTCTCTTGCAATTCAATAACATTCTCAAGCTCTTATTCTTTATAGACATATCGTTCATTGACCTGGATTCCTGATTAATTTTTATAACTTGTTTCAGATCAATAAAAGAGGTGAAACAGTTGATGAGAATATCAAACGACTTGATGGGGAACTTGCTCGATACAAGGAACAGATCAAAAAAACCAGACCCGGTCCCGCTCAAGAAGCTGTCAAGGCTCGAGCAATGAGAGTTCTCAAAAGAAAAAATAATGTAGGCATTGAAAATATATATACATATATACATCTACTTATGTAAATGAATCTACAAACCTTTAACGATTCTTTGTAGGTATGAAGGACAACGTTAATAGAATCAAGGAGCTCATAAAACATAAAGGGTATCAGGTAGCTCCGGTGGAACTAGAAGCCATACTACTAAATTTGCAGACTTGAAGATGAAGATGCATGAGAAGTACCTATGGCATACATATACTCGATGAAGTGGATGGTGCTCATCATGAGAGAGAGAGAGAGAGAGAGAGAGAGAGAGAGAGAGAGAGAGAGAGAGAGAGAGAGAGAGAGAGGGGGTGGGGGTGGAGGGGGGTGGGGTAATTTCTTTTTTCTTTTTTTATTGACTTTAATAAATTAAACATTAAAAGAAAATGAAAAAGAAATTAAAAAGGGTAAAATGGTCATTTTACTTGGCCTTTGGACCATTTTTGAAAGTAAATCCTAAGCATGAGGACCATTATGGTAATTTTTTAAACAGTTGGATCATTCTTGCAAGTTCCTGCCAACCACAGGGACCATTTTTGTAATTTATTCTTTATATAAGACAAAACTTCATAAATGGTCCATGTGGTTTCAGAAGATATCGAATATGGTCCCTAACTTTCAAAAACCTCAAGGACAGTCCCTGTGGTTTGAAAACTTTTGTTAAATCGTCCTTGAGCCATATGAAATGACTACAATACCCTTTTTAATTTCTTTTACATTTACTTTATCTAAAAATTATTTTTAAGAAAAACAAAAAAAAAGAAAAAAGAAAATAATTATCTCCCTTACCCCCACTTTACTCTCTCTCTCTCTCTCTCTCTCTCTCTCTCTCTCTCTCTATGTTAGTCGTTTGAGTTCTCCTGCGAACCATGTCCAAAAACCCACCAAACCACCAACCTGCAACCTCCGATTCCGCTACCCTAACCGTCGAGTCTCGCCACTCCAACACCGGTTCTGAGCACCGGTGAACATCCGATGCAAACCCCTACCCTCTCTCGATCTTGATCTCACACCAGTTAAGTTAACGGTGGACATAGTTATCGAGGAGCAAAGTCAGCATGAATCAGAGGAAAATAAACTCAGAAGCGTTTGAAAGATTCAGCGAGACCAGAGATTGGAGATTTCAGTCGGATAGCCGCAGACGATATGTTTCCACCGCCATTGGCAGATGCTCCGTTCTCTTCTCCTTCTCTGGGATTTTTCACCGGCAAATCGGTCACGACAGCAATGTTCTTCGTTCTGGGTTATTTGTCAAGTAAACTTCACTTACTGAGTGCTGGGTTATTTGTCCGGTGAAACATCGATTAGCTCAATTAGCTTACCTTCACACCAACTGCTGGATTGTTGCGCTCTCGTGGTGGTTTCTGCAAAAAGTTTATGAAAGAGTTAACAGAAGAAATGTATTTACTGATGATATAAATTGTTCAATGCAATTTTACAGGCATCTCACAAATTATAGAAATGCAGTACACAAACATCTATAAGTGCAAGACAAATCAATTTGACAATTAGTCATACAAGTATGAGATGCGAGTGCGTATGATCGTAGGTTAATCAATGAAATTACCAATTCAATAAGCAAAAAGCCACTATACCTAATCGAGAGTCCAAATTCGAAATTATGATCGTTCTTCGTTCATTAATGCATGATTCAAACGTGGAAATGTAAAGCAACGAACGAAACAGATCGGGAACTGAAGAAATTACCAGATAAACGTAAGAGAGACTTGGAAGAGAACGAGAACAGACCCGATTGAATTGGGGTTTAATGTGGAAAACGATTTGTGTAGATGAAGCAAATCAAAGAGATGGTGCGATTGTTCAATCTGGTACCGGTGATGGATGCGACTATTTGATCTAATGTTGAAGCCTTTGGTTACAATTGCATTGACCTCAAACTTTTTGTAAATACAATTGCATTGACTATTAGCTCAACAATCGATTACCAGCACTTAGTAAGCACTAAATCGGAACAGTAGCCATCGGACAAACAACCCAGCAACCGGAGATCTGAGGTCAAAGTCGTGAAATTCTAGAGAGAGAAATGAGTGGAGGGGGAGGGGTGAGGATGAGGGTGTGTTTTGTTTTTTTTTCTTTTTTACTCTTAAAAATAAATTGTAATTAAAAAATGTAAAAGAAATTAAAAAGGGCACATTAGTCATTTTGTATGGTTCAGGGACGATTTAACAAAAGTTTTCAAACCACAGGGACTACCCTTGAGGTTTTTGAAAGTTAGGGACCAAACTCGATATCCTCTGAAACCACAGGGACCATTTATGAAGTTTTGTCTTTATATAACGAGTCTCCTTTACATATCTTATGAAATCAAGTAAACGGAAAATGTATTATGATAGTCAGCTTATACCATTTTATTCTGTCATAATTGATCGATCGCAAAAATTCATGGTTGGGTGTTCTATTTATGAAGGGAACAAGAAAGAAGTTTTAGTTTCCAAATTTGAACTCACACCTAATAATGATCGAAGACTTTGTTTCCTAATATATATGAAACATGAAAAACATATGATTAGTTATTTGTTAGATTTGTTTGGAATTCTACGACGGAACACACGTGTGCAAGAGATATGGACCCTTAATGTCATAAAAATTACAACATGACTTCTAAACGATTTTAAGTTGATAAAACAATCTGAAAATTTTACTAGAATGTAAAGATGAGTGGTTTAGTAATCTTTCATGTATTAGTTGATCTGATTGTGGGTCATACAAACTAGACGTCAACAAATGAAAGATTTATCCGAGTTAAATTTAGATGCAACGGTAGCTTAGAGCTTATGCATTAAGTAGGTCTTGAACAAAAGAAGTTAGGATAATATATAACACAATTTGAAATATATTTTTTTTGAACAATTTATAAAAAAAAACTTAAAAAGTTTATTTATATGAAAAGTTGGTATGTAGAAATTGCATACATATTAATGTCACAAAATGGTGGCTAATAACTCTCATTTTGCTTTTCGAAATCGCTCCTCTTTTAATTATACTTAATAGATCAATAAACATTTTATCTATAATTCATTATACCATCAGAGCAGATGTCAACTTGGTAAGATGGTATTCAACACCTTATGTGGTGTCTACTGTGGAATCCAATATGGTAGAATTTACGTATGTATTTATGTTTATGTAGTCATTCACCTTAGGGTATGGCGGGAGTTCATGCCTCATATCCTTCTCATCCTTAATATCACACTAGCGTCACTTCGAATTTCTCTCTCATTTCATCCCTTCCCTCAAATCCCTAAACACAATGAATGATCATCTCTCCCATACGACGCAACTTGGTACAAATATACATGCACAATATACAAGTAGAGGTTGCAGTGAAAGTCAAAGACCATCGAGATAGGTATGACGCTCATACTTCAACTTTGGCGGTACCTAGAAGGGAGGCGGTTCCCTTAGGTACCGCCTCTCGTTCTCCCTTCCCGATTGTCTTCCCAAACCACACCCTCCACTCTTAACTTTGATTTGTCGAAACTTGATAATAGCAAACCATAGTGGATGCTACATAAAGTTTGACTCCACTCTAAATGCGTTAGGCCATGGGGAGTGGTGGTGTTATAGGAATGGTGTTAACACTGCCATGTCACCACCACCTTTAACACCAAATGTAGGGGTGTGGTGGTGTTATAACAAGTGATGTTATAGAGGTGTGAAAAAAAAGTCGGAAGAGAATTGAATGGGCAAAACACCCGTTAACAGGCGTGGTCACCATGGCGCGCTATCACCTATGGCGCATCACGGCTTCGTGGGGGTGGTGTTCACGGGGGTTTGGCGGTGTTATAGCTGATGGCGGAGGCTATAACGCGTGTATACCCTTTGGCCTTAGTGTAACATACAAAATATGTTTTTTTTTTTTTCTTTTTGCATAGAGTATAATTAAAAATAAATAACTTAAATAGCAAGTTGATAGTCATTATTGGCTATTTTATGTTATAATTTGTTCATGAATCTAAAATCGACATGGGCGTACAGTACACACTCCCGTGCATACATGTGTCCTTCCAAAAAATACATATAATTTGTTGTCTTTCTGTTAAGTATGGTATTGATATCTTTGGGTCAATTGATATGTAAGATCCATGTAGGACTTGGAAAATTTTACAAGCAAAAAAGTACTTGGTAGGGTTGGCTTAATAATTTGGTCACGTTGCAACTTTGTAGCTTGTCTTTTCATCGGTTGCGCATTTTGTGGCCAATAAAATCAATGGTAGAATAACGATAAAAGTATGTAAATTCGAGTGGGGTTTTTAAGTTAAATTTTGAATTCTTCTTACTGCATCGTCACCCATAGTAACGAAATTTAGCGAGAGATTAACCATGTATAAGCTATTTGACATGTCTTTTTTACTATGGAAATATCCGTCAGTGATACCTCGCAAATGGTTTTTAGTGACGGAGTACCGAAAGATTTTTTCGTTGTTAACATACTGAACGAAAAAAAAATTTTGAACCTCCTAAACGGCACGGAACCTATACGATCACACACTCGACACCACCTCAAAGACCCTGAAGATGTTATATAATCCCATGCTTCCTTTAAAAAAAAGTCTAATATAACATAAATAATTGTATAAATAGCATAAACCAGTACATAAATAAGAAAACAAAAATGAATTAGGTACATACATCTTACGTAACCACCAATCACTAGCTCTAGTAAAAGAAAGCTAAAACGATCGGTCAAGAAAGTGAAGGGTACCATTATAAAAAAAAATGAATTAGGTACAGACATCTCACGTAACCACCAATCACTAGCTCTAGTAAAAGAAAGCTAAAACGATCGGTCAAGAAAGTGAAGGGTACCATTTCAATGTCAGTGAAAGATAGGGAAACATCACTCGATGATGTTGTAGTAGAGTGGTGCTATCAGTAGGAGAAGGGGCATTACCGACTGAGGGAGATTCGTCAGAGATGGGTGGTAATTGGGTAAATTTTTTGGGCAGAAGGTGTTGGGGAAGTGGCTGGTGGCGAGGTTCTGGTGAAGTGGACATATGTTGGGTTTGAGGTGGCAGTTGGTGTTGGTGATTTGTATCATCAATATTATTTAAGTGTAATGAGATGAACTTGTCTGATGTAATCATAATAAATGTTGAACAAGTAAGGGTGGTGAGGAGTGCACCCTTGTTTGAGTTTATTCTGATTTGAAGTATACTGGTTCTTAAGGGCGAAGCCCCTGAACAACGGGGGTCCGGGGGTAGCTCCCATGGTAGCGGGGTCCGAGAGGCAGATCCTCCGACTTTATGAAAAATGCATGAAAATCCGAAATTGTGTTTTTTAAACCCAGTCAAAAACCCGGTTTTTGACCCTAATTTTTAACTGATTTTATAATAGTTAAGGGTGGTTTTGTAACTGCTTAATGCCAGTTTTTCCCGAGTTTTCAAGCACCGGTTATTTTTCCGTTTTTGGTTATTCGAATATGGTACACAAAAATCATAGCATTCCAGATTCTCTGTTCAAGAACCACTGAGTTTTATCCAATTGATTTTCGATTGTACCATAAATATTTTTCAATCTGAAGGTGTATCATGAAACATAGTGAATCCAAGCAATCGAAACATCCATACTTCTAATAGCTGGTGGAGAAATTGGTATATGAGTAGTAGGTGTTAGTGTTGGATCAGGGGTAGCAGACACGACGGAGACTTGATGACTAGTTTCTAAACAATTTGGCAATAGTTCCAACGATGCAGACATAATAATGTGTGTTAAGTGCGTTCAAGGTGACTCTAATGGGACTGATGGTGGCGATGAAAATGGGGTTAAATGCACTGTTTTGAAAACTGGATCGCACCCTCTGATTCAACTTGTTCAATTGGGAACTAGTCAGGTTACTGGATTTTAAACCTTAGAAACTGCTTGAATTCAACAACTAAAACTGTATATTTTTCTTGAAAATACGATTTGACCAGCCCCTTTTGACAACTTAGAAAAACAATTTTAAAAAAATATATGTTCTATTAACTTTTTTAAGTTTCTTAAAATTAAACCTAATCTAATCGAAATAATGAAATAGATGAGACCAGTCAGTCATGCCTCACACTTTCGACTTTCATATCATTCTCCTTCAGTCCTAACTCTTACTTATCTATTCTCCAAGCTACCACTGGTGAGCTCCCCAACCACTGGTGAGCTATACTACTAATGAGCTCCTCGACCATCGACTTGCTCCTCAACAACCGATGATAAGGGTGATAACTTTGAATCTTCAAATATGTTTGGAATTAGACTCACATCATGGTTGTTTATGGATGCTTAAAATCCCAATTTGGGATTTACCAATTTAGTAAACTATAGTATAGCCTGTATTCTTCATATTGAAAATGAGAGAAAAAATAGACATAATTAGTAGACTTTATTAAAGCAATTAAGCAAAAATTAGAAAATAGATAATATTACTATGTTTGTGATGATACCTAACTTGATCTCATAAACGTTTGTGTTGATACTTGATTTATTTTTTGATATTCTCGAAGGATAGATGAACACCCACAACATAAAATAAAATCTACTCCACACGAGCTCTCCATTAGTGGTGTTGTGACTTCAAGATGTTATTGAAAGTTAATCTTTGGATTTGTTTATGTTTATAGAGGTTTAAAAACCAACATAGATAGTAAATTAGTAGAATGTTATTGAAAGTTAATCTTTGGATTTATTTTAGTTTTTGTTTTTATCGTTTGCTGACTGTTTTTTTGTTTATGACTGTTTTCAGCTTTATCTAATTTTCTTATGTTTTGATTCGATTGTAGAATATAAATAATCCTAGATCAAGTTTAAATCCATTCAAAGGACCATCAAATTCAAGCCCGTCTAAATCATATGCTTTTTTAATCAAATATTCTATCAAAAAAGGATGTAGCTTGGAAGCAGATTATTGAAATTCAAGATGAAGTCAAAAGAAAGTCATATGTTTGTACTTTTTGTAAGAAAAAAGTTTTTGATAGAGGTACCGATAGAATGAAGCAACAATTTTTCGGAGCAAACGTAGCATTTCATCATGTTTGAAGGTTCCATGGGATGTCAAGTTTGTTATGCAAGGTATTTTGCAAGAAAATATGCAAAAGCCAAAAGACAAATGTACCAGTAAGTTTGTTGATGCTTTGGGACTGAATGTAGATAATTTGAACGATGATTATGCCGAGGTTCAAATACTCACCTCATAAACAAATCAAACAAAATATGGAAAGAAAAACTCTCTGCCTATCTCTCAAAACATGCCATCTTTTTTCATACGAGGCATGCTTAATCCTTCTTAACATTCGATTAAGTTAGCATTGCAAGCTAATGAAAGATGTCATGATATAGATTTATATCTTGCTATGTGGTCCTATGATTCTTGTATACCTATGAATGCTATTAATTCTCCCCTGTTTCAAATATGAATGAGTAAAGTAGCTACAATGGGTCATGGATACAATTAATCTTCTTATCATGATATATGTGTAACTTTTTTAGAGATGTCAAACAGCCTATTCAACCTATAATTGATTCTTACAAATAATATTGGTCAGAAAGTGGTTGTACAATTATCGGTGATGTATGACAGGATACTAAACAAATGCCCATTATTAGTTTTATGGTTTATTGTGTAAATAGATCTCTTTCATCAAATTAGTTGATGCATCAAATATTAAAAGTAATATTGAAACATTATGCAACTTGTTTGGTTAGATGATTGAGATTGTTGGTCATCAAAGTGTAGTATACCTAGTCACTGATAATGTTGTAAGGCTGGTGGGAGATTGTTATATGAGAAATATCCTTTTATTTTTTGGCATCCTTGTGCAGCTCATTGTATGAATATGATTATAAATGATATAGGAGAGATACATCAAGTGGTTGATTTGGTTACACTTGCATTGAGGATAGCAATTTCCATTACCATAAATGACCATTAATTTGATTAAGAAAAAGGCTTGCTTGAATATATATTATTGGCTCCAGTGCCACTCGATTTGGCATTGCATTTATGACATTGAAGATTTTCGTGTGATCATAAGCATGTTTTCAAGTCATGGTCACCTCCGCAAATTATAAAAGATCTCAAATTTGGAAATGGAAAAAAGAAGTTATGCATATAATATTGGATGAATGATGTTTGAAAAATTATTCAGTCATAATAAAGGTGATTACTCCACTATGAGGAATTTTACGTTTGTGTGTTTTAGAAGAAAAACTTGTCTTAAGTATAAATTCTTTCAGTCTCACTTTCTTTAATGATGTTTACAATTATATTAACAATTTTTTTTTCTTTAGGTTGTGTACGAAATGATCAAGGAACTATTTCACAACAAAAAATATTTTTCTACAAGACTTATAATAACATCATTAATGATTGATGAAAGTTATTGCATCAGAGTCTTTATGATGCAACTTATTGCATCAGTTCAATGTTTGAATATGACCACGGAAGTTTTTGTCAAAAAATGGGAGGTGTTTGTAGGAGTTCTTGATTTGATCGAGTATAACGCTATTGCTGATGTTATAACTCTCACAAGGCAACTAAGCATGTTTTGTGAGTGTAAAAATGGTTTTCATTTACTAATCGATTATGTTGCTCACAAGTGTAATCGTCCCGGTAACTCTTTGTTTTCAGTTTTTTCATTAATAATGAGGTCTAGTAAACAAATTTTATTGTATTAATTATTGTTTTAAAATTTTCATTATATGAATGGTGAAATTTTTTTGGAGACGCTCCTAAGTTGCAAAAGTTTGCAATTTAAATTTTAAGGCAAACCGCATCTTCTTTCGGGTGTAAGCGGAATTGGAGTGTATTTAAAAGAACTCACATGAAAAGAAGGAATCAGTTGGAGCACTAAAGGGTTAATAACATTGTTTATGCTTATTTTCTAGTCTAAAGGATAAGAAAAGCTCTTATGATTTGTTTCTTTAATGATGTTTTAAAGTACATTAGTATTTTGTTATTTTCTAGTCTAAAGGATAAGAAAATCTCTTATGATCCAGTCGATTATGAATGCATTGATAAAACCGAGTTTTGGATGGTCGATGAAGTATCGGTAGGAGGGCTAGATTATGACGAATTACATAATAAGATTGAAGAAGAGCCACCCAAAAAACAATGAATCAACAATTTTTAATAACATGCTTTCTCATGGTTAGTATTTACGTATTCTATCAATATTATTATATTATTCAATTTGAATTTAAGTTTTATTAATGTTAAATATCTATTTGAAATTAATATTGAATAAAATGAAAGAAGAAAATGATGATGCACTTGCATTAGAAGATATTGATATGGATTCCTTTAATGAAAACTAAGATGTTGTAAACTTTGGGTTTTTTGATACACTATTTTCATGATATTTGATGTTTATGTGATGAATTTTGTGTTTTTGAAGACTGAGATATGATGAACTATTTTCATGGGACTTTTTATGTTTGGTATTTTTATTAAAATTAATCTTTCAATATTAGATGTTTGAAGTCATTGATGAAGACTTAAATTGGTATTTTAATTTTGGATTTTTTTTCATTTTTTTAATTTTGTATAACTTTAAAAATAATTATGATGTAAAATGGTGTCATCCGGTTTTTTTGGACCGGTTGACCCATCAAATTAGTAAGGACCCATCAAATTAGTAAGGCGATTGGTTCAATGATCGGTCTGATTTTCAAAACCTTGGTTGGAGGTGGTGCATGATTGTATGCCACTGCGACACTTCATGAACGTCACATAGTATGGTGGTGAAGTTAAAAGAGAAGAACATCACTGAGCCTGAAGGTCTTACCAGATACACATATGGTGTAGGTGGTGTAAGTCGAGGGTCTGGTTTTTTTAACGACAAAATGTTATTTTATTAAAAAACAAGCTAGCAAAACTAGACAAATACATCAGGAAATACATTTAAAACAAACAGGAAAAACAACGAGAGAGCGAGAAATAAACTAACAAAATGTGTGCGATACAATCCAGGGAAAGGCATCTGAGTTGTATGGTCTTCTCTGGCTACTGGCACAATATACGTCACGGCAGAAGACTTCATGAGCACGGTCGAGCAAGAGAAGTCTAGGGATCAACAATCAGGGAAGACATCATCCAGGCTAGATAAGTTTTACATGGAGAGATCATCAGAGTATTCAACCGCCAAAAGTATGTATGATATCAGAGTCAATCGAATGACAAGTGATGTCATGACGCCACCTAGCTAGAGGGTCTCACTCTATATGAAAAGGAGGAGAACCCGCCTACCTACCTGACACAATAAACAATTATGAAACAATATGATAATTTTTCTTAAAAAATATATATCAATCTTTAAGACTTTATTTTATTATTATTATTATTATTATTATTATTATTATTATTATTATTAGTAATCATGTTATTTGTGATAACCAATTATTTTGCCAATGTGTGTTATGTTTGAATTTTTGTAGTAAGATGTTGTAAAAGGGTAAATTGGTCTTTTGACTATAGGAAGGACCAATTGTGTAATAATACATTTGTGTTTGTGGTAAAAGTGTAAGGAAAGAAAATCTTAAGAGAAATGTTAAGAGTTTGGACCAAAAGTGAACAAAACTAGAGTAGGGGCTAAATTGTCATTTAAACAAAGTGTAGAGGTATAATATGAGAGAAACATCTAGTTCTCTCCATTTTATGGAGTCGTGAACTACATTTGAGCAGAGGGAGAGATCGAGAAGTGAAGAACTTTGAAGGAGTGAAGAAGAAATCGAAGAAAATCAAGTAGAGGTTGTGATTTTCAAGTCATCAAAGGTAAGAATTTCATCCTTGTGGATTATTTAAACCATTTTGGATCATTTTGAATGAAGGAAAACGAAATTCAGAAGTTGCATGAGGTTTATTTTGAGTTTCTAACCCTTGAATCACATTCTAAACATCAATGGAACTCAATTCCACCCTTAGAAACGATTAAAAGCAAAAAGGAATTGAGAATTTTGTTCAAAAACCCTAGAATTTGGGGTTAGTGAAGATTAATGTAATTCTAGTGGTAATGGGGTAATAAGTGTTGTTTAGGAGGCTTAGAAATACTCTAAATGTAATGTTTTAATCATCCATTGAATCTAATTTGAGCTGTAACCATGCAGACTAATGACTAAAAACTGTGCAGGAAAAATAAGAAGGTCTGTAGGCGAAACACAGCCTGTGTTTCCCCTGACACGGCCCGTGTTTCTTGAGCTGGTAAACAGAAGGTAATTAGAAGGTAGAACACGGCCCGTGTTTCCCCTAACACGGCCCGTGTCAGTGTCTGCAGAAAATTGGAAGTTTTGTATGGTTCCGTATGATTACAATATGACCCGAATAACTTGGAAACTTATAATTCACTTTTAATATGACATTAATTGAATAGTTTGATTCCCAAATCATTAGTATAAGTTTATTATGGCATGAAAAGATGAAAATACAAGTTCATATCAACCCAAGCAATGTGTATAAGTGCGGGTCAAGTAATAGATAATCGAGGAAAAGGAAAGGGGGAATCGAACACTTAGATACTTATTGCATAATCTAAAATACATAAATGTGTATTAGTGTTATTGAGTATGAATTGTATATGTGTTTAATAGGAGGTGATCAAATCATTGAAGAGCAAGGTAAGGGCAAGGAGACGTTGGGAACTTAGCTAGTCACCTCTTCTATAAGGTGAGTAACAGGTGGATTTTTATGAGTACATAGCAAATATTATTATTTTATAAACCTTGTTTTGATTGAAAAAAATTTAAGAGAAAAGTTTCTCTCAGGTTGTTTTGTGTTAAAAGCTTATGTTTTCTGTATGATGAAAGATTTGATGTTATGACCAATTCGTAATGAGCTAGTGTTAATGAATCAGATTGAACTAAATTGTAAGAAATGTGAGAGATGTCCGGACAAGGACCTTACCCGCAAGAAGGGGGGTTAAAAGACACTACTGGGATGGTACCTCCCGTCGCGAAGTAGTTGTCTCAGCACGCCCTTATGGATAGATTCGTTCTAGTCCATGAAAGGAAAGGGAACTAGCACGCCCTCACGGATAGATTGGTTCTATTCCGGGGAGAGAAAGGGATACGGGAAGACCCGTATAAAGCCAAAAGATGAATAATGAACTATGATTTATGATTGGTCTATGTTTTATTAAGAAAGCTTTTGCATATTGTTTGATTCTGAAAATTTGGGGTCTAAAACCCATGTTGCTCACGAGACTTTATGTCTCACGTATGTTTGTTTTTAAAATGCTATATACTCAGGTGACGGGGAGTAAATGCTATAAGGCTTAGAAGACTTAAAGCTTTTGTTTTGTGAAACCTTAAGTAGTAACTTATCCATGGTGATGTATTGAACTTGTAATACCCCAACACAATTATGTTTTGTAATTATGTTTAAGGTTTTTGTTAAACCCGTGTTTTGTAAATCTAAATTGGGTTAAAAATGTAAATGTTTGGAATGGGGTGTTACATTATTTGTATTTAATGAATAGATAGATATACTATTTTTCATGATTGTTAAAGATCTTAATCATAATCCTAAGATTTTACGATTTTTATTCTAACAAGCAAAAAATAATCTTGATCATATTAGGATCTATCTAAAACAATATCTACATTAGGATCTCGACTAGTATTTTAAGATCTTTTCCCTGGTCCGATTCCAACTTGTTAGTCTTTATTACATAGTCGAACCTCCTAAAATTTATTCATTCAACTTGAAATCGAGCATTGTAGATCGCGAAAGTCGTATGATTACCACTCATAAATTTATTACGAGTTACGCAGAACATCATGACACTCGTATTGATCTGTGTGTGATCATGTTCCTTTAGTTGTACATAATCACAATAAATTTTTTTTTCTAGTTTAGAATATTTTCTTCCTAATTTAAGTGGTTTGCAGCTACATGAATTATAATTCGTGCTTAAGAAGTTAAACTGATTTCACCATCAATATCTTAATCAACATTAAGTTGTAACAAGTACTACAAAGAACGTAAAACGGTCTTATGTAAAATCTCAATATTGACAACGATGCCATTTTTATTAAGTATTTCAATTTCTATTTATGTTTTTATTTAATAATGTAGACTCAATCTTTGTAATTATATGATCAAACTGTTATTAAATCTTTGTAATTGAACATACTGCTATTAAATATTTAAAATTGTAATTCCACAATCTATATACATAAGATACATATTTGATTTAAATTTGAGTGCATACACGTTTTTATTTCTAAATGTTTATTACATATGGACAAAATTAACAGGTTCTTGCGTGGATCGTCATTGACACATGTAAAATAACATATATACCATTTTTAGTTTTTTAAATCATTTTAATTATAAAGAAGGAAATAAATGATGGACCCCAACACCCAACATCTTCTACCTCACTATACTCTCCTTCTCTCCCTCCAATCTCCTTCATGTAGAGGCTGTCGTTAAGATCTTGTTGTAAAATACGATGGATCCAAATTGACTTTAGACAATATTAGCTCAATGCGGAATGGGATCAAAAATTATCAAACGGTTATAATCACAACGAAAATACGAATAAAGTAAATAAAATAGAGACACGAGGATTTACGTGGAAAACCCAAATCGGGAAAAAACCACGGGCGGAGGAAGCCGAGAACCAATTCACTATATTTTGCGGTGTTTACAGAAATTGGCTAACTTGAAAAAATACAACGAGATGTGTATCAATTTTATATGGTAGTGATATTGTGGTGTCACTCGGATGTTTTTATAAAGTGCTGCAGAATGTGTTGCATGGCCATCTATATATATATATTCCTTGTTGTGACCACCTACCACCCATATATGTATTGTTTATTACCCACCAAACACGTTTGACAATTGTCCATCAATTTTCAAAGAAGTAGGTGCCGAAATATATGCCTTTTTTTGACTTTTATGTATAAACAATTTAATAGCCACTATATTTGAGTCAAAAAAGTGTCCGATTCTTTTGACAAATGAAACCAACCTGTGAACCCATAAATAAGTTACAACATTGGTCCTTGAACTTTAGCAAGCTTGTCAATTTTGGAAGTCATAATTTCCACAATCTCCACCTTGACTTCAAAATGCAACAAGTAATAACTCGTCAAACTCTTAAACTCTCTAAGAAACTGCAATCACCATATAGAGAAAAATTGATCCTGAAAAATGAAATACTTCCTCCACCACGAGCCTAATCAGGCTCAACTGCGATCAGAAATACCCATTAAGTCCAAACATAGTTTGAACTTGGCTATTGGAAGACTTTTAGTGAACACATCAGCGGGATTATAATCTGTATCGATCTTTTCTATGACGCAATCACCTTTTTCAATGATATCACGCACAAAATGATAACGAATATCAATGTGCTTTGTACGGTCATGAAACATCTGATCTTTACTCAAGAAGATAGCACTTTGATTATCACAGAATACTGTGGTAACCTTTATTCTATCATCGAGTTCTCTAAACAATCCCTTCAACCAAATATCTTCCTTAACTGCTTCTATAATCGCCATATATTCTGCCTCTGTAGAAGACAGCGCAACTGTAGACTGTAACTGGGCTTTCCAACTAATAGCACAACCGTTCAGTGTAAACACATACCCTGTAATGGATCTTCGTTTATCCAAATCTTTGCCAAAATCTGAATCAACATATCCAACCACCCCAGTGTTAGATTGTCCATAGCATAGACACATAGAAGACGTACCGCGTAGATAACGTAAGATCCACTGTACTGCTTTCCAGTGTTCTCTCCCCGGGTTCGCCATATATCTACTAACCATGCTAACTGCATAAGCCAAATCAGGGCGTGTGCAGATCATAGCATACATCAAAGATCCAACAGCACTAGAGTATGGTACGCGTGCCATGTACTCCATATCAGTCTCAGTAGTAGGACTTAAAGCGGATGATAACTTGAAATAAGCTGCAAAAGGTGTGTTGACAGGCTTTGCTTCATGCATATTAAAACGTCTTAGGACTTTCTCAATGTAACCTTTTTGAGAAAGATGCAAGATCCTAGACTTCCTGTCACGAACAATTTCCATACCTAAAATTTTCTTGGCAGCTCCTAAGTCCTTCATTTCAAAATCAGCTTTCAACTGGTCTTTTAACTTCTGAATCTCCTTCATATCTTTTGCTGCAATCAACATGTCATCCACGTACAAGAGTAAGTAGATCTTTGAACCATCGTCACCTTTCTTGAAATAAACGCAGCGATCATAGGTGCACCTGCTGAATTTGTGACTGGTCATGAAAGAATCGAACCTCTTGTACCATTGTCTATGAGACTGCTTGAGGCCATAGAGAGATTTCTTCAATTTACATACGTAGTCCTCCTTTCTAGGAACTACAAAACCTTCAGGTTGTTGCATGAAAATCTCTTCCTCAAGCCCACCATTTAGGAAAGTTATAGTAACATCTAGTTGCTCCAACTCATAATCATTTGAAGTAACTAACCCCAACAATGCACGAATAGAAGTATGTTTGACTACTGGGGAATAGATGTCAGTATAGTCAACACCTGGAATTTGACTGTAGCCTTTAGCTACCAACCGAGCTTTATATCTTGGCTTCTCATTCGGGTTAACAGGTTCTTTGAGCTTGTAGACCCACTTGCATTTAACTGGCCTTTTCCCTTTTGGAATAGGGACTAAATCCCAAGTACCATTTCTTTGCAATGATTCCATCTCATTATGCATAGCAATCATCCAATCACTTGAGTCTTTAGATTTGATAGCCTCATCATAATTTAGAGGCTCCGTTTCCGACTCAATATCATTAGCAACAATAAAAGCGTAAGCAACAAGTTCAGCTTCAGCATACCTCTTTGGAGGAACTATTTGTCTTCTCGGCCTATCTCTTGCAATGCTTCGAGTAGTAGCTTGTGGTTGTGAACTTGTTGTTTCTTCAACAACGACATTCTCATTTGGCGAGGAAGACTCTTGTTGCTCAACTGGACTCGGAATGGTGACAGGTGAAGTAGGAAACTCCACCTCCATTTGAGCTTTCTCTTCATTTGCTTTTGATGATGCGACTGTATCTTCTGTAGAGTCGGAAGTTTGATGAATCATAGCAGACTCGTCAAAAGTAACATCTCTTGAGATGATGATTTTATTTAGATCATTGCTCCATAACTTGTAACCTTTAACTCCTGGATTATAACCAAGAAAGACACATTTAAGTGCTCTCGGTTCTAACTTCCCATTGTCAACTCGTGCATAAGCTGGACATCCGAAAGGTTTCAGATGTGTATAATCGGCAGGTTTCCCGGACCATAACTCATACGGAGTTTTCTTTTCGATTGCTCGTGACGGTGATCGGTTGATAACATAGCAAGCAGTAGAAGCAGCCTCCGCCCAAAAGGACTTTGGCAGTTTGGAATTTGAAAGCATACATCTGACCTTCTCCATAATGGTGCGATTCATCCTTTCGGCTACACCATTTTGTTGAGGTGTATGAACTATCGTGCGATGTCGAGTAATGCCTTCCTTTCAGCAATAGGCATTAAACTCTTCTGAGCAAAACTCTAGTCCATTATCCGTACGAAGATACTTTACCACCAATCCTGATTGCTTTTCAACCTGAACTTTCCAGTCTCTGAAGGTAGAGAAATATGTTTTAAGAAGAAACACCATACCTTTCTGGAGAAATCGTCAATGATAGTGAGCATATAGTTAGCTCCACCTTTAGAAGCAACTCGAGCTGGTCCCCATAAATCCGAGTGGACATAGTCGAGTGGTCCTTTCGTTGTATGGATACCACTTGCAAACCTCACTCGTTTTGCCTTGCCATATACACAGTCTTCACAGAAATCAAAATCAACAATCTTTTGTTGACCAAGTAAACCTCTTCGACTTAATTCTGACATGCCTTGAAAACTCATATAGCCGAGTCGAAGGTGCCAAAGACGGGACTGATCTGGATCAGAAAGAGACTTTGAAACAATAGCAGCATCACTCGAAATTGTTTGCCCGTCAAGAAAGTAGAGGTCTGAGGTTTTTCGACTGGCTCTCAGTTTGTCGGAACCATCTTTGAACACCCTGAGAACTCAACCTTTACCGGCAAACTCGTATCCCTTTTTATCAAAGGAACTAAGAGATAACAAGTTTCTTCTGAGGTCAGGGACATATCTAATATCCCCAATGGTTCGGATAACGCCATCAAACATACGGATTCTGACTGAACCATATCCAAGAACTGGACATGTAATATTGTTACCCATAAACACATAGCCCTGGTTAACCTTTTCAAATGTGTAAAACCAACTTTTGTTGTGACACATATGAAAAGTACAACCAAAGTCGAGTATCCAAATCACCAGTGGAATCCAGTTTATCTGAATAAACTGTCAAGAGTTCTCCAATACATTCAACCTCAGCTACATCGGCTTCACCCGAAGTGCTAGCTTGTTTACCATTTGCTGCCGCCTTCTCTTTTTCTTTATTCTTCAACTTGAAACATTCTTCAAGCACATTTCCCTTCTTGTGACAATAGTTGCAAAACTTTCGTTTGCCTTTTGACTT
Source organism: Cichorium intybus (assembly GCA_023525715.1). Classification (NCBI taxonomy): domain Eukaryota; kingdom Viridiplantae; phylum Streptophyta; class Magnoliopsida; order Asterales; family Asteraceae; genus Cichorium; species Cichorium intybus. The sequence continues at coordinate 52,758,918 of CM042009.1, forward strand.
AGATCTGGTTCTGTTGGAAGATTGAGAAGTTCTACTTCTCTCTGTTGTTATTCCTCTGACATTTAAACCTTCGACTTTAGAATCACTTGAACCACCACCGGTAATATGCTTCATCTTCTCTTTAGAATCCAAAGCTGTAAAGACTTCATCTAAAACAAGAGTGTCACGGCTGTAGATGATCGTATCACGAAAATGGCTATAGGATTCGGGCAAAGATGACAACAAAAATAAAGCTAAGTCTTCATCTTCATACTAAACATCCATATTCTCCAAGTTATTTATTAACTCTTTGAATGTGGACAAATGTTCAGCTAGCGAGCCTCCTTCAATCATCTTGAGATTGAACAACCGTTGCTTTAGATGCAACTTGTTCGGTAAGCTCTTTGTCATCAATAACTGCTCCAACTTCAGCCACAAAGCAGCCGCCGACGTTTCTTTTAGAACATCTTGTAAAACATCGTTTGACAAGTGCAAACGAATTTGAGATAAAGCCTTCAGATCTTTCATCTCCTTTTCTTCTTCGGTCCATGTATTGGGCATCCTTTCGAAGCCCAAGAGCGCCTTATGTAAATCCATCTGAATGAGAATATCTCTCATCTTTACTTGCCACAACAGAAATCGTGTATTTCGATCCAGCAGCGGAATATCGTATTTCACCGAAGACATGATTAATTACTTGATAAAATGATCACAACAAGCTAATATCAAAACCCGGATGCTCTGATACCAATTGTTGTAAAATACGATAGATCCGAATTGACTTTAGACAATATTAGCTCAATGCGGAATGGGATCAAAAATTATCAAACGGTTATAATCACAACGAAAATACGAATAAAGTAAATAAAATAGAGACACGAGGATTTATGTGGAAAACCCAAATCGGGAAAAAACCACGGGCGGAGGAAACCGAGAACCAATTCACTATATTTTGCGGTGTTTACAGAAATTGGCTAACTTGGAAAAATACAACGAGATGTGTATCAATTTTATATGGTAGTGATATTGTGGTGTCACTCGGATGTTTTTATAAAGTGCTGCAGAATGTGTTGCATGGCCATCTATATATATATATATTCCTTGTTGTGACCACCTACCATCCATATATGTATTGTTTATTACCCACCAAACACGTTTGACAATTGTCCATCAATTTTCAAAGAAGTAGGTGCCGAAATATATGCCTTTTTTTGACTTTTATGCATAAACAATTTAATAGCCACCATATTTGAGTAAAAAAAGTTTCCGATTCTTTTGACAAATGAAACCAACCTGTGAACCCATAAATAAGTTACAACATTGGTCCTTGAACTTTAGCAAGCTTTTCAATTTTGGAAGTCATAATTTCCACAGATCTCTAATCTCATTTCACCACGACATCATCATTTTTACTAGCATTAAGATTTTGATTGGATTCAACTTTCTCATGAATCATATATATGTCCACCATTCTGTTTCGACACCTCATTGTTCTTTCCAACATCAACAACAATGATCGTCTTTTTCTCATTGTCACCAAAAACAATAGAACTTTCGGTTTTAGATTCATCAACACATCTTCATCAGATTTTTTACCAGCATATAACTCACAACAGTCTATTTCTTTTACTTTTTAGGAAAATCAGCGTATTCTCTTCATCAACATCCCAACTTAAATCTTCATCATCATCGATAATTAGGGATCGTTCTCCTCTTCTCTTCATCCAAATTTGAAACAAGTTGGTTTCATTTTTGATTTTGAGTGCTCAAGTTCGAACATGTTGGTTTCATTCTGTTTTTCACTATCTCGTTGTTATCTGAAATTTATACAAATATTGATTGCTATTCCCTCACTATTTGTTAAGTGTTGATTCCTTTGTGGTTTCCGGTTTCAATAATACTGACAATTGTGGAATCTAAAGGGCGAGCTTGAATGTTTGTGTACATTACTTTGAACAAAATCTAATGGTTGGGTAGATGAGATGTAACACCCCTTTTCTCAAACCATATTTAAATACAAATACAGTTTACTTTACAAACATATTTTACAACTCGTGACTATAAAGTAGCCACTTAAATTTTTTTTTACAAACTTAAACTCAAGGGGGGTATTACAGACTCAATACAGATAACCATAATTTAAACTTACAGTATATAAACTGGTCCCAACTGCAGCCTCTGCTCCTTTCACCTAAGTACATAGCATTTCAAAAATAATATACGTGAGACATAAAGCCTCGTGAGTAATATGGGTTTAGACCCAAAAGCTTTTCTGTTCAAAACTTGAAATATTGCAAGTAAACTTGTTGAAAACTGATTTTTGTCATAAATTTCAAATATCTTTTCTTCTTTACTTTCAAACTCTAAAAATACTTTCTTTCTCAAAACTGTTTTCTTTCTCATTTTCTGGTGACCAACTGAAACTCATGAATTAGGTTATTTTAATTCATTCAACTAGCTCCCCTCGCGGGACAGAACAGATCCGTCCGCTCGGTTATGCTCATTCTGTCTCCCCTTCGTGACTTGTAACAAATTCAAGCACAAGGGTATACTAAGCTAGACAACTACTTCGCGACGGGAGGTACCATCCTAGTAGTGTCTTCTGATCCCCCGATTATGTGGGTGATCCTAGTCCGGACAACTGGTTCTTACTTCTTTCTTTCATTAGTTCTTATCTCATTTCATCTCAAATTGGTCAAAATGGGACACAATTTATAAATAACTCAAACTCATACACTTTAGGACTCTTTACTGAAAATACTTACAAAACTGATTTTGACATCTTAGTTCACATAAGGAACTTCTTTCAAAATACTTTGCAAACTTTACTTCTTAACAATCTGCTTGAAAACACTTAGCCCTTGTATGGAGCTACTTTAAAAACTATTTTCCAAACTTTAGTATTTAAAAGTATTTGGAAATCTCATTTTCTGAAAATATCATTTTGCTATGTACTATAAAAATCCTCATAAAACTCACCTTGATTCTGCTACGGTTCACTAAGCTTCACGTACTCCTTTTCCTTTCCCGTGCTCAATGATATTTGAAGCACCTCCTACATATTTCACATATATATATATATATATATATATATATATATATATATATATATATATATATATATATATATATATATATATATATATATATATATATATATATATTCTTAATTAATAAGTATGTACTATAACTGTTTCTATAGCTTAGGATTCTCTTATAACACAACTTCAGGTTATAACAAATGTAACAAATGTATAACCATTAATAAACTCGTTTTATAGTTTTCTCCGGAATACGCGTATTCTGCTACAGTACCCCCCGAGGGGTCGTATTTCAGTTCCGACACTTTTCCATGAAATCTTAGGCCATATTAGACTTGTGTTTCAAATTTGGAGTTCATTGGACAAGTCTAGCTTAGATTCCAAAAATCAAGTTTTAATATAAACTTCATATTTGGCCACTGCCGCTACAGTGGTTTTTTCGCAAGGTCGGATTACGAATTTGAAAATTTCCTATATGTTTTCATACCATTTTAAGGCTATGGTAAAAATTTCAGACCAAACGGACATGCCTAGCTATGGTTTCTAACTTTTGAAGTCCCTGTGTGGAGGGCGCACTGCGCCTGGGCGCCTGGGCAGTGTTCCAGATCAGTCGCGATTTAGCACTGTAGCATGCAGTTTTGGGGCATTAAGCTCTTATTCCAGGTCTTAATCATATGGGGTTTGTTCCCTGACTAAAACCCTCCATTAAAACAAGGCTTTAATCCATTAATATCAATTCAATCAATCAAATGCAGGAATTAAAGTTCTTGACCAAAATTGAAAATTCTCAAGAATAGTAATCTACTTCCATGTTTTTGAGTTATGTTCTTAACTAATGACTTATTGGAAGCATTAGCCACTTAAACCACATGATTGATAACTGAAATTTCAGTTTCAATTCAACCCAAGAACCAATTCGAGAATACACCCAAAACTTAGGTTAGAACAAAGGAAATCTTACCTTTCAAGGCTTGGAATCACTAATTCCAAGGTTGGTTCTTGATTCTTGGCAATTCCTTGATTTCCCCGTGTTCTTCCTCTCGTTCTCTCTAGCTCTCTCTCGTATCTTCTGAAATGTTCTACTGGGTTCTCAAATGATGGAGGATAACTATCATATAATATATATATTTAATATTTATAAACATTTACATTTTAGTCCCCAAGCTTTCAAACTTTTCTTCAAAAATGGTCCTAAGACCCATAACTTTGCAACTAAGTTTCCATTAACTTCTAACTTGACATTTTCTTGACAATTTGGTCATTTTCATGTCAAATGACCATTTTGCCCTTTTTGGTCAAATTTCACTATTCACACGGTAAAACTCCAAATTTCACATAATCTCTTATTTCTTATAATATTATTTTACAAATACATATTATTTTTCATAATAGTCTTATAACGTGTCAAAAGACCGTTTTACCCTTTTACAACTTTTTCGCGGGTTCTTACAGTCACCCCTCCTTAAATGGATTCCGTCCTCGGAATCTTTTCGTAATCTGTGAAATCTGGATATCTTCTTTTCATTTCTTCTAGCGTCTCCCAAGTCAAGTTTGACCCTAAGGGATGCTTCCACTTGACTAGTACAAGGTTAATCTCCTTGTTCCTTAGCTTCTTAGTCTGCATCTCTAGAATTGCTTCAGGTTCTTCAATCATTCTACTAGGAGTCTCTACCCTCAAGTCTGTATACGGTATCACCAACTCTTCTTTACCAAAGTACTTTTCTCAAGTAGCATACATGAAAGGTATCATGTACTCCACTAAGTTCGGGTGGTAACTCCAGCTTGAACGCTTGTAACCCAACTCTCTTCAGGATTCTAAAAGGTCCAATGTATCTTGGACTCAGCTTTCCTCTTTTGCCAAATCTGACCACTCCTTTCCATGGCGACACTTTTATCATCACCAAATCTCCTTCTTGCAAGTCATATGGTCTCTTCTTTAGATTCGAGTAACTCTTTTGCCGATCTTGTGCTGCTTTCATGTTGGCTTGAATTACTCCAATCTTCTCATTAGTCACTCTAACAATCTCTGGCCCTGTAACTTAGTCTCACCCGCCTCCAACCAGCATAAAGGAGTTCTACACTTTCTACCATACAATGCCTCAAAGGGTGGCATTTTAATGCTAGAATGGTAGCTGTTATTGTATGCAAAATCCACTAATGGTAGGTGTTCATCCCAATTGCCTCCAAAATCCATCACGCATGACCGTAGCATGTCTTCTAATGTCTGGATCGTTCGTTCACTCTGACCATCCGTTTGTGGATGATACACTGTACTTAGCTGAATTCTCGTCCCCATTTTATCTTGTAAAGCTCTCCAAAAATTAGAGGTAAATCTGGGGTCTCTGTCTGACACGATAGACAACGGTGCACCATTTCTTCTTAACACTTCATCTATATACAACTGGGCTAACTGCTCCAATGGAGTAGTTTCTTTTATGGCTAGAAACAGTGCACTCTTGGTCAACCGATCTACTATGACCCATATGCTATCATAACCTCTTCTCGTTCTCGGTAACCCGACAATTAAGTCCATGGTTACATCTTCCCACTTTCTGGCTGGAATGTGTAATGACTGAGCATCTCCATGCGGGACCTGATGTTCCGCCTTGACTTGTGCACAAATAACACACTTGGAGATGTACTTAGCTATCCTCTTCTTCATTCCAGGCCACCAGTACTGTCTTTTCAGATCTTGATAAGTCTTGGTACTCCCTGGGTGTATGGAATACTTTGACTTATGCGACTCTTCTAAAATAAGCTTTCTCAAACCTCCTGCTTTCGGCACCCAAATGCGGTTTCTAAAAGTCTTTAATCCTTGACTGTTAGTTTCAAACTGCATGTCTTTTTCTAGTTTTTCATCTTTCAAGTCTCCACTTTCTTCAACTTTTTGCTGAGCTGCTCTAATCTGTTCTATAATGCTGGACACTAATTTTATGCGCATCGATCTTGCCTTGATTCTTTTCTCAGGAGCTTTTCTACTTAATGCATCTGCTACTACATTTGCTTTACCCGGATGATATATAATGTTGCAATCATAGTCACTGATCAGTTCTAGCCATCTGCTCTGTCTCATGTTCAACTCTTTTTGAGTGAACACATACTGCAAACTCTTGTGATCGGTGAATAACTTGCACTTTGTACCATACAAGTAATGTCTCCAAATCTTCAAGGCAAACACGATCGCTGCAAGCTCTAGATCATGGGTTGTGTACTTTTTCTCTGGATCTTTCAATTGTCTGGAAGCGTATGCTATAACCTTCCCTCTTTGCATCAATACACAGCCAAGCCCCCGATGCGAGGCATCGCTGTACACTTCAAAGTCTTCTGTCCCATCTGGTAACGTAAGGACAGGTGCGTTACACAACTTCTTTTTTAATGTAGCAAAAGCTCTCTCTTGTTCTTCTTGCCATCTGAATTTCTCTTCTTTCCGGGTTAGTCGTGTGAGTGGCACAGCTATACGGGAGAAATCTTGAATAAATCTCCGGTAATACCCGGCAAGACCGAGAAAACTTCTAACTTCTGTTGGCGTCTTGGGTGGTTCCCATTTCATCACTGCTTCAACTTTTGCTGGGTCAACTTTTATACCTTGGATAGAAACAACATGTCCAAGGAACTGCACCTCTCGCATCCAAAACTCGCACTTGGAGAACTTTGCATATAATTGTTCTCGCCTCAAAGTTTCGAGCACTATTCGCAGGTGGCTCGCATGCTCTTCTTTGTTCTTTGAGTATATCAATATGTCATCTATGAACACTATAACAAACCGGTCTAAAAATGGTTTACAGACTCGATTCATTAAGTCCATAAAAACCGCTGGTGCATTCGTAAGACCGAATGGCATTACTAGGAACTCGTAATGCCCGTATCGTGTACAAAACGCTGTCTTCTCTACATCACTTTCTTTTACCCTGACTTGGTGATACCCAGATCTCAAATCAATTTTTGAGAAGTAATCTGCTCCTTGCAACTGGTCGAACAAATCGTCTATTCTGGGCAACGGGTAACGGTTCTTGATAGTAATCTTGTTCAATTCTCTGTAATCAATGCACATTCGCATTGACCCATCTTTCTTCTTTACAAATAGAACTGGAGCACCCCACGGAGAAGAACTAGGCCTAATAAAGCCTTTATCTAATAACTCTTGCAATTGGGACATTAATTCCCGCATCTCTGTTGGTGCTAACCGGTACGGTGCTCGTGCTATTGGGGAAGCTCCTGGAACAAGATCTATTCGGAATTCAACTTGCCTTTCTGGTGGTAAGCCTGGTAACTCATCTGGGAAAACTTCTGGGAATTCTTTTACTACTTCTATGTCTTTATATGTCTGTTTTACTTTGTCTTCAGTCATCACATAGGCCAGGAAAGATACACATCCTTTCCTGATACATCTTCGGGCCTTAGCTACACTGATGATACTTGGCACGTACTTTCTTCTCTCTCCATATACGTACACCTTAGCTCCTAGGGTTTTAATAGACACCCTTTTCTGTCCACAAGCTATCTTCGCATCATTTGCACCAAGCCAATCCATTCCAATTATTACATCAAAGGACTTAATTCCAATGGGAAGGAGATTAAGTCGGAACTTCTTGCCGTTGATGTCAAGTTCACAATCTCGGTACATGTGTTGAACTTCAACAAATTTCCCATCCGCCACTTCTACCTCAAAAACTAGATCTAACAATTCTAACAGGACTCTCAATCTGGCTCCGAATCCATGGGACACAAATGAATATGTAGAACCAGAATCAAACAACACATATGCAGGCGTCGAGTTGATCAGTAGTATACCTGAGACCACATCGTGCGTCTCCCTTGCCTCTTCCCTGGTAATCTGGAGAGCTCTAGTCTTCACCTTCTGGGGTTCTGTCTTCTTCTGAGCTGTTGACACCACAGTTTCTCCTCCCTTGTTTGGGCAGTTGAAACTATAGTGCCGCATCTGGTGGCATGAAAAGCACTCCACTTCACTAGCTTTCTTTGCTTTGCAGTCTTTCATTTTGTGACCGAGTCCGCCACAATTAAAATAGGCGTTTGATCCCGCACGACATTCGCCACTATGTTCTTTTCCACATTTCTCACACTTTCTTACACTTCCCGGTCGAGTCTGACTCAGGCTTGTTTTCCCCTTTTTCTTTGAATTTCCGCTGCTGCTCACTGTCTTTCTCTTGTCACTAAAACTTGGTCTTTCGTCATTTTGTCGTTTCCCAATATCCTCCACGGTTCGGGCAGCATTGATCGCCCCGTCTAATGTTTCAGCTTTCTTTACTTCTAGCTCATAATTCCATGGCAAACCTCGGACATAGCGGTTAATTCGGGACCGCTCACTGGGGTAGGATTCCCCCACAAAAGGCAGCATGTCACAAAACTTCTTCGTATATTCGTCCACCGTCAAGTCTCCTTTCTTTATCGTTAAGAAATCTTCGTTCATTTTCTCCAAATCTCTTGTGGGACAGAATTTATCTTTGAGACACGAAACAAACTCCGCCCATGACCAACCATACACAACGTCTTTCCCCAAACTCTCGTATTTAGTATTCCACCACACTAACGCATCATCTTTCAACTGCCGAGAGGCATAGTTGACTTGGTCTTTTTCGTCACATTTGCTTGCTTGCATCACTTGTTCGATTTCTCGGACCCATCTCATTGTCACCTTCGGCTCAAAACTGCCATGGTACTCGGGCGGTTTACAAGCCATGAAGGACTTAAAGGAACAGCCCTTCCCTTTCTTCCTATTTTCTCCACTACCTTCTTCCTCGGTCGCCTTTTTAGAAACTTCTTGTGAAGATTGGGCTCGGGGTTCACCCATTCGGTTATCGATTATGTTATTCACATCTTGCTTCAGTTCATCTTGTAAATTATTGATCAAATACTGGATAGCTTCCATAGTGACATGTTATGGTGGTGGGTTTGGCTCGGCCCCATCATTTCGAATCACATGTCCGGGTCCACTTCCTCTTGAAGAAGTGTGACTGCCCTCACCCCTGTCAGCTTGTCTTTCGCCTTCCATTACTATATAGATGAATAAAATATCTGTTTAATACGCAATTCTATATAGTATTTTGAAAGCGGTAGCATATTATCTCCTTATCTTGACTGCATTTTAGTAGCAATCATACTCACTTTATAACTTCTATAAGTCTAAGTGTACCTCTATATTACTAAGGCACCTTACTACTACTCTTGCTAGTTTAAGCCTAGGATGGTATTCCAACCTAATTCGCTTAAACTATGGCTCTGATACCAAAATTGTAACACCCCTTTTCTCAAACCATATTTAAATACAAATACAGTTTACGTTACAAACATATTTTACAACTCGTGACTATAAAGTAGCCACTTAATTTTTTTAAAAAAAACTTAAACTCAAGGGGGGTATTACAGACTCAATACAGATAACCATAATTTAAACTTACAGTATATAAACTGGTCCCAACTGCAGCCTCTGCTCCTTTCACCTAAGTACATAGCATTTCAAAAATAGTATACGTGAGACATAAAGCCTCGTGAGTAATATGGGTTTAGACCCAAAAGCTTTTCTGTTCAAAACTTGAAATATTACAAGTAAACTTGCTGAAAACTGATTTTTGTCATAAATTTCAAATTTCTTTTCTTCTTTACTTTCAAACTCTAAAAATACTTTCTTTCTCAAAACTGTTTTCTTTCTCATTTTATGGTGACCAACTGAAACTCATGAATTAGGTTATTTTAATTCATTCAACTAGCTCCCCTCACGGGACAGAACAGATCCGTCCGCTCGGTTATGCTCATTCTGTCTCCCCTTCGTGACTTGTAACAAATTCAAGCACAAGGGTATACTAAGCTAGACAACTACTTCGCGACGGGAGGTACCATCCCAGTAGTGTCTTCTGATCCCCCGATTATGTGGGTGATCCTAGTCCGGACAACTGGTTCTTACTTCTTTCTTTCATTAGTTCTTATCTCATTTCATCTCAAATTGGTCAAAATGGGACACAATTTATAAATAACTCAAACTCATACACTTTAGGACTCTTTACTGAAAATACTTACAAAACTGATTTTGACATCTTAGTTCACATAAGGAACTTCTTTCAAAATACTTTGCAAACTTTACTTCTTAACAATCTGCTTGAAAACAATTAGCCCTTGTATGGAGCTACTTTAAAAACTATTTTCCAAACTTTAGTATTTAAAAGTATTTGGAAATCTCATTTTCTGAAAATATCATTTTGCTATGTACTATAAAAATCCTCATAAAACTCACCTTGATTGTGCTACGGTTCACTAAGCTTCACGTACTCCTTTTCCTTTCCCGTGCTCAATGATATTTGAAGCACCTCCTACATATTTCACATATATATATATTCTTAATTAATAAGTATGTACTATAACTGTTTCTATAGCTTAGGAGTCTCTTATAACACAACTTCAGGTTATAACAAATGTAACAAATGTATAACCATTAATAAACTCGTTTTATAGTTTTCTCCGGAACACGCGTATTTTGCTACAGTACCCCCGAGGGGTTGTATTTCAGTTCCGACACTTTTCCATGAAATCTTAGGCCATATTAGACTTGTGTTTCAAATTTGGAGTTCATTGGACAAGTCTAGCTTAGATTCCAAAAATTAAGTTTTAATATAAACTTCATATTTGGCCACTGCCGCTACAGTGGTTTTTCCGCAAGGTCGGATTACGAATTTGAAAATTTCGTATATGTTTTCATACCATTTTAAGGCTATGGTAAAAATTTCAGACCAAACGGACATGCCTAGCTATGGTTTCTAACTTTTGAAGTCCCTGTCTGGAGGGCGCACTGCGCCTAGGACTGGGCGGGGTGCGCCTGTGACAACGCCTAGTGATATCAAGTATTTTAGGCATTGTTGAGCCCTGTTCTTGGTAAAATTCTATCAAATATGCATGGGTATTCTCACTTTTCGTGTCAGGACTTGTCTGGAGAAAAAGAACAGATACAGGGACTAAAGGTGTACAAAAAGAAAAAAATATGGAAAGAATGCAAAATCAAGAGAAGACGTACGCGCGCCGCGGATTTATCTCCTGCGCGACGCGGATGTAAGGCGGTGGAACACATTTAAATGACGAAAAAACGGGGAACGGATAAGTACGCGCGCCGCGGATTTCACATTTGCGCGGCGCGGTCACGGGAAAATTGCAACTATAAATAGAGGCATTTCCAGCCGAAAACCAGAGCAAAGACCTGGTGTAAACATCGACCTAGAAGCTCTTTGACCCGAGGATTCCATTTCAGAAGCTATAATTTGGTATTTTCATGTTTTTGATTTTATTTCATTTTAGTTAAACGTTTGTAAGCTTTGAGTTGAATCTTTGGGTGTGACAACCATTGAATTCTAGCTTAGGGTTCTGTTTTTAGTAGCTTTTGTTACTGATTTGATGTTTGGATATTGGTTTGAGTGAATAAAATCATTCGGTTATCTTAAATATTGATTTTTCGGTATTTCGGATGCTTGTTGGAGTTTTGATTATTTGATTGTGATTGGATTTCGTTTGTGGCTTGGTTAGGACGGTTTTCCTTTGCTGAAAACAGTAGCTAACTCGGTTATATTGAGCATTAAATCTTGGCTATTAACTGTCTCATAGAACTGTTAGTTATTAGCTAGTTTATGCTGTGCTTGGTTTTGCTAGTTTGAATGCCTTCAATTGCTCCTGATTCAGAGATGTACTTCTGAATTCAGAAAGTAACTAGGTCATTTGGACATAGCTAAGCTTGGCTTGGGTGTTTGAATATTGTTCAAGGTAGAAAGATAGAAATTAGTTCCTCCGACTATAGCCGTGACACTATCAGTTGGTAATCTCTCATCTAGGCTAACCACGTAGCTCCTGTGGATCGACCCTGACTCCACTATACTAGTGAATGTTAGGTTATCTCTTATTTTTGACCGCATGACGACCTCTGCGTGCACGTCAAATTTTGGCGCCGTTGCCGGGGAGCTGTGAGCTTAGAATAGGTGAGTAGTAGGAATTTATTTCTTGCTTTTTGAAATTTCATTTTGGGTTAATTTCATTTTGGTTTTGATTTTTGTGGGCGTGTTGCATTAGTGCATGCGTACCCGCAGGGGAGAGCAATCATCCCCATTACAGTTTGATTCTGAAATTGAACGTACTGCGCGCAAACTCCGTGCCCGTAGGCGTTTAAGCATCATGAATTATAGTCAAGTTAGCAGTAGTCCGGTTAGTGTTGCCCAGGATCCGTCAGGAGAGGCAACGGGGAGGTTTTCTATTCCCCCATTATCAGAATTCCAATTTGGAAGTTCGAGTGCGTCTGGTGGTGTAGTTTCAGCCCCTACACCCATACCATCATGCACTCCGCCATCTATTCCACCGTTTTTACCCGCTTCTCAACCACAATCCACCAACCCCTTTACATCTGCTATGACTTGGGGAGAGCCGACCCGAGATGGCACCCCAACTCCTAGACAGCATACACCAACATCACAACCACAACCAGCCCTCTTTAAACCTCAACCTACATACCAACCAACACAGCCTACACACTTCCAACCACCGCCTCAACCGCAATACCAATACCCAGAAACGGAGGAAGTGTACGACGAGGAAGATGAAGGATGGGTGCCACCGGCACCACAACCACAATGGAACCGAGGTCGGGGACCTCCCAGGCGAGCACCACCATACCAACCAGGTCAGCAGGAGTACAATGATCATCTTTACGGTAACCCCGCTCAACCCTTACATTTTGCACAACCGAGACGGCAATCGGTTGCATCACATTTCCAACCGAGGGAATATGATGATTCGTCGCCGATCTATATTCCTGATAACGTAGATTCGCAGGTAGAGATTAGACCCCAGTTATTAGGAATATTACCAGAATTCAGAGGATATAAGCAGGATGATCCCTATAATCATTTATATGAATTCTTAGCGATCGCTAATGCTAATAATCCCAGAAACACAAATAGAAATATTTTTAGGCTTAGACTGTTCCCGTTTACTCTTAAGGACAAAGCCAAGTATTGGTTCACGTCGTTACCATCAAACAGTATCACTACGTGGGATCAGCTCAAGGCGAAGTTCCTTCAGGAATTTTACCCAGCGAGCAAAACAACTGAAATCAGAAGAGTTATCCAGGATTTTCAGCAAAAGCCTGGAGAGGCTTTTCATGAAGCTTTTGACAGATTGAAGGAGTTACTGCGATCTTGTCCACATCACGAGATTCCCAGATGGCAATTGGTCAAATTATTCTTCGAGGGAGTTAGCGAGACACACCAAGCCATGATAAATGCCTCCTCCAGTGGGACATTTATGTGGCAAGATCCAGAAGAAGCCTGGCAGTTTTTGGAGCAGTTGAGTAATGGCTCCAAAGCAAACTTCTCTACCAGGAAGACTACAAGTACGGCGGCAGCAATAGGAGTTGATGCTGATTGGAAAAAGGAAGTGAAAAAGGAAATCAGTGAATTGAACAGAAAGTTTGATAGGCTTATGGCAACATTACAAAATGGACCGCCAAATTCGTCACAAGAAAGTCAAAGAGGATCTAGGATGCAGGAAGCTAATCAAGTTTATGGCCAGGGTCAAGGTCAACACAATAATGGACGACCCTACAGGCCATACAACCAAGGACAACAACAAAGTTTCAGGCAGAACAATTATCAGAATCAATCGAATAGTCAGCCTAGGAACCAGCAGCCTGCAAACAATGGAAACAACAACAACAACAACAGGGGACCTACCAACGCTACCAACAATGCTCCAGGGACCCAAGAAGAGATGATATCAAAGATGTATGATATGGTCACAGCAACACAACAACAATCTCAGGCGAACGCAAAGGCCATCGCAAATATGGAAAGACAAATAGGTCAAATGGCTGCAGACCAACAAAAGAGAGATAATGGCAAATTTCCTAGTGCTACTGAAGTCAATCCTACTCATAATCAACGTCCAGGGAAGGAGCAAGTCAATACTGTTGAATCAGGATGGCGAAAGGTTACTCTGGAGGATTTGTTCGAGGTAGGGAATGAAGTGGAACCAGGGGAAGAAGGAAAGGCTTTAAAGAGCGAGGAAGGTAAAGAAGGAGGAGTTCCGGTTGAGAATGGCACTCAACCCGAAATAGATGAAAAGGTCCAAAAGGAAGAGCAACCAACGATTGCAGGGATCAAGCAAAAGAAGAAGAATAAGATAGAAAAGAAGAAGCAGGAAGCAACTAGATCAACGGGACCCTTAATGAATCAGCCCCTATGGGATGAACTTAAGGATGCCCCCGAGGACACCAGGATTTTACAAGAAATGTGCGAACAAAATGGGAAGAACAAGGTACCTACACCGAAAACGGTGAGATTGACTATGAGGGCTAGCGAAGCATTATTGGGAACACTACCCAAGAAGGAGAAGGACCCCGGATCACCATTGATCACTACAACCGTAGGGGACGTGGTTATTCGAAACACCTTACTAGATTTGGGAGCAAGTGTTAACATCTTGCCGGGATATCTGTATGACAAATACAAGAATGAAGAAATCGAGCCAGCTGAAGTTGTACTGCAGTTGGCTGACCAATCAACTAAGATATCTAGGGGAAAGCTAACCAATGTCATAGTCAAAGTGGGCGACTTTTTCTACCCCGTGGATTTTCTGGTGATGGAATATGAAAGTCCGGACGATGCGCCTGCGCTTATCTTAGGACGGCCATTCCTAGCTACTGCTGGTTCAGTGATCGACTGCAAGACTGGAGACATGGATATTTTCTTCGGGACCAGGAAAAGGAGATTGAATATGTTTGGGAACCCGATATCATTACCCTCAGAGGAAAATGGCAAACCAGCAGACAGAAAAACATTAATGGAGCCAGGAACCAGAAGCAAAGAAAAGATATGGACACGTACAGGGGAGGGTGGAAAGGAAGAAGTTTTAAAGGAGACCAAAAACCACCCGATGTCCGCCATCGACAAGGAACAACTGCTGGAAATGATAGAGATGATGGAAGCAAGGCATCAGCAATACGAAAGAGAATCCAGAAAACGAGATGCGAATGTTTTCGAGCTATTGAAATCTCAACAACAATGGATCAGTGGTGTGAGTGATCGGATGACCCAACTCACATCCCTTATGACGATGATGGCTAATAATTTCATGCCAGAATATCAGCAAATGTCATCAAGAGGTCAAGAAGAAGAAGAAGGGTCAGCTTAGGAGCAGTACGTCTGGCTGAAGACGTTAAACTTAGCGCTTGTTGGGAGGCAACCCATCGTGTCATAAGTAGGTTTTATATTTCTTAGGATTAATTTAGAAAATACATCAATCGTTTGCAGGTATTAGTGGTTTGAAGCAAGTGTGGGGTCGTGTGAAAAGGTTTTGAAATCTTCAAGACCGCGCCGCGGGTTTTGGAATTGCGCGACGCGGGTTCGAAACTCAACCCGATGCGCAGGGGTTGAATTAGCGACACGCGCGCCGCGGAAAAGAGAAATGCGCGCCGCGGGAAACGATCAGACGGTTTTTGCCTTTATCCGGTGAGCCGCGGCTCACAACTCAAATCACACGACTCGGAGCTCTGGTGATCAAAAATTTCTCGCATTCTTTCTTGCTTATTGTGTTTCTACTACCGAGGTACACTCTTTTAACTATCTATTAGCTGTTTAAACTAGTTATTAGGTAGTTAATTTTAGGGTTTTATTCCAAAAAGTTCAAAAACTTAGAATCACTAATGCTAGCCCATAGGGTGTTTGTTTTGCCAAATGGACACCCTAGATGAGCTAATCGGAACCTAGGCTACCTTGTGGTATCATTAAATTGAGATTTAGCAGGTTAAAATGGGGATTTGATCCCGGGTTTTCAAACAGGCGTACGCCGCGCCGCGGTACGGTGGGGAAGGAAAAGGACTGATTTTGCAAAAATTTTGTTTTGTGGCTATATTTTCTTTAGCAGATGATGTTCAGATTGGACCATGCCTTCCTTCAGTTTCCCGCAGAGCTTGACACTTCGGTGGAGTATACCTCGCGGAGGGACGCTTTGATTCATCGCCGGGTCCTTGAGGCGACGGTCATAGACCGAGACATCCTGAGGGACGCTGGGCTCTGGGGTGCGATTGAGCCATTCCTACATCGCACCTGGACCCACGAGGAGGCATCATTCACATGCCGTGGCTGGGACAGGATCATGGCCACGGACGAGGACGTGGTTTACACGGAGCTGCTATTGGAATTCATCTCCACTGTCCATTTCGCTCCCAGGGCGGGAGACCCACGCTCCAGGATGGTACGTTTTCGCTTGGGAGGTGTGCACCGGGAGTGCAACCTCCGGGAGTTCGGGAGGCGCACGGGTATTTACACGCCAGCGGACCTCCAGCACCGTTTCTTCACCCGGATCTTCGGGTCATGCACTCAGGGGGAGCCGGAGCGCCCTCCCACCATGGAGGTTTGGGCACCGCTGTCCAACGTCAGGTATGAGGCAGGGGCCTCGAGGGAGAGCCACTTACGTGATCCTCTTCATCGCCTCATGCACCGCATCGTTTCCACCTCCATCATGCATCGGGAGGGGGGCGAGAAGGTGTCAGGCGATGACATGACATTTTTGTGGGTTCTCCTCGACCCGTCCCGATTCCTCCATCTGCCCTTTGCCCTCGCGATCGCTCTCTCCACCCACGCGACCGGCGCCTCCGCCAGCAGCCCATTAGCCAGGGGGTACTTCATTACCCGCCTGGCCCGTTCGTATGGCATCCTTACTGCCCCAGTAGCTGCCTCTTTGACTGCTCTGCCTCCATCGCGCACTCCAGCACGCACTTTGGAGAGGATGTTGCTCATTGAGCAGCAGCGACCAAGGCAGTACATCCGGGCTCCGATCGAGCCTCCTCAGGCACCCCAGCCTGCATACGCCCAGCCCGGCAGGAGACGCCGGAGACCAGAGCCTGCACAGCCACAGCCACAGCCACAGCAGGATGACTCACCAGCCCTTAGCCGGCTGGAGGCCAGAGTCACGAGGATCGAGGACCAGCTCTCGAGGACCCAGGACCAGCTCGAGTGGATCGGGGAGGTACTTATACAGATCGCATCAGCCCAGGGCAGACACCCCCGACCATTCCCAGCCAGGTCCCACGATCACGAGGTTGGACCCTTCAGGCCGCCGGGTAGTGATTGATTTTTCTTTTTCTTTTTCTGTCTTTCTTTTTAATTTTTTGGGATATATGTATAAACTTATGACACATCTATTTGTATATTATTTTCTTTTTCTGTCATGTGTGTTTTAATTTATTTGTTAAGTTGTGCATGATATACCAAATTGAGAGGGAGTTGTCTTAGACAAGTGTGGGGTCACCGTGCCCCCTCTACTTGTCTTGACCACCGGCGTGTCCTACTGTAGCGCTACAACTCCAACATATGAATCGGGGATCTTTTTGTACGCATTATACCTGTGATATTGAGCACCAAGCAGTCCATCGTCCAAAAAGGGGTAACTCTTTCTCCCTTGCCTTGAAATAATTTTTTGTACAACGGGGACGTTGTACGGTTTTAAGTGTGGGGTGTGGATGGTCGAAAGAGATATTTTTGAAAATTTTTGCAGAACTGATCAATTTTTCAATTTTTAGCAATATTTTTCAAAATTTTTAATGAATTGCAATTTTGAAATGAATAGTTTGTGATTGTGATAGCATCAGTATTTTTCAAGAAATACTGTTTAGTTGTTATCATGCTATTAGTTAAGTCAAATAAGTTGAGTTTTAGGAGTTAGAAGATTGAACTGTTTTAGGATTGGAATTTAGGAAGGAAAAGTCAATCTGTGGCCTTTGTTGTTCGAGCCGGTAAGTCTAAAATGGGTGGGCCTTATGCACCTTACCACCTAAGATCGTCTGGTCTGGGATGGTATTTCTGAAAGCTCGCTACACGGACAACATCGAAAGTCATGGACAATTCCTTAATGGCCTTTAGAATCTGAACGAGTAAGTACACTATATTGTGGACAGAAAGTTTGTAATCAAGGGTTCTTTAGAAAGCCATGAATTCCAAAGAACAACTCAATTATGTTTTCACAAACTATTCCATTCTAACTCGAAGAGCAATAAGCTTTGAAACTAAACACATTTAAAAACTGTTCGATTCTCTATTATAATTTATTAAAAACTCTCTTGCTTGGGGACAAGCAAGGCACAAGTGTGGGGTGTTTGACAACGCCTAGTGATATCAAGTATTTTAGGCGTTGTTGAGCCCTGTTCTTGGTAAAATTCTATCAAATATGCATGGGTATTCTCACTTTTCGTGTCAGGACTTGTCTGGAGAAAAAGAACAGATACAGGGACTAAAGGTGTACAAAAAGAAAAAAATATGGAAAGAATGCAAAATCAAGAGAAGACGTACGCGCGCCGCGGATTTATCTCCTGCGCGACGCGGATGTAAGGCGGTGGAACACATTTAAATGACGAAAAAACGGGGAACGGATAAGTACGCGCGCCGCGGATTTCACATTTGCGTGGCGCGGTCACGGGAAAATTGCAACTATAAATAGAGGCATTTCCAGCCGAAAACCAGAGCAAAGACCTGGTGTAAACATCGACCTAGAAGCTCTTTGACCCGAGGATTCCATTTCAGAAGCTATAATTTGGTATTTTCATGTTTTTGATTTTATTTCATTTTAGTTAAACGTTTGTAAGCTTTGAGTTGAATCTTTGGGTGTGACAACCATTGAATTCTAGCTTAGGGTTATGTTTTTAGTAGCTTTTGTTACTGATTTGATGTTTGGATATTGGTTTGAGTGAATAAAATCATTCGGTTATCTTAAATATTGATTTTTCGGTATTTCGGATGCTTGTTGGAGTTTTGATTATTTGATTGTGATTGGATTTCGTTTGTGGCTTGGTTAGGACGGTTTTCCTTTGCTGAAAACAGTAGCTAACTCGGTTATATTGAGCATTAAATCTTGGCTATTAACTGTCTCATAGAACTGTTAGTTATTAGCTAGTTTATGCTGTGCTTGGTTTTGCTAGTTTGAATGCCTTCAATTGCTCCTGATTCAGAGATGTACTTCTGAATTCAGAAAGTAACTAGGTCATTTGGACATAGCTAAGCTTGGCTTGGGTGTTTGAATATTGTTCAAGGTAGAAAGATAGAAATTAGTTCCTCCGACTATAGCCGTGACACTATCAGTTGGTAATCTCTCATCTAGGCTAACCACGTAGCTCCTGTGGATCGACCCTGACTCCACTATACTAGTGAATGTTAGGTTATCTCTTATTTTTGACCGCATGACGACCTCTGCGTGCACGTCAGCCTGGGCGCACCCCGCCTGGAACCTGGGAGCACTGCGCCTGGCGCCTGGGCAGTGTTCCAGATCAGTCGCGATTTAGCACTGTAGCATGCAGTTTTGGGGCATTAAGCTCTTATTCCAGGTCTTAATCATATGGGGTTTGTTCCCTGACTAAAACCCTCCATTAAAACAAGGTTTTAATCCATTAAAATCAATTCAATCAATCAAATGCAGGAATTAAAGTTCTTGACCAAAATTGAAAATTTTCAAGAATAGCAATCTACTTCCATGTTTTTGAGTTATGTTCTTAACTAATGACTTATTGGAAGCATTAGCCACTTAAACCACATGATTGATAACTGAAATTTCAGTTTCAATTCAACCCAAGAACCAATTCGAGAATACACCCAAAACTTAGGTTAGAACAAAGGAAATCTTACCTTTCAAGGCTTGGAATCACTAATTCCAAGGTTGGTTCTTGATTCTTGGCAATTCCTTGATTTCCCCGTGTTCTTCCTCTCGTTCTCTCTAGCTCTCTCTCGTATCTTCTGAAATGTTCTACTGGGTTCTCAAATGATGGAGGATAACTATCATATAATATATATATTTAATATTTATAAACATTTACATTTTAGTCCCCAAGCTTTCAAACTTTTCTTCAAAAATGGTCCTAAGACCCATAACTTTGCAACTAAGTTTCCATTAACTTCTAACTTGACATTTTCTTGACAATTTGGTCATTTTCATGTCAAATGACCATTTTGCCCTTTTTGGTCAAATTTCACTATTCACGTGGTAAAACTCCAAATTTCACATAATCTCTTATTTCTTATAATATTATTTTACAAATACATATTATTTTTCATAATAGTCTTATAACGTGTCAAAAGACCGTTTTACCCTTTTACAACTTTTTCGCAGGTTCTTACATGAGAACCGGGAGGTGGAAGAAATTTGGGTTCTTATGGTTGGATAATTTTCAAATAATGCTACTTGGAATTGAGATTGATTGAACCATGAAGCATTTTGAAAGCAATTGTTACGGCTCCAAGGATCACATATGGATCATTAGATAAGGCGTTGATTAAACATATCTTTCTTATAATGTCAAACCCTGTGTGAATCACTAAGGGTGCGTTTGGTTGCGGAAAACTGTTTTCAATTTTCTAGAAAACATTTTCGGAAAATAGAGTGGAGTTTTCATTTTCATTTTCAGTAGAAAACTAAACTAATTGAATTTTCATTTTCCGTTTTAGAATACTTTAAAACTGTGGAAAACAACAATTTTGAGTTTTCCAAGTTCTTTGTAATTTTGGAAAACGAAAAATTTTCATTTTCTAGAAATTTTTGGAAATTTTGATTAACCAAACGCATTTTCTAACTTTTCATTCTTCTTAGAAAACTAGAAAATTTTCCGTAACCAAACGCACCCTAAGCTTTCTGAGCCTTATGTATTACTCCCTCCGTCCCTTTTTTATTGTCCACTTTTGACTTTTAAAAGTCTTTCTTTTTCAACTTTGACCGTAAATATTTTTTGTTTTGTTATATAATATTTGATGCAAAATATATGGATGGATTGTGTTTTAAACGTATTTCCATTCGTATAATTTTCATCAAGTATTATATAATACAAACAAAAATATTTAAAGTCAAAGTTGAAAAAGAAATAATTTTAAAAGTCAAAAGTAGACAATAAAAAAGGGACCAAGGAAGTAATATTTTTACATGTGCTCATGCAATCTGCAAGAAGAATAGTGGTGATTGAGAGAGAAGAAGTAGTGA
This sequence comes from Cichorium intybus, assembly GCA_023525715.1. Taxonomy (NCBI): domain Eukaryota; kingdom Viridiplantae; phylum Streptophyta; class Magnoliopsida; order Asterales; family Asteraceae; genus Cichorium; species Cichorium intybus. The sequence goes on from CM042009.1 coordinate 52,779,935, forward strand.
ACCGAATAAATTAGAAGATTAATTGTTTAGACAATTAATAATTATACTTTGTTTCTTTTTCTATGCTCGTTATCTTCTAGATGTTCCCTCGTACACTTTTTAAGCATTCTTTTAAAAAGTTCAATTTATTTTAATATTCTGAACTTACTAAAAGATATATCTTTTATATCTTTCTAATAAGCTATTTTAACTAGCATATACAAGGGGTCGTTCACATTTGATGAGATATGTATTACGATGTAACCATGACACAATGACACGTTGTTGAGCATATTGACATGATATTAATTAGAAACTTTAATCTGCATATCATGTGCGTAGCACTACTACGAAACAAGTTCATTATCGACGGGCAAAACCGTCCTTAATCCATTGGAATAGCCCATTATCAACAAATAAGTTACATTGGCAAAAAAGTGTGGGTAATTTTTTGTTACGTATTACCAAAAAGGTTGGTAATGGCTGATAGAAATCTTTTTGTAGCAGGAATTCTGATTAAGAGTGCAGACACTAGGTATCTATGCAGTTTATTGCTTTTATTATCTCCATTTATAGATTGAGTACAATTTACAAATTTTTATGTTGATTGAGGTATTTTATTATTTGTGATGCGAAGCGTAAAGACGACTTGACACAAGATGTCCAACTTAAAATCGACATAACTTTTGATTCGTTAGGAGTTTTGAGCTTGATATATGGCGTCGGAAAGCTATCGTTGGGCCAGATTTCTTGGCAAACAGTCATAGACGGTCGAAATTCCACTGTTTAGACATTCGATTTGAAGTTTATCCCAAATTTCCCGTAATTTCCTAGTTTATTTTTATTCTATTTTAATGACATAATATCTGTTTCTTTAATTTCTGTTCTTAGTTAGATGCCTAATTAGTAGAATTTTTTGTCTTATTGCAATTTTCCAAAATTTGGACAACCTGCCAATTTTAACAGCTCCCTATATAAAATGATTTTTATAACATTTGAAAGACATCTTGAATTTCAATCTTGATTTCGTTCTGCGTCAATTATTGGGAGAATAAGTCCACTGCGTATAAAACATGTAATAAATTTTGGAATATGTTAAATTTACTTCAAAGTCATGTTGATATTTCGACCAAATTATTAATGAAATTTTGTTGATGTTACTGACATACTGTAACGAATCGTTGGGATAGAAAAAAAAACGAGTTTTTGGGATATCTATAGAAATGTTACATCCAAATTGTCATATAGTTTAATAAAACCGCTTGAACCTTTATTAGATATCTAATTTCTCCTCACTAGAACAAATTAAAGAAAACTGATCATAAGAAACTTATGGTCCAAAATATCTGACCGTAAACATTTTGATGTATAAAATAAAAGATCTTGGAATGAAACTTTATCAAAAAGAAATGTTGCATCTAGTTCGAAATCACGCATAATAAAGATCTATGCATGTATATAATGACTTTCATTTACATCTCTTATGAAATCAAGCAAATGAAAAATGTATTACGATAGTTAGCTTATACAAATTTATTTGATCTGGTCCCAACTATTCTTATACCACCTTGATAGTAAACTTCTGATCCATTGGGCAATGAATAGAACATATGAAATTGTAGGTGCCAGTTCTTTTCAAGGTGACGGTGGCGGGCCCCTTGGTGATGAGGACCGTCCGTTCATTGGTTTTACATTGGTCATATTCCATCTGGGGCACTTGAGCCACCGTATGTATTCCGGTGGTAAAGTTAAAGATCAAATCATCCCCGACTTTAAATGTCTGGCTAGAAGCCCACTTTGCGTAAATGGTGGATCCCGGTGGAGGAATACTCCAGCCCAATGGACCACCGACCTTATGGGTAGTCTTAGCCACCGTCGTATGAAACTGCATATATGCCGCCATGACAACAATAACCACCACTAGATTCACCTCAAAACCTGGCATGATTGATCGATCCCTAAATTTCATGGTTAGGTGTTGTTGGGGTTTGTATTTATGAAGAGAACAAGAAAGAAGTTTTAGTTTCAAGATTTGAGTTCACACCTAATTATGATGTAAGACTTTGTTTCGAGAAAAATATGAGACATGAAAAGCAAGTGATTAGTTGTTTGTTAGGTTTGTTTAAGAAACTTATGTCGACACAAGACGTGCATGAGATATCAACCTTTTATGTCTTGAAAATTACAACATCACTCCTATAGGGTTGTTAAGTTGACAAAACGATCAATTATTTTGCTAGAATGTAAAGATGAGTAATGAGTATGTCATAAAAAGATCTAGTTTAAATTTATGTGTAACGCTAGCTTAGAGGTTATGTAATTGGTAGGTCTTGAACACATAAAGTTGGCATAAAATATAGTAAACTAGCGGAAGCCCGTGCTCCGCACGGGTTCGGAATTGCTGGAGCACAGGTCCGGATAAATACAAGAAAAAACAGCGTAATCTGCTGAAGAATAACAATGTCATAATTGGGTTGATTTTTAAAAATAGATACACTTTTCAAAACACCAAAAGAAATGGTCGCACGCCATGAAATTATACATTTTCCAAGAGAACTAAGAGATAAATTTATAATACTATTTGGAAATCAAACTTACCCGTTGTCCAAATGAAACTTACCCGTTGTCCATGAAATTATACATTTACCTCCAAAAGAGTCGCGAAGCAATCTTATTAGCTTAGAGTCTCTGGTAGGTATATCAGGGCTATTTTCAGCCAATGTATTTATACATTTTCCAAGAGAAATAAGAGATAAATTTATAAATTTTGTCTCTTCAACTAAGTGACCTTTACTCCCTGAAAAATATAATTATTGATAATTACATATCCGATTTGTTACAAGTCTAGTATTTGAGCTCATAAATGAAACATACCAGATTTGTCTAAGCGTTCAAATCCTGCAAGATCAACAATAAGTAGCTTGATCTGTAAAATGATGCCCGACAATTGATCCATCTACTTCTCAATTTATGTAACTTTCTCTGCTTTATTCTTTATTCTTTATTCTATTTTGTATTGCACTCTGCACTATTAACATATCATGCCATCAGGTCCATGTGATGCACTAAAAACCACAAGTCAATTTTGCGCTTTTAATGCCCTTAAAAGATTTTTCAGCGACAAATAATAGCACTCCAAATATGTTTTATGATATTTATTAACAAAGAAGCAGTTCCATGCAGTTGATAATACCCACAAAAAACCACAACCACAACCACGAGTTAGCAAACTTAAGAGTATTTTGAAGCCCCTTCACCACCTTAAAGCTCCACTACAAGTTCATAATTCCTAACTTATCATAAATCCATATATTTATAGAAGACACAAACTTCATTACCTCTTGTGCTCTAGACTCTTCAAATTCCTCAAGATAGAGCTAATCACCTCCTTCAATGTAGCTTTCCTATTATCCTTAAAATTCCAAAGTTCATTATCCACATACCTTCCACTTGGATTATACTCATTCATCTCCTTGAACGCGGTAACCACAGCATCAAAAATCCCGTTCACCCATTCCGCCTTGAAATTCTTTAACAACTCATCATCTTCATTAATTATCTCCTGTATTATCATTACACATAATTTTGCTCAAAATAAAAATCATAATAAATTTACAAGTCAGGAAAACAATACCGTGTGATCACCATCCACTAGAACAACTTTCATCGGATGCCACTCCGGATTTTTGAGTTTATCCTGCCAGAAAGTGCGTAATTCAGATGCTTTGACTTGAGCTTCTTCATATTCAAATTTCTCCTTGCATGCATCATGGAATGCTTTCATGTCAATTTCTCCCATTCTTTTCACCCCGATATTTGTACGCCCATTTAAAATATCTTGAAGTCCCCGAAAACAAAACAAAAACCGATTTATAAAGTATTAAAAAAATTAATGGAATGTAATTATGGATTATAAATAAATACTTTGATCAATTCTTTGCGAGGTTCTTGTAATTCATCGTTACCCTGGCGCTCTTTCACTACAAGTGTTTGGTTCAAATTTTCCACGTTATCCATTTCCTCCATTTTTGCTTGAAGTTCATTATTCATTTCTTTAATCTTCTCTTGAACTGCAGCATCATCTTCATCTCCTAAATGCTTCATCACTTGTAGTTTCCCTTTTAATTCTTCAATTTCCATTTCCAGTTTTGTTTAGCATCTAGCTGTCTTTCTAACTCAAGTAGTTTCTTCAAAGCCTCCTCTTTCTCTCTCAGCAATTCAGTCAACAAAAGTCCAACCTGGTATAATTAATAAAAACATATAAGAATACAATTTCACATTTTTCTCTTCAACCAACCGTAACACACTCTCATCAGCTTTTTTCTGCTCTATGGAAGCCATTTGTAGGGAGTTGTTTTGCAAGTCGTTCTGGATTTTCAAAAAAGAATATGAATTACGTAATATGATAATAAGAAAAACATGTTTGTGAAATTGTGAAATGTGAATATGAATATATGATCACCTTTCTTTTCTCTTCGTCTAATTTTTGTTTTTCACGGTCTGTTAACGCTTCCCTTTTATTAAGCTCTTTGCTCCATGAATCAAGTTTTTTCCTTCTTATATCTGAATCAGCATTTAACTTTTCTTGTTCATCTAATACCCTCTTAACATGCTCCTGTGCAAGCCGCTGCATCTTTCTTGTCTCTGTGTAGGGACAATATTGTAATTTTAGCATAAAGAAAGATATCATATATACAAAATAAGGGTGTATGTGTAACGAACCATCTAAGAAAGCTGTATGGAGTCTGTCTTTTTCTTCAAGCATCCTACTCAAAGACATGGTTTTCTGATTGTAATAGCACATATTTATCATGGAAACAGTCTTTGAAAACTCAAATACGATTTAGAAAAAAAAAAGACGAATAAGCATATAAAAGAGAATAAAGAAGAGAGAGAAACAAAATCACCCCTCTTATGAAGAATCTTTTTTCTTGGTGTAGCACATGTTTCTTTGACTCTTTTGTAATTGCTAACATTTTCAGCACCTTTTACTTCAAGCATATTTGAAACAGAGGAAAATCCACCTGCTTTTGCCATTTGTGAAAGCTGACCAGTGGGCTCATGACCACGTTTTTTCCTAAAAGGCTCTCAATTATAATACCAGTTGAAAAAGGTCAAAACAGAGTAATTGTAGTTTCATAAACTTACCTACAAATGCTGCAATTGCAGGTCAGCGAAATTACCGTTCTGCCCAAAGTGTGGTATGTAATCTTTTACATCGTCATATTTCAAAGATTGAAAATCACACCATGTTTTTTTATTGTGAAAAATTTCAGCCCAAAATTACTCATTTACCCTTACTTATCTCCGTTATTGTGTGAAAATTTAAAACATGTGAATAGATATAAATAGAAAAGAATGTTTAATTACTAATCACCATAATATGTATGCTCATTTCTTTCTATTACAGCACTTTGCTTTCAATTTGTCTTCTTGTTAAGGCATTGTACTCTGAAAAACTCAATCCAGTTATAGCATTGGACTCTCAATTCTTTCTTATAAGGACATTGTACTTGAAAAATTTTATACAAATATAGCAGTGAAACTGACTGCTTTGTATTTGAAAGCATATGCTATAATTGAGTAGTTTTTTCAAAGTATAATGCCATAACAGGAAGAATTGAAAGAAATATGCTATAATAAACAAAATATGAAAGTACATTGCTATTTTTTTCATTTAGTCCTTTGAAAAAAGAATACAAAAGATCAAGTAATGTAATCTTACCTTGTGAAATGCAGTACCACATTCTTTTGATCTTTTTCCAACAAATGGAACATTAGATTTTTCTAGAAGCTCCTGAAGAGTCGATGATAAGCAAAAACCTCAGATAAATATAAGTATAACCATTATAAAATTTTTATATGATATATTTTAGGAAGAATGGTTTTAACCTGAATGCCACCATCTTCAGACAAAATCCCATCGGCCCCTTTGGAACCGCATGATATCCAGGCGGGCTTATCAATGCAAAACCAAACGGAGGATTTTTTATGATTTTTTATGCCAACAACTACAATTTCAGAACATAAGGAACTATTTTTGGTAAGAACAAAAATAATAATAATAATAATAATAATAATAATAATAATAATAATAATAATAATAATAATAATAAGCCTAGGATTTAGAAAAAGAATAATAATAATTTCATTTGGTTCAGTCATTACCACAGAATCAACCAATGATAAACCTGCTCCAGCAGTAATTAATGACTCTTCAAATGTCTGCATTGTAAATATGATACTTCAAATCATTTTGCATTTATGATTAACAACGTTTTTTTAATGTAAAGTCGATATGAGTTTAACTCTATTTTATACACTATTTTGATTATAAAACGAACTTAGATCTACAAAAATAAAATTGTTATGCGTAATAGAAGCTCATTGAACCCCAAATAAGTTATAAGAAAATAAATTTTTTTGCTAATCTAAAAACCAGAATTGTGAAATAACTAAACTAATAAGAAAATTTTAAATTTTGTGAAACTAAAGATTACATGAAAACTATATTCAACGATGTATCAAATCCAATTAAATCTTTTTAACTGAGAAATTCACAACATCATCTAAGCACATACAATAAAGCTCAAATACGCGCTTTTTATAAAATTCTTACAGTGGAAGTGGCGTTTTCCTAACATTTTATTTAGGTTTCTAATTATTTGGTTATAAACTCGTGTGATACATGATTGACAAATTAAAATAACATAGATAATAAATAGTTAGGAAACATAAGAATGTTAGGGTAAAGAACTAATGCAAGAAATAGCAACATACTTTGACTTATTGTTATTATAAGTATAGCATTGTACAATGAAACACCCTCGCTTAAGGCTTTTCATAAAACATCATTTTAACCCATGGTTTATCATCATTATTCCATAAAACCATCCTTTAGTGAAAACTCTAGTTTCAACATCTTTAAATAAGTCAATTTCTTTCAAAACCATTTTAAAAACACATGGGGTTTAATGAGAAATAATTTAGGTTTAAGTTGCGGAAAACAATGTTTGGTCCCATTTTAGATAAAACATTTTAGTTTATAAAATAGCGAGGTTGTAACAATTCAAATACCATTACACAATTTAAATGATACCACACAAACCGTGGCCTTCTAAACATCCAGCTCTTCTAAGTCATCTAAACTCCTCAACCTGAGTACACATCAAAATAAGTTAGGCAATGGAAATGCCTAGTGAGTTTACCCGAGGTTGACCCATTTTGAGTGAGCAGTGAACTACCACACTCGGGACAAACCCCCAAAAATATATTTTAAACACACTTCAAAAGTTACTCAAAACATCATAAGGATTTACTCAAAATAGATAGTTATGATATGCAAATGCAATGCATGATGCAACTATCCAAAACTCACGTCCATCTCATAAAAGTCCAACTCACCTCAATGGCACCTACCTAAGTTCACGAATGACACGCACGAAGCATGCCACTCGATCCCCGTATAGGCAAAACTAGGACTAGTGGCCATCACACTAGCCCCATGAGGGTTAGCAACTCCCTCATGCGGTTCCCTATTGTCGGGAACGGTTTTCCCTAAATCCGGGACAAACATCTCATTTTGGGCATTTTGCCCTTGATTTCCCTAAATCCGGGACAATCATGATTTCCCTAAATCCGGGACAATCATTTCATCTTCGTCATAAGGTTCACTCGGTCAATCCCATCCTATATGCAATGCGATGCACAAATAGGATGCTCAAAACATCTTTCAAAACATCATCATAATCTTCATTTGAAAACATCTTTAGAAACACATTTTCATGCAATGCACAAGTAGTAATCATATAACACATTGCACATAATATTATGCATGAAAAGTATTTGATAACACACACAAAAGATATTAGTTGGGATGTGTACTCCCGGTAAACTCACCGAAGGTCAACTGACGAGTCAACACTAACTCCACACAAGGTTGATGCATATGGAGGCGCTCCTAGACATCATCTCATCCATCAAATCATCTTAGTTGAGTGCTAGCTCAAGTCCATAGTCTCATCTCCAAGTCATTATAACATATATCCTTCCTACAATGCAAGAACGGAAGATATCATACTCGATTCATCTAAAAGTCGTACTATACTTACTTCTTTATAACAAGGAGGAAACCATCATTCATCATCTCAAAATGAAGTCCTTGACCCTCTAATATAAGGAAAATATTAGTTAAAACATTCCCAAAGATTGGCATTAAAACCAGGACCCGAAGCCCAAACCATAAAGCTCAAAACGCAAAAACTCTAAATTCTGGCCAGACCCAGCTGCACGGGGTCGTGTAGAATTGACACGGGGCGTGTAGAATTGACCAGTAAGTCTAAAACTATCCACACGGGTCGTGTGGATTCTACACGGGTCGTGTACAGCCTGCTGTAGCTCCGATTTTTGGTCCTTTTCACTCATTTTTGACCCGATTCAAGTTCCGATTCTTCCCAAAACTCATGGACATCAAAAGGACATTATTCCTTCCCAAAATACACATCATTAGACTCAATTAAACTATTCAAAACCATTTCAAATGAATCAATTACATTCCATGATCATAACTTCACTCTATAAGCTTAAACCATGGAATACTCAATTCCATTCTTACAATTGATGATTACAAGTAGAGATTCCTTCTTCCATTCCATGGAATCATTAGGAAATGATCCTCACCCCACTTATACATCCAAATTGATACCTTAACTCATTCATCCATCCATTAAACAAGAGATCAAATCATCATCTACATGAACAAAGGTTGGAATCCTTAGAGACTACAAATCAAAGGTTGGAATCCTTAGAGAATCATTAGAAATGAATCCCCTCATCCAAAATTACCATAATCATCCATAAATTTCAACATTCCTCCTCTATTCATCAAATCCCCAAATTCTAGGGTGCATAACACCCAAATCAATTAACTAGGTGAATCTAAAGCATCCATGGATTGAATGTAGACTCCAATCACTTAGAAACATCAAATAAACATTGGGGAATCATAGGAAGAACCTCATCCCATCATAAAACTCATATTGGGTCCAATCCCTAAACTCAAACTCGAAATCTAGGGCTAGAAAAGTGAGTTTATACCTTAGATTGCTTGAATTCTTCAAGTATGATCATAATCCTTCAAAATCCACCCAAGTCTCCTTGGAAGAGATGAAAATCGCCATCTCTCACTCTCTCTAATATTCAAAAACGTGAATGGCTGATTGGGGAAGGATCCCCATCAAAAACAAGTCATCTTTCAAGAATTTGCAACATTAGTCCCTTGAGTTTGAGCCTTCTTCACTCAACATCCAACAAGTCAACTCTTCTAACAATAAATTCTCATATTCATACAAATGCCCCTAATATAAATTATTTCTTTCAAGTGAGTCATTGACTAAGTCAATACTGACCCTTAGTTTCCCAATTTGGCACAAATAGTCCCTTACACTAAAATTCTTCACAATTTAGGTCCTTAATATTAATTAAAGGAATTATTAGACCTAATTTACACTCTACATCAATTCCTTTAATATATCTTCTACTTTTCTAAATCTATGACTAGTCAAATATACTTAGGGTAAGTTTAGCCAAATTGAAACTTTTAGTCCTTATGACAAAATTTCTTACATTTGGTTACAAATTGATTTTAAAACTATATTTGGCCTATTTATTCACAATATAAAATATAACAAAATATTAAATTTAGTTATTCATTTATTTTCTTTATTTACAAAATAGATTTTATTTGACGGTTTAAGCCCAAAACTCCTAGGCCCAAAACACGGATGTTACATACAATATCATTTATATTTTGACCTTTTTATGTAACTACATTGCACTCGCCACCATAATCTACTTCATACTCTCTAAATTTTTAGATCAAACTTCTATTGTTGCTCGATACCAGTAGACTAAACTTCCTTCCCTGACTTTCTTAATTAATATGTTCTTTCTTTAGAAAATTGTACAAGAAATGAGTTACAATATACAAAATAAGACACTTTTCCAAATCATCTAAAAAGAATCCAAAAAGAGCTTAAACGTATAAAAAATAAACTTTTCAGATCATCTAAAAAGAATCTGAAAAATCCATTTTTTCAAAGTACGCCGCTATTAATGAAACGTGTTGCGAAGTTGAAACTGTTAGATACTTAGAGGAACAAAACTGTACATCTTTAATACTAACCTGAAACCTTGAAAGACATCTCTGACTTGAATTTTAGGGATTTGGTAATTTTATCTTCAGCTTTAGGGCCTTTACCACAATTAGATTCTGTGAACTTTTTTGTCGATGAATCTGTTGGTAAAGTGGAAATATGATCATCAATACTCCAAGAAACCACTTACTTGTCCTTGCTTGCCACAACACCATAAACAATTATAAAATCAATCATTCGTATAAAATAATTAGTTATTTTGAGAAATAAAAACCCAAAAGTATAGTTTTGCAATAATCCACCTCCAAATAGTATGTAGCATTGACTTTGGCACACGGCAAGACCAAATTCAACATTTTCTTGATGACCGGTCAAGATCTGTGTGGTGAAGGGTACAAAAAGTGTTAACTTTAAGTACAAATATATAAACCTATATAAAAAGAACAGCCACAATTCCATATCATAGTTAAGAAATATGCAAAGATGATAAGTGAAAAGGTAGTAAATGAGCCCTCACCAAATCAGGACGGGACTATATGGCTTAAAGGACAACATAGCGATTGGGTTCAACTTCAGCATCCTAAAGCCATTAGACTCATCATATGCACAAGAGAAATCACTATCAGAGCCATCAGACACATCAAAGCTTGGATCCTCTACATCTACCCTATTTTCTTCTACCCCTGGACCATCAAGGGTATAATCGTAATCTTCATAATCATCTGAAATAAGTCCTAAAATGTCATTTAAATTGTTCCCAAATGTTGCAATTTCAGGGAAAACCTTCTGCAATTGACAATAGTTAAAATAAAAGAATAAGAATTCAAGATCCTGGCAAGCCCCGGTGGCAGATTTTTAAAATGACCAAACTGACATCATATGTATCATTAATGGAAAGATAACTTCCAGTGGAATCATTGAGTAATTCAACACAGTCAATCTTGCAATCACAAGCAGGACAAAGCCACCATTCATCACCAGGAGGAACTGAACATTAAAAAGATTATTACATTAAATGTAATAAATAGCAACGTACTTTCGTTTATTTGTGTATTATAGCCACCACCAAGCATCACTATCCAACCTGAGCTTCTCAAATATATTAGCAATGAATATAAGAGTCAAACCTCAAATAAGCATCGAAATTTAGAAGGCTCAAGCAGTAGGAAATGTCGTCAAAGAAGCTGACCAAGAAAGACACTCACCAAATTTCATCTTAATGTTAACCCCTGTAATCACTTAGGAAACTGAACCTCAAGACCTGAATAAAACTCCACATAGAAAAGATAAACACACACACAGAGAGAGAGAGAGAGAGAGAGAGAGAGAGAGAGAGAGAGAGAGAGAGAGAGAGCACAAGACCTTAAAATGAAGCCAACCTCGATTAAATCAGCCATCATGCAAAAAAGCATACTCTAATAAAAGTTACAATAAATTTAGTCACAATAACGATCACTAAGACGTATTAGGGAAAGTGACAAAAATACCCTCATCATCACAAGATAAACTACGTTCGAGTTTCTCCTCACTTTGCTCGGTTTCAAGAAAAAAAGAATAACCTGACGTCCAAGTCGTCAAGGCAGAGCCCCCTGTTTTGGTTGAATTCGGCCATAGCGGTGGTGTTGTCGATTGTTGGAGTTACAGCAGCGGTTGACACCACCCACAATATGCAAAAAGTTCAAAATCAGACATGATAGGTGTTATTAAAAGTGAATGTTTAAATACAGACATCTTTAATGTTTATCAAAGTTTGAAGTTAAAAAGTCTGTATAAATATTATTAAAAGTGAATCTTGAAATTTAGAAGAGATGAAAGAAGAATAACCTGCTATCTTCACATAATTTGGAATCTCATTATTGTCAACATTCACATAATTTGGCACATAGTAACCTTCACTTACATATTCAACACTGGATAAATCCTTATCAAAATGAGTAAAGACTCCAGTGAACCACCATTAGATACAAAACAAACTTCCATAAGATGATGAAGACCCCATCTAACTACATCAGGATATTGTTCTTGGAAAGTCATCTTCATGTAAAGAGTTGAACAAAATATTTGTTTTCTGAAACCAATACAAATCAACCCTTGCCACTTGCAAATCGGCTAACAGAACCTCAAATGAGAACCTAAGCAAGTATCCCAATTGAACGAACTTGATTACGTAACCAATTTGGCAAAATTGAAGCCGATTATATAATCATTTGAATAAAATTGAACCTGATTTTCGACACCCCATATGAATCAGATCTGCAACACGAAAATAAACTCTAGTCGCAAAGCTAAACTCAGAAATTACATTGTATGCAAGAATCGATTGCAATTCAAAAGCATCAGACTTTAGAATTGCAACTCTGAAATTGCGATTTTAGAAGCATCAAACATAAATTAGAATTACACGGATTGAAGGCGTGCTCCGCTTTCGTAAGCGGCACAGTCTCGTCTCGAACATACCTGTTCACCATCGGCACAGGCACCAAGGATGTGACCCTCGCTCCGGACCTGGAGGACATCGTGTATTAGCCGGCGTAAAATCCGAGAGGTGAAGCGGTGGAGCGGCGATGCCAGTGAAGAAGATGGAAATTCCAACAGCGCAAGGAGATCTTCGTTTTCCACCAGACTTGCAGGTGAGGAGCGGAGCAGCGAGCGGTGGTGGCGGATTACAGGAGAAGCGAGATTGAGAGAGATTAGGGATTGAGGGGATGTAGAAGACGGAAATTCGAGAACGTGTAAGGCGACCGGATCCAAACCCGACTTTGAAGACCCATAACCCGCGTTACATAACCCGAAACCAAAAAAACGTACACAATTTTGGGAAAATTACGGTAATTAATTTATAGATAAATAACCTATTTTAATTATATAGGCCGTATTATACGAATTAAAGTAGGTTTTTTGTTCTTACTTCCCCAAAGATTCCATGTTTTATGTAGATTAATAATTACTAAAACTGAAACAATCGTTATAGATACCGTGGTTCATGAACTTCCTAAATCCCATCATACAAATTTATTTATCTATATAACTATTCATGATTTTCAGTTACAAACTAGTGGATTCGAAATTTAGGATTCCTGGATACAGTGGTTTTGTTTTCAATTATGAATTAGTGAATTAGGGATTAGAACTTCGGATTCCCAATTTTGTATTTAATTGTTTCTGTTTATCTTCTTACGTTGGTCTGAAACTTTGAATGTATGACAATACATTATTCAATAATCAAATTCAGTTACTTCCACAAGACTTCTAAAAATCAAATGTTTTTATGCTTTGTGAATGTTTGACACTTTGGTTATTTCTGTTTTATTGTTTGATCATTACTTTATTAGTTTTCTTTATTAGTGAATAATGTTTATCAATTATTCAATGTTGCTTGAGAGTTGCATCTAAAAGAGCTCGCAAAGAGCTCGTAAAGATATAAATTACTATATTCTTGCATTTTGTTCTTATATCAAGCTTATTGGAATCAGTAACTCATGTAAAGCTGAATTTAATAAGGCACCCACCCGATTATGAATTTTAAAAAGGATTATTTATACCCCTTCACTTTTTAGTATTTACAATTTTTAATAGTTATATTAACTTTTTTCCTAAAATACCCGATTATATAATAATTTAATTATTTTATAATTATTATAAAACTATTAATTACTAATCATTAGATTTATTTTTTTATTGATATTAATTATAATTATTTATATATAATTATTATTTATATAAATTATTTACTAATATTCATTAGATTTTATACATAATTATTATTTTATATATAATTATTATTAATTATATTTATTTTATATATAACTATTTTTCTTATTCATCGTCTCACCATCGGCTTACCGACGCAGGTTTTCAGTCTCACCTCGTCAGTTGCCTCTCACACTCGACTTCACCGCAGATCGATCTCATCAGTCTGACTTTCTTCCGATTTCACCGGCGATCAACGCTGGTGAAAATTATTATTTCAAATAATAAAGAAAATTATTATTTCAAATAATAAAGAAAATTATTATTTTAAAGATTAAATTTTAACCTTATATTTATTTCCTTCCACTAATTAAAAAAAGTAGTTAAATGTTTTTATTTTCCCTTATATCATTGTTGTAATCAAATGTTCTTAAAATATTCCATGTTAAATCTGGATGATCAAAATGAATATGCATTGCAAGATGACAAATAAAGTCTGCTAATTTAAGTCGATTTTCATTGACTTCTCCTGGAAATTCTTCTCGTACCATCCTTTGTACATCCATTATTGGAAGAGGACCATAAAAACATTTCTTCTGTTCAAAATTTGAAATAGGAAACAAATCAGAAAACAGCAACCCTTTCACATAGATAAATTATTGTTACTTGTAACATATAATAAATATAAATCATCACCCTTAAATCACTATAGTCTGCCTCACTTAATGCACCATCTCCATCTTGATCACTCATAACACATATTCTTATTAAAGCCGTTATACATCGCGGTTTAAAAGTTTGTGTTACCAAGTCAAATAACGGGGCAGTTGGATGAAGTACGGCTTTCTGGGCATGGCGGAAAGCCACCGAGATCTGAAAAATAGCAAAAAGTATAAATACTAACAAACTAATACAAACACTTGTGTATGTGGAAATAAAACTAAAAACAAAGGATCTTACTAGAACAGGATCAGAGGTAGAACAATGGATATAGTTTTCAGTCTGAGGAAACTGTCGCATAATGGGTAACATCACTCTTCTCATAAGAGGGGAAAATTTTCTTAGATCAACCTTACAACCTGCCACTACAACAGGAGCTTTTACCTGTATATGTGTTTAAAGATTATATTAGTTACATGTACATGTGTTTAAAAATCTAATTAGTTAACAAACATTACCTCTAATTGTTGAAGATAAGGAAGCCAGAAGGTTGTTAACCTATCAAATGTAGCATCACATGCATATGTAAGGGCAATTGCATCGGCTCTTTTTAGTTCATCAACAAGTTTCTCTCTATCCTCCAAACTTGAATAAGAGAAAAAAGTCAGATTTTAATAGTTGCAGATCATAAACATGTTCAAGCATTATTTCTCTAAACAAGTTTCAAATCGCAGACTACCTGGAAGATGTATCAACGGCTGTAATGGGGGCATTATAATCGAACATATCCGGTGGCAAACGCGTAGGAGGCAACACCGGAGGAGCATTTGAAGGAATAGACCCGGTGGCGGCAATGCTAATCAAGCTGGACTTACCGGTGCCTGGGTCGCCGGCGACGACGATGCGAAACCCCGACGTGACGGACCTCCCGCTACTGACGGTGAAGAGGAACAGAGAATTCGCCTGCAGACGACGGCGTCTCGTTGCGTTGGTATCGACATTTGGGCGAATAAGGGTGAAAATCATCTAATGGGCCCGGCCCTATTTTTATTTAAAGGAACCAAAAGTCCAAAACCTTTTGCATTGCTTTTATAAGAATTGAAAGTAATTTGCCAACCTCTTGCTATATTTTGTACCTTTTAAGTTCAAATAATTTTACAACTTCAATCATAACTATGACTAACTGGAAACCTTCATTCATTATCTATTTTACATTGTACAAAAGTAGTATTCACTCATGACTCATCCTAATCGTCTTTTACTGCCCAATGCACTTCCTTCCCTTTATATGTGATTTTGCCTCTATCTTTATTATTTTGGTGCCGGTTATTGTATTTTTAAATATAATTCGAAATTTAATAAATGTATTCACCTAAATCAAATTAATAATGTTCAGTAATAGTTACCAGTAAATATAAATAGATAAATACTATAAATCTCCAAAAGTTACATAATTTTTTGAATAATAGAAAAGGGAAAACGACACTGTAGCACAACAATGTTACACGAATTGGTCGATTTGGTCCTTAAATTTTTTGAATAATAGAAAAGGGAAAAGGCATTTGAATTTGTTCCACCGCCTTAGATCCGCGTCGCGCATTCTTGATTTCCGCGGCACGCGTACGTATTTTCCTGATTTTTATCTTCTTCTCCAACTTTCTCCAATTTGCACGCTTTTGGTCCCTGTTTTCATTATTTTCTTCCAAACAAGTACTGGCACGAAAACGGAGAATACCACGATACATATGATATAATTTCACAAAGAATAGGGCTCAACAACGACTAAAATATGTAATATCACTAGGCGTTGTCAAGAACCACACATTATTGCTGTGAAGAATATTTTTCGATATCTGAAGCGAACTACGTCACTTGGATTATGGTATCCATACGGATCAGGATTCTTTGTGCAAACATTCTCAGACGCAAATCTTGGTGGTTGCGGACTCGATCGGAAGAGCACTTCCGGAGGATGTCAGCTTCTAGATGGCAATCTAGTAAGCTGGCAATCTAGAAAATAGACATGTGTTTCGCTTTCAACTGCTGAAGCTGAATACATCGCATCAGCATCATGTACATCTCAGGTTATCTGGATTCAAAACCAACTGAGAGACTATGGGATCAACATGAAGCATATTCCATTTTACTACGACTCCGAGAGTGCAATACGAATCTGTCACAATCCAGTGCAGCACTCCAAGACAAAGCACGTTGCCCTTTGTTACCACTTCATCAAAGATCACGTTGAAGATGGCAATGTCGAAGTTCACTTTGTTCGTTCGTCAGATCAGTTAGCTGATATTTTCACCAAGGCCCTATCTGAACCTGCTTTCAATCGTATTTTACAAGGGCTCGGAATGATAGAAGCTGAGTCTGTTCCGAAATCGACTTAATGATCAGAAGTTGTTGACTATTTAGAAGGGTTCCGACGTTTGGAATTATTCGGAATCAGAATAATGATTCATGATCTCGGAACATTCTCTGTATATCCTTTTGTATATTTGTTGTTTTATTGATGATTTTTTTTCTTTTCAAATATCAAAAATTACAAAAAGATTTTTTTATTTCTATTTTACTTTTATTTTTAGAAAATACAAAAATATTTTCACATCTGTCTTATTTTTGAAAACCAAATATCTGTTTGTTTTTTTCTAAGTTTTTTTTTATTTTTTTTAACAACACAAAACACACAAAAAGCGATTTTCATTCATCAAGAGAGGGTTACATGGCAGAACGATTACATTTCAAAGCTAATATTTAAAACACTGCCACATAGATGGAGTTCCTAAGGAGAAAACCTGATGGATTCTCATCTCGCTTTCATCCACAAAAAGCTGAGAATCAACCAAGAACCTTATCAGGTACTGGTTCTGTGAGGTTTTCCTTATGATGGTGGCTGGCCACCAACCCCTCCGGTACCAGACTTCTACCATATCAGGCGGTTTGAAGTCCACCACTATTTTTAGGGGAACAGGATGGAGTGCTTCAATGCCAACTCGAACCACTATTGGTTCGTCGGTTTGTTCATCAATAAGAGATGTCAGTCGTACTTCATATATATGCGATCGGGCACTGATGATGACTCCACCATAAGTACCGCCACAGAAGTCACCTGCAGGCATTCTTACCTCGACCTTATCCCAGGAACTGAATGGACTCTCAATTTTGAGAATGATAGATATTTATAATTGTTTTGTTGTGTGCTTTGTACGTTTTCTACTCATTTCCTTTTATAGGAGGTTGCAGCACTCTCGAGATACCCAATTTCAGAGTGCTTTACTCTCTCATGAGTTATTTTGATTAGACAAGTCATACTTGTTCTTCTCAAGGTGATCCTGTCAGAGATTTTTGAATGATGGGGAGTTATATCCACCTGATCCTCAGCAGGATATTTGCCACCTGGAAGCTGTGATGATGGCTCAACCATTATTACAAGGAAGTAAAGGTTCAATTTTTTTTGTTGTTTTGTTTTATTCTCAGAAAAATACAAAAATATTTTTTTACTTCAGAATGCAACTACGTATTGACGGATAACTTCTTTGTACATTTTCTTGTACCAACAATGTGGTCCGATGATTATCGAGATCAAACCAATTTCGATATATGGCTGCAGAAACTCTAGTCAAAGATCGCAAATCATTATCACCATGATTAGCTGTGAGACTCACAACCATTCCCTACCAATCTCTAATTCTCCATCATATTGACTTCCATGTAAACGTAACCATTATGAAGATTCTCAGAATTACCACTGAGAGTTGATGGTTACACAACAACTATGTTTATGATCTCGAAATTGTTGTCACCATAATTCCGAGTGAAACCCAAAATTCCGAACAACCTTTTCGAATTGACGGCTATAGTCGTGAAATCTCATGTTTTTTTAGTTATCTTAATGAAATGTTCTGGACCCAAGTCACTTCTTCCCAATCAGATCCAGTTTTTATTTTTAATGAGATTTCCGAAACAAATAGTTACTCACGAACATACCCAACCTACTTGTTATTAATGGCTACACTGATCAAACAAGTACTTCCTTCCGATTTCGGACTTATGTCAAGTTTAGGAATTTGTAGGAAGCTCAGCCACCCATGTAATCCTACATTTAAAAAGAAGCCTTTCATAAGTTCTTAACAACTTAGTGATCGTAATTCAACTGGAAACAACACAAGCACTTCCGAATCTCTCATGATTCTGAAGGAAGAGATTGCTGCCCGGAATCCATCTGCTTTCATGTCAATTCCGACATCACAGAATCCCAGATATTTACTTTGTTTTATCTCTTTTCTTTGGCACACTCTTGCACAAAAATCAACTTTGATTTTTCTAACTCTGGTTTCTTTGCAAAAGGTTTCTCGTAGCATTTTCAGATCTAAATGCTGACTCATCGATAAAAGGGGTTTCTTAGAGATAAAGTTTCGAATAGGCACGAAAAATTGAAATCAAATGACGTCATCCACTCGAGTCAGTTACGGCGTCATCATTACTGCTAATTTGCCTATTTTCACGCGCCTGACATGCCGCTTTTGGGGGAAACGTCTAATCACCAAATGAGATTTGTGGGAAACTGAAACGAAAATTTTGGGATTCTCCCTCTTCCCATTAATTCCCAAACATATAAAAAGGGTTTTTGACGGTACATTCTCCTCCACAGCATACACAAATCTCTCTCTTGCTCATTTCTCTCAAGCTACAACAATGACAGAATCCTCTTCAATCAACGAACAATCTGGTATGGTCAACATGTTGACTGTTAAGCACAACCAGAACATGATTGTTGACCTTGATTCATCCCGCTACAACGAAATTCTTCATCCAATGATCCAGTGCTTGAAGTATTCGAGAATTTCTGAGGCCTTGACGAAATCAGCGTCTGTTCCACTAGTTCATCTCTCTTTTGCTTACGCCTCTACCATCTACAACAAGAAAGATGAAGTTGTCACTTTCGAGGTTGCTTCCATCAAAACCCATGTCTCAAAATCACGATTCTGCAGGTTACTAGAGTTTACTGAGACTGAAGGCCTAGTCGATCCGGATTCCATTCAACCAGTAGTCTTACAGAAACTCTTTTTCCAAATGGGATACAAAGGGGAAATTGATTTATTATCAAAATTCAACAAATCAGCACTCCCTCCGTACTGGAATGCCCTTTTTACCATTTTTTCAAAAGCTTTTCAAAACGCTCTACGGGTACAGATAGTGCGAGCAAGCTCTTCTATATGATAATTTATGGTGTCTACTATGATATCAATCTTGACTATGGCTCAGTCTTGTGGACTCAATTTGTTGACAGTATCTCGTCCAAGACTCGTCACTCAGAAATATCTTGTGCTCGCTTCTGGTCAATCATCGTTAATCGGGCAATTACTTAGCATAAGGTATATATTATGCAAGATTTTGTCATGGCTGCTATTCCAACTCTTTCCACAGGTACATTCGTTACAACGGATTCGAAAAATTTTGAATTCATCGGTTCCATTCCTGAGGAAATCACGAAAAGAGTGCCATCTGGTGTCCCATGTGTTGAAGCCTACCGTAAACTGCCTGATTCTGGGATCCGATACATCCCACCTGATGTTCAAGAGGGCTTTGACAAGGTTGCCAATCAAAGAAAAGGGGGAAAACAAAAAGGGAAGGGCTCTACTTCCGAAACGATCAAGCCAACCAAACCCCGAAAGAAGATCAGAAGAGCGAGATCTCTTACTCCCCCTTCGGAAGACAATGAGTCGGAAGGGTGGACTCTTTCTGACATTCCAAAAGACAATCAGGGAGATAATGAAGAAGAAGAAGATGCAGAAAACAGAGGTTATATTCCTCCTTCCCCTCCACACAATCCTCCACCAAAACCAACCCCACAACCCACTCCCAAAAATTCCCCTTCTCCGAAAATCCCACCTAAACCTACTCCTCAAAACTCCCCTTCACAATCACCAAAGAACACCACAATGTAAGGTTTTATGCAATCTATGAACTAAAATCCTAAGTTCACATGCAATCTAGAAAGGATCTATGTTTTCTATCTTTGAACATATAATAATAATTTTAACGGCTAACAGAAATTTCTAATAACGACTAACATAAATTTCTATATAAAACAATTAATAAAACTAACCTTTAATTTTATTCTTGAAGCCAAGCAGCACAAGTGTCCTGCCTCAAATGAGATCACACCCAGAAGCCCAAGCAGAGGTTAACTGTCTTAACCTCTTATTAAGAACGGCTCGCTATAAAACCTTAGAGAATGATTATAGACGGCAAGGAGAGAAGAGAAATTCCAAGGAAGTGTTTTGGAATGGTGCAAGATTTCAAGTGATGGGGAGAGGCTTATTTATAGTGTTCAACTTTTGAACAATTGCATTCTAGCCCCTGCACTTATAATCAATTTAGCCCCTGCACTTTTAATTAATTCCAAATTAATTTCAATTAATTCTGATTAATTCCAAACTAGTTTATCATTAATTTATTATCACATAATAAATTAACGAACTATTTATTTCTCTCTCTATTTAACCTTGATGCCGGTTGGACTACCAAGGGCAACCCAAATGGACTTTGCTTCTATTAATAAGATAAATACAAATTATAAGTCATGGCTTAGACACCTAATCCAACAGTCTCCCACTTGGATAAGTCTATGACTTTAATTGTCCATTTATCTTCAGATTAATTACCAAACTGTAGCTTCCTAGAAACTGCTGCCGAACTCTGACCTAGTCAGTTTTGTCCAAAGATAAGTGATCAGATGATCCTCCGTCCAACTAGATATTTTTCAGACTCAAGACATGGATAAAATCAATCTGGTCTGATTCACTGTTCATCGATTTCCTATTTGTATATGACTCTTAGACTACCAATTTAGTCTCGGTTGGCCAACCATTTTAGTCAACTTCAAATTCATCGAGAGGCCTACAGATATCTGTTCCCCGTTAGGGTCAAGGGACGAATAAACTTTGACTCATATACTTATGTCTTTTACCAGACAAATTACTTACAACAACACGTTTTATAACACCGAGTTACTGATGCGTTTTCGTATTATCAATGAACAATCGTCTAGTAAATCATAACTCATATGTCTTAGCTTAAAGATCAAAAGATATTATCGTCTCAATATTGCTCGTGATATAATCCATGAAGCAATCCATTGAGCGCGGGTTTATCCAATACTCAAATCTCCATTTCCAAGTACTCATGAATGTTGCAGCAATCTTATTGCAATGTCTAACTCCTTAGAAAATCTACAACTAATTCATGACAGCCTTGCTTCATACTTACTCCCTAAAAGTATGAACGACTGTGGATATTTGAATAATCCAATTATTCAGGAAATAAAACATGGAAAATGAAACACAATGATATATTATTGACAAAATTAGTAAACCATTACTCATTAATAAATCTCCAATATTAAATCACATAAGTCAAATACCATAACATTGTTAAAAGTTTCAAAACCTATCTAATTGCAAAAACTTATATCATCTCTTAATCCAATGCTCCTAGCATGCTGATTATGCTTAATCCTACTCAGAGCCTTTGTCAAGGGATCTGCAGGATTATCTTCTGATGATACCCTCTTTACAAGGAGGTGACCTTCTTCTACCCTATGTCTGATGTAGTGGTACTTTCTGTCGATATGTCTGGACTTTCCATGATCTCGCGGTTCCTTTGTCAAGGCGACCGCACCTTCGTTATCGCAGAACAGTTCCAAGGGCTCCTGAATACTCGAGACTACTCCAAGGTCACCGATAAAGTTCTTCAGCCAAGCCGCTTCCTTTGACGCTTCACTTGCTGCTATGTACTCTGATTCGCACGTAGAATCAGCCACTGTTTCTTGCTTGGAACTTTTCCAAGTAACTGCTCCACCGTTCAAAAGGAATACCCAGCCCGACTGAGACCGACCACTGTCTCTATCCGTCTGAAAACTGGCATCCGTATATCCTTCAACTCTCAAGGTATCACTGCCACCGAGGACTAACATCATGTTCTTTGTCCTTCGCAGATACTTGAGTATATTTTTCACAGCTATCCAATGCGCCCTTCCAGGGTTTCCCTGGTACCGACTGACCATGCTTAAAGCAAAAGCCACGTCAGGGCGAGTACACGTCATAGCGTACATGATCGATCCTACAGCCGAAGGCGTAAGGTACCCGACTCATTTCAGCTATTTCTTCGTCTGTACTCGGACTTTGAGTCTTACTCAATTTTGCATTACTTTGGATAGGTAACTCTCCCTTCTTGGAATTTTCCATACTAAACCTCTTTAGTAGCTTTTCCAAGTGTTGAAAAATATATTTTTGTATGTGACAATCACTGAAATAAGATGAACTGTTATTATCTAACAAATATTATCAGTTTCTTTCAGATTGCGTGAATTCGAGATCAAAAACAAGAATAAATCAAGACCCGAGAAACTTTGAGAAAACATCCAAACCTGAGGAAGTAACGCTACAAACAAAAGAGCAAAATACAAAATATCAAACTGCTACAGCAATCACGACGCGACAGACATAGTGGTCGCGACGTGAAGAAGAAACAAAGACAGAAGACCAAATTGCTACAGCGCTCGCGACGCGACAGCAAGGGTGGTCGCGACGCGAAGACATCCAGCGCGAAGCTCCAACGTGACACCACCAACTTTCTAATCGCGAGACTACCAACACACTATCCTTCGCGACGCGACCAAAAGCAACGCGACCAAAAGGAATCGCGACGAAAAGCTCGACATACCAGCGAAGACGCACTGACCCGACAAAAAGCGCACCGACCACCAGCGGAGCACCTTCGCGACGCGACGGACCATATGGTCGCGACGCGAACGCTGTGTGTTCAGCAACTATAAATTGAGCCTTTCTCTTGCTGTTTTGTTACACCCAATCAACCAAGCATTATACACTCATATACTCTCCAAGAAACCCACGACCAGAAACCTCAAGACTCTCAAATCTCTGCATTTGGCAACAAGAATCAAACCGCACAACCGCAAGAAACAAGATATACTCCCGACACCAAAACTTCAAACCTCTAAACAACCTCTACCCGACACCAAACTTCAAACCTCCAAACAACCTTTACCCGATATCAAATATCACCAAAACCTCATCCTATCTAAAAGAACAAGAAATCGACACATCAAGAAAACCCGAGCAAAGAACAAGAATCGAAACTTCAAAGAAAATCGTCATATTCATCTGCTATCGATAAGTTCTTTTGAAATTATCCGTGTTATTATTGATTTATTGAAACTGTTATAAATCAACTGTACCAAACATCCAAGACATAAAAATCGAACCGTGACAACGAAAACATATGTGGACTGTAGTTAACCGAGACATTTAACTTCTAACTTCTAACCTTTTTACTTATTGTAAAAACACGTTATCGTTGATAATGACGTTTATTACATCTAACATCTAATTTCTAACTTCTAACTTCTAACTTCTAACCTTTTTATTTACTGTAAAAACACGTTATCGTTGATAATGGCGTTTATTACATCTAACCTTTAACTTCTAACTTTTACTTTATTTACCGCTTTCTGTCTATTTAAATACTGTCTAGTTTAGATTTACCGTTTTATCTTATTCCGCAACTCTTATTTATTTCCGCATATTAAAGATAAAATACATATCTGTCACACAGTAATCGGCTTAAAAACCCTTATTCGTGGTGATCGGTTATCGTATTTTCAACAATTGGTATCAGAGCTCGTGTGATTTAATCTGAAATTTTTGTCGTGAACTTTTGTGTAGCGTTTTTATAAACCACCAATAAGTTTCCTTTAAAAATTTCATCTTAATATCACTTGTTCATCAAAAAAAAAAAATTTAAATCTATTAAAAAAAAAAAACATTTAAAAATTACTTGTGTGATTTATTTTGAAATTTTTTGTCGAAAACTTTTGTGTAGCGTTTTTATAAACCACCAATAAGTTTTCTTTAAAAATTTCATTTTAACATCACATTTTCGTTAACAAAAAAAAAAATGTCTTCCGCAAACTACTCAAACATAAATTCTGTATCTATTGCTAACAGTATAGGTTCAGGTACTCGAGCACCCATTCTTATTCCCGAAGAATATAAATCATGGGTAGGTCGTATGAATCTTCATCTCAACTCTATAAGTGAAGATGTGTGGAAATGTGTAGACGGATCTCTACCAGATAACATGACTTCTCTTACGAGTAACTTGGATATACTGAATGAAAGGAAGAAACTTGAACTTCAAGCCAAAAAGGAGCTTGTGTCTGGAATACCCCACAGTATTCTAAGCCAAATGAATGATATAATCCTTTTAACCGCAAACCAAATTTGGCAAACTTTGAAAAACCGTTTTGAAGGAAATGAGAGAATCATTGGAAACAAGAAAACATCTGTTTTAAACGAATTTGACAACTTCAAAATGTTTTCACATGAGACCATCCATGATGCTCATGACAGATTCAATCTCATTACCATCAAAATGAATAATTTAGGCATCAAAAAGTCACAGCATGAAATAAATCTCAAATTTTTAAACAACCTTTATGAAAGCTGGAAAATGGTCAAACTCATCATCCAGGGAAATCCGGCAATTCATACTGAATCTTTGTACAATCTGTACGGAGAATTACAATCGTATGAATCCTCGATTGACCCACCAACGTCTACTTCTTTTGGAGGACCACTTGCTCTTTTGTCAACATCCTCTCAAAACCAAACACATTTTCCTGATCAAAGTCAAATTGATTTAAATCAAAACCAAGCTTTCTTAAGTAATCCTTGTGACTTGTCCGATCCAAATAATGAAGCTGACTACCATCAATTGTGTGCTTTGGTAGCAAACACTAATCTCGAAAGATTTTTGCCACATCATAGACCAAATTTTCAACAAAGATCTACTTTTGGACAAAACTTTCAGAATCGTGGATTTCAAAATAATCACAACTCTTACAATCAAAACAATGGTTTTCAAAATAACCAAAATTCTGGATTTCAGCAAAATCATTCAAAACCATCTCAACAGAAACAAACTCAAACATCCGAAAGACCACCCGTTAAGAGCCAAAAGGCTGACAATAACGATGATGATGATGATGACGTAATCATTTGTCACAAATGCAAAGGACTAAATCATTATGCCCGAGATTGTCGAGCCAAAATCAAGGTCAAAGACTCAGCTTACTACGCTCAAAAAGCCGAAGAACTGAAGAAACAAGAGAAGAAAGCAAAGCAAAAAGCTTTGATGGCATTCTACGAACCTAGTGTGGAACACTGGCCAACTTCTGATGATGAAACAGATAATGAACCAGCTCAGTCAAACTTCTGCTTCATGGCTGACAATAAACCAACCACAAGAGCTCCATATGTCATCGATCAGGTATGGTCTATGATCTCAGATCTCGGTCTTTCAAGAACACCATTTGAGTCCCACATGACTAAGATTGAGAACAGTCTAAAAGCTGATCTCAGACTGTATCATGACACAATAGTCAAATCTGATATCTACAAATCTGAATTACAAACATTGCAACTCAGATTTGGAGAATCCACAAGGACTAGAGACAAACTTGAAAGAGACATTGAACGAAAATCTGAAGAAAATAATCACGTCCTAGAACAATTAAATGAAGCTCTAAAACAAAAAAGGGACTTAGAAATAAAAAATCAATCTGTTATTTCATCTGAAATAAAAGATACCTTAGAAAAGGAAGTCCTTCAGTTAAAACAAAAAGTTCAAGATTTAACTGACAAAAACACTAGTTTAAATCTAAAACTAGATGATTCTTCAAAGCAAATCAAATTTCTTGAATCCGAAAATCAAAGATTTCAAGGAAAACTGGAATCTATCAATATTGCCAGAAAATTGAGTGATGATGTGTTCACTAAAGCAAACAATTTAGGAACTGGCAAAATTGATACGAACTATAAACCAGGAATTGGAAGAGAATCTTTTGAAAATGAAATGACTGAAAATGAAAATGGGAAAATTAGTGAAAATTCTAAATCGCCTCAACCAGATTTTTTCTCATCTGCCAATGAGGACGATTCAGATGATGAAACAGTAATCAACTGTAGCCCAGATGATACTTTTTTCAACAAGTCATACAAAAGAGTTGTAAAATCTGAATCAGACTCTGCTAGTTCAGTAACTCATCAATTGAGATCTACTAAACTAACAAAGAATGATGGCACGATCAAACTTGAAAATTTCTTAAATGGAGAAAATTCTGTTCATCAAAATGGTAGTACTTCTGTTCCAACTGTCTTTCCCTCTTTAAACTCAACCTTTATTGGAAAGAACAGTCTGGGACAAAAGTACTCAAAGAAACAACAGACAAATAAACAACTCATTCAAACTGTCTTTAAACCAAAAGAACAAAGCAAGCCCATTGTTTTCAAAGAAAAACCTTTGAAACCAGTCGCTGTGCCACAAAAACAAACCTTTAATCCAAAACAAAAACTTTTTCAAAAACCGATTCAAAGTCACTTTCAAAAGATAAACTTCAATCTCTCAAGGAACTTTCAGAAACCATCATTTCACCAAACTCCATTCCATCATCAAAGTGTTTTCCAAAACCATTCAGATCCCAGATACAAAGAAAGGTTATCAAACAGAACTTCACATATAGGATACTTTTCACAAAATCAGAAATCGTTTCAAATGACAGGTTTTCAAAGACAAATCTTAAATTGGGAAAATCTGATAAGTCAAATCAAGCCTCAACCACTTCGTCCAATTAACACAAACCATAATGATTTCAGATTATCAAAAACCATTAACAAATCAGGACCCACCATGGTTTGGGTACCTAAACTTTCTGTCTAATTGCAGGCATTTTGTGCAGGAGAGCCCAAAGATGGCACATGGTATATTGATAGTGGCTGCTCCAAGCATATGACAGGAAACCAAAGCTTTCTACGAGACTTCAAACCCACAGAATCCAAACAAGATGTTACTTTTGGAAATAACATGACCGCAAGAATCAAAGGTTATGGAAACATAACAAATGGTCACTTCACCATCAAGAAAGTAGCCTATGTTGACGGCCTGAAACACAACCTAATCAGCGTATCACAACTTTGTGACAACAATCATGAAGTTCTTTTCACCAAACAACGAAGCATAATCACAGATGCCAAAACCAAAACCATTCTAGTTAATTCTGATCGTCTAGGCAACATGTATCCACTAGATATGGACCTTATCTATGGAAAACCGGACATCTGTCTCTTGTCCAAAGCTTCTGCTGATATTAGTTGGTTGTGGCATCGTCGTCTTTCCCATCTCAACTTCGGCTACATCAACAAGTTGATTGCAAATGATCTTGTTCGCGGACTGCCACTTCTGAAACTTGATAATGAAACTCTTTGTGCAGCTTGTGAAGGAGGAAAACTGTCCAAATCCTCTCATAAAAGCATTCCTGAATCTAGTGTATCCGAACCACTAGAATTACTGCACATTGATCTTTGCGGCCCTGCCAAAACCCAAAGCATAAAAGGAAAGAAATACATCCTTGTTATTATTGATGATTACTCACGCTTTACTTGGGTTTTCTTTTTAAGGCTAAAGTCAGAAGCACCCGAAGAAATGATCAACTTCATCAAACAGATTGAATTAAAGCTCAAACGACCGGTTCGAAGAATCCGAAGTGACAATGGTTTAGAGTTCAAAAACATAACTCTTGACTCATTTCTCAAAAACAAAGGCATCGAACACAACTTCTCAGCCCCTTACACTCCTCAACAAAACGGCGTTGTTGAAAGAAAGAACCGAACTCTGTGCGAAGCTGCAAGATCAATGCTCATCTTTGCAGATCTGCCACAATACTTCTGGGCAGAAGCAATAGCCACAGCTTGCTACACTCAAAATCGTTCTTTAATCCATAAACAACTTCATAAAACACCATATGAAATCATTAACAACCGAAAACCAAACATCAAATTCTTTCATATTTTTGGTTGTCGATGCTTCATAAAGAATAACAAAGATCACCTTTCGAAATTTGAATCAAGATCAGACGAAGGAATTTTCCTTGGTTACTCCTTTACCTCGGCTGCTTATCGAGTACTGAATAAACGTACTAGAGTAATTGAAGAAAGTACCGATATTCATTTCGATGAATTTTATGTCAGGAAATTGGATCGTAAACATTTTGGTTCTAAAATGATCGATAATATTTTTCAAAATCCAATTCAACAAATGCCTTCTACGGACATAGAAATTGATCTTGATTTACTTTTTGAACAACCCAAAACCGCTTATAATTCTGAATTTCTAACATCTTCTACTTTTCCTACAGGAAACTCCGATGCAGAAACTTCACAATCAAACCAAGATAATACAGATCAAGTCGAGGGGGAATTACCAACACCAAATCCCTCTTTGAACACTCCCAATCCACCTGTTCAAAATGATCCCAGTGCATCATCTATGGGGGAACCTTCATTACCTCATTCTCACCCTATAATCCAAAAAGACATATCCGACAACAACCAAAATCTATTCCCAACAGAATCACCTGACCAAGAAGAACAATGGGACATAGAAACAACAATCGAAATACCTAAAAAAACTCGCCTAAACAAATGGACCAGGAATCATCCTGCAAACCAAATCATAGGAGATCCCAATTCTGGTATTCAAACAAGAGCCGCTACCTCAAATGAATGTTTATACGGAGCATTCTTATCCATGACCGAACCCAAAACCATCCATTCAGCTCTCAAAGATCCAGACTGGGTCAAAGCCATGCAAGAAGAACTAGCTGAATTCGAAAGAAACCAAGTATGGGATCTTGTTCCTACTCCTTCCGATGTTACTGTAGTAGGTTCAAGATGGGTTTTCAGAAACAAAACTGATGATCAAGGCATAGTCTGTAGAAACAAAGCAAGACTTGTCGTCAAGGGCTATTCACAACAAGAAGGAATCGACTACGATGAAACTTATGCTCCAGTTGCAAGACTCGAAGCCATTCGTATCTTTCTAGCATATGCAGCTCACAAGAACTTCAAAGTATTTCAAATGGATGTAAAATGTGCATTTTTACATGGAGAGATTGATCGCGATGTGTATATTCAACAACCTCCAGGTTTTGAAGATCCACAGTTCCCAAATCACAGTTTTAAGTTACAAAAAGCAGTTTATGGCTTAAAACAAGCACCTCGAGCCTGGTATTCAACATTGTCAACATTTCTAGAAGAATCAGGATTCAAAAGAGGTTCAATTGATCAAACTCTCTTTCGTAAAATTTTTAATAAACATCTGTTAATCGTTCAAATATATGTCGATGACATTATTTTCGGTTCCACTGATGAATCATTGAGTGTCAAGTTTGCAGATTTAATGAAGAGCAAATTTGAGATGAGCATGATAGGAGAAATGACTACTTTTCTTGGACTTCAAGTCAAACAATCATCAGATGGAATTTTCATCAATCAAGAAAATTATGTCAAAAATCTTCTAACTCGTTTTTCTCTTGACAAATCAAATACAGCAAAAACCCCAATGGCCTTTGGTTACAAATTAGATGCAGACTTAAATGGCAAGCCTGTCGATCAAAAGAAATATCGAGGAATGATATGATCACTCCTATACCTCACAGCCAGCAGACCCGACATCATGTTTTCTACATGTGTCTGTGCCAGATACCAAGCCAATCCTATGGAATCTCATGCTATAGCTGTAAAAAGAATTTTTAAATATCTTTAAGGAACTCCATCTCTTGGCCTTTGGTATCCTGCTAACTCTGATTTTCAGCTTAATGCCTTCACCGACTCCGACTATGGAGGATGCAGACTAGACAGAAAAAGCACATCTGGTTCTTGTCAATTTCTAGGAGGCAGACTGGTAAGTTGGACTTCAAAGAAACAATCATGCGTGTCCACTTCAACCGCAGAAGCTGAATATGTAGCTGCCGCAAGCTGCTGTTCACAAGTCATGTGGATGCAAACTCAATTACGTGACTATGGCTACAAAGTATCACAAATTCCCATATTTTGTGACTCAACCAGCGCAATTGCCATTTCTCACAATCCCGTGCACCATTCCATGACAAAGCACATCGACATTCGATATCATTTCCTCAAAGACAACATACAAAAAGGTCATATCGAATTGCACTTCATAA
The DNA here is from genome assembly GCA_023525715.1 of Cichorium intybus. Classification (NCBI taxonomy): domain Eukaryota; kingdom Viridiplantae; phylum Streptophyta; class Magnoliopsida; order Asterales; family Asteraceae; genus Cichorium; species Cichorium intybus. The sequence goes on from CM042009.1 coordinate 52,810,526, forward strand.
ACACCGAAGATCAAATTGCCGATGTCTTTACTAAGGCTTTAGACGAAACCAAGTTTCAATACTTCCTAGGCCGTCTAGGAATGTTGAATCCAGATAACATCCATCCCTAATCTCTTACATTTTGTTTGTACAAAAGAGTGTTTACTTTCATTCAAATAACCAAAATCTTCCAAAAACATTCAAATAACCAAAATTTTCCAAAAACATCCACATAATCAAAAATCAAAAAAATTAGGATAAAGTTTTATCTTTTTTAAGTCCTTATAAAACCATGTGATTAACATCTTCTTGACTAAATTTTCAGATACTTATGCTCGATGAATGTTCTCAGTTATATTAATTCTTAAATTAAAGTGAAGGTTCAAATCTCAAAATTTTCGTTATGTACATTCTCCTATTCCCTTTGAATTTATTTCAAATATAACGATTTTATCTATTAAGGGACATAAGATCAGGAGATTCAGATGAAAACCAAACCCATGTGAGAAATTGTGCCTCGTCTTTAAATGCTAAGTGGAATTCATTTCTGTGAGCAAAGGTGTTTTCGTTATGACTTATAGGATTTATACTCTTATACCGTGATACTAGTCTCATTTTTGCTTAGATATCAAAATGACCAGGGACGATACAATCATTTCTTTATATATTAGACAAACTGTCTATTATATCACCTATCCCTATCCTCAATCAAGCCACTTCAAAGAAAAGATTCATCATCTGGCATAACAAATCTGACAATTGAAGAAACGACAAAGTCACATCCAAGAAAACCAGAAGAAAACTCAAAATCTCAAAACGCAAAGTCATATCCAACAAAAGATGTCAACAAATCAAAATTGGTAACCACATCAGATATCTTTTACACAATGTGTATTCACACAAACCAAGAAAAGATAAAGTCAAAAGTGAAGTGTTCACCAAAGAAAAGAAAGATTTACAACAAAAATCCATAAAGACAGACATCTCTCAAACAGATTCTCAAATGCTTTATCAAATATAACTGTTAAAACCAAAGATTTACCGGGATACTGTAGCCTTCATAATTGAATATCCTTAGTTGCAAACTGCACTATGAATATTTCTAAATCCCTCTACATGCATTTCCCGACGTAGAGAGAGTGAACATAAATGGCATGAATGAAGAAACCCTCTGAGTAATGCCGAAACCAGTCTTATGTGATTGATTATCTAATATGAAGACCAAGTGACTAAAGTATATAGGTATAAATCCATATTAAGCATAAGTCAACACCTTCAAACTGAGAGATATCACTCATCTTTAGTGATTATACACCAGTTCTGCACCCAGAACAAACAAACACCTCAGTCAAGTGTGAGCTATACCTATGAGAGTTCATCTGAATCGACCTATTAAGATCACTTGTCGTCTTTATAAATGCTATAAAATCTTAAGGAATATTATGAAAGTACATAAACAAAAACCCTTTGATTTTTGAACATGAAACCTTGATTCAGAAACAAATATTCTTGACAAACATTTTTCAAAACATAAGTAAAATCTAGTCACACTTTTTCAAAACAAGTGATATGGTTTTATAAATGTTTTATCCAAATTACAAGAATTTTCAAACCTTACCTTTTAATCTGTTCTTATTTCAGTAATGATCACATAGGGGGAAATTGTTGAAAAATATATTTTTGTATGTGACAATCACTGAAATAAGATGAACTGTTATTATCTAACAAATATTATCAGTTTATTTCAGATTGCGTGAATTCGAGATCAAAAACAAGAATAAATCAAGACCCGAGAAACTTTGAGAAAACATCCAAACCTGAGGAAGTAACGCTACAAACAAAAGAGCAAAATACAAAATATCAAACTGCTACAGCAATCACGACGCGACAGACATAGTGGTCGCGACGTGAAGAAGAAACAAAGACAGAAGACCAAATTGCTACAGCGCTCGCGACGCGACAGCAAGGGTGGTCGCGACGCGAAGACATCCAGCGCGAAGCTCCAACGTGACACCACCAACTTTCTAATCGCGAGACTACCAACACACTATCCTTCGCGACGCGACCAAAAGCAACGCGACCAAAAGGAATCGCGACGAAAAGCTCGACATACCAGCGAAGACGCACTGACCCGACAAAAAGCGCACCGACCACCAGCGGAGCACCTTCGCGACGCGACGGACCATATGGTCGCGACGCGAACGCTGTGTGTTCAGCAACTATAAATTGAGCCTTTCTCTTGCTGTTTTGTTACACCCAATCAACCAAGCATTATACACTCATATACTCTCCAAGAAACCCACGACCAGAAACCTCAAGACTCTCAAATCTCTGCATTTGGCAACAAGAATCAAACCGCACAACCGCAAGAAACAAGATATACTCCCGACACCAAAACTTCAAACTCTAAACAACCTCTACCCGACACCAAACTTCAAACCTCCAAACAACCTTTACCCGATATCAAATATCACCAAAACCTCATCCTATCTAAAAGAACAAGAAATCGACACATCAAGAAAACCCGAGCAAAGAACAAGAATCGAAACTTCAAAGAAAATCGTCATATTCATCTGCTATCGATAAGTTCTTTTGAAATTATCCGTGTTATTATTGATTTATTGAAACTGTTATAAATCAACTGTACCAAACATCCAAGACATAAAAATCGAACCGTGACAACGAAAACATATGTGGACTGTAGTTAACCGAGACATTTAACTTCTAACTTCTAACCTTTTTACTTATTGTAAAAACACGTTATCGTTGATAATGACGTTTATTACATCTAACATCTAATTTCTAACTTCTAACTTCTAACTTCTAACCTTTTTATTTACTGTAAAAACACGTTATCGTTGATAATGGCGTTTATTACATCTAACCTTTAACTTCTAACTTTTACTTTATTTACCGCTTTCTGTCTATTTAAATACTGTCTAGTTTAGATTTACCGTTTTATCTTATTCCGCAACTCTTATTTATTTCCGCATATTAAAGATAAAATACATATCTGTCACACAGTAATCGGCTTAAAAACCCTTATTCGTGGTGATCGGTTATCGTATTTTCAACACCAAGTATGTACCCTGACTAAGTCCAATTATTCTCTTCTTCCTATCTCTCAATATTCTTATCCCGAGAATATAGGCAGCCTCTCCTAGGTCCCTCATGGCGAAACATTTCCCAAGCCAAGCCTTGACATCTTGTAAGGTTGGAATGTCGTTTCCCATGAGCAGTATGTCATCGACATACAGCACTAGAAAGGTGACTATACTCCCACTAGCCTTGACATATACGCAGGACTCATCCTCGATCCTAGAAAAGCCAAACTCTTTGACTTTCTCATGGAAACAAAGATTCCAGCTGTGAGAAGCTTGCTTCAATCCGTAGATTGATCTCTCAAGCTTACACACCTTATTGGGATACTTTGCATCGACAAAACCCTCTGGCTGATTCATGTAAACATCCTCAGTCAACTTTCCTTTAAGGAAAGCGGTTTTGACGTCCATCTGCCAAATTTCATAGTCATGAAATGCAGCTATGGCCAGCATAATCCTAATAGACTTTATCTTGGCTACTGGTGAGAAGGTCTCGTCATAGTCAACCCCTGGGGTTTGAGTAAAGCCCTTCGCAACCAGTCTTGCCTTTAAAGTGTGTACCTTTCCATCCATGTCGGTCTTCTTCTTGAAGATCCATTTGCACCCGACTGTCTTTCGACCCGTTACGTTGTCAACCAAGTTCCAAACTTGATTGTCATACATGGACTTAATCTCGCTATTCATGGCCTCTTTCCACTTGGCAGACTCAGGGCCCGCCACTGCTTCCTGGTAGTTAGCTGGTTCATCCAAATTTATCAGTGTCCTATCACTGACAAACATGTCCCCATCCGAAGTTATATGGAAACCATAAAACTCGGGTGGCATGCTAACCCTACCGGAACGCCTAAGAGGTAAGGATACATCTGTCGGACCAACAGGAACTTCTTCCTCATGTTGGTTGCTAGTTTCTCCTAAGGTTGCGTCATCTGATGACTCTTGAATTTCTTCCAGATCAATGGTACTCCCACTGCCCTCTTTGAATATGAGCTCTCTCTCTCGAAAGACTGCTCGTCTAGCTACAAAGACCACGTCCTCGCTCGGTCTGTAGAATAGATATCCAAAGGACTGTTTGGGATAACCACGGAAGAAACACCTTTCGCTTCTTTCTGCGAGTTTGTCTTGAGTCTCTCGTCTAACGAAAGCCTCACAACCCCAGACTTTGATATGTGCCAACGAGGGAACTTTCCCCGTCCACATTTCATGAGGTGTTTTAGCAACCTTTTTAGTAGGGACAAGATTGAGGATATGGGCGGCTGTCTCTAAGGCATACCCCCAAAAATGAATGGGAAGTGAAGCTCGACTCATCATGGAACGAACTATGTCCAATAGGGTTCGGTTGCGCCTCTCTGTAACACCGTTCAACTGTGGTGTCCTGGGAGGTGTCAACTGTGAAACTATTCCGCATTCCTTTAGATAGTCTAGGAACTCGATACTTAGATACTCTCTGCCTCTGTCGGACCTGAGCATCTTTATCTTCCTGCCTAATTGATTCTCTACCTCGTTCTTAAACTCTTTGAACTTTTCAAAGGTGTCTGACTTTTGCTTGATTAAGTACATATAACCGTATCTACTAAAATCGTCAGTAAAGGTTACGTAGAACCGCGTGCCATCCTTTGTAGTTGATCTGAATGGACCACACACATCCGTGTGAATGATGTCCAGCAGACCCTCACCTCTTTCAAAAGACCCTTTGAAAGGTGATTTAGTCATCTTGCCCAACAGACAAGATTCGCATACATCATCCGACCTGAGGTCGAATGATTCCAACACTTCATCCTTTTGGAGTTGGGCGATGCGTTTCTTGCTGATGTGCCCGAGCCGACTATGCCACAGACATGCCTTTTCTACACCACTAGTAGAATCAATATAATTTACACTATGTCCTAAATTGTCAACACATTCAACGGTTTCATACACACCATCACAAGGATAAGCAGTAAAAATCAAAATACCATTTTTGAAAACAGAAATCGAACCAATTTTATTATCAAAAGAAAATTGAAATCCTTGTCTGAACAATACGTGAAATGAAATAATGTTTCTTGCCATTTCTGGCGAATAGCAACAATTAATTAACTCTATACTAACATCACTACTAAGCACTAAACTGTAAACGCCGATTTTGGTAACAGGGGACGATCTCCTATTGCCCATTATCAAGTTCAGTCTACCGTGCTCCACCTCCCTGCTTTCCTTTAGGCCCTGCAGATAAGAACAAATGTGAAAACCACATCCTGTATCAAGGACCCAAGAATTAGAAGATGGTGAGTTTTTAGAGATAGTGTATATACCTGCTGTCGATGGTTTTACTTTCCCATCCTTGACATCCTGCAAGTATTTGGGGCAGCTTCTCTTCCAATGACCCTTCTCTTTGCAGTAGAAACAGTTGGCTTCATCGGGGTTGGCCACACAAGGAATATGGGAAGACTTGGTTCTCGAGCCATTGCTTGATGACCCGACCTGAACCGTTTCCCTCCAATTTTGCTTAGGAGGGCCCTTCCTCTTCTTTCCTTTGCCACTTCCAATGGCTAGGACGGGCTGATTAACCGAGGGTATACTTTTACCCTTCACCCCGTCCTCAGCAACTCGAAGCATGCGATGCAACTCAGTCAGGTTAGCCTGATTGTTGTTCAAATGGTAAGCCAGCCTGAACTGGTCATAAGAACTCGGTAGGGAGTTAAGCACTATGTCAACGGCCAACTCCTCCGGTACAGGCATCGCAAGCTTTCTAAGCCGCTCCACGTAACCTTGCATTCTTTGCACATGAGCGCAGATGGACTCTCCATCTTTAGGTTTGCTGTTCGTGAAGTCCTTGACTACCTCGCACCTCTCGATGCGCTCTTGCTTGCGGAACTTTTCCGCAAGCTCCTTGTGCATCTCAAAGGGCCAGTAGTCTTCGTATATCCTTTGCAATTCGGGGTTCATTGTGGCTATCATGATGCAGGCCACTTTGGTCGCATCATCAGAATGTTTTTGGTACGAGGCAATCTCCTCGGGAGTAGCAGTTTCAGAGTCAATATCGACAAGCTCGGTCTCGAGGACATACTCTTTGTTCTCGTACCTCAGAGTCATCTTGATATTTCTAATTCAGTCATTATAGTTTGTCCCGTTCAATTGAACCTTGGAACACAGTGAGAGGATAGAGGGAACACTAGAGTTTGAGTGGGGAGCAGATTGATCAGCAGAAGACATCTATAAAAGAAGGTAAGTTTAATTGGATACTTGTCGGTCCTTATAATAACCCAATATAAAATAAGGCTAGGATCCAACTATAACAATTTGCAACATAGAAGAGGGATGCCGTAATCTATAAGCAAATTTTATAAAGGTAGGCGAATGACGATTCAGCCAATTCCACCGCAGAAAAATAATCTTATTATAAATGGAATTCCTAGTTTCTTTTGAGATTTATTGAACTGTTCAATAGCATGTTTAATCTCGGATATGCCCCACCGTTTGTGACTGGGATGCCGAGGATCACAAACCGGGTGTGAATAACCATGCAAATTAGCTTGGTACTCTCGGGGTCCATTATCATCTCAAATTGATGTGCCGGTAAACCACACACGCTCCATCAACAATGATAACACCCGAGACACCCATTGCCACTCTTTATTCTCCCCCATTGGTGTGCCGGTAAACCACACACGCTCCACCAACGTTTCATAAAGTGCAATGTGCAACTTCATGGATTAGCATCAATTCACATTTTTAACCTAAAGTAACTAGATTGGGATTTTGATAATGGTTCTAGTACTTTCAAATATATAATTATACTTTTAAGAGGCTTTAGCGGTTCCATCAAACCCGTTCGGCTAACGACACTCGACTGACCAGGAGAGCGGTGGGTGAGAATGGATACCCATTAGACTACCATTTTATAGGCAGTCGCCTTATACCCTCTTTATAGGACAGTTTTGTGAATGAGGCCTACTAATGGTAAGACTAACCAATTTATCTTATATATAAAATATTAACTATTAATTATAATATATATAAGATGTATTTTAAACTTTTAAAATATTTCTGTTTTATCTATTTAATTTTTCAAAAATTAACTCTTAATTTTAAAATTAAATTTAAACCGTTAAACGATTTAATTTATCTTTTAAGTAAACAATTATAGCAAATTCAATAAGAAAACAACCAACTCTATGATACCACTGTAAGGTTTTATGCAATCTATGAACTAAAATCCTAAGTTCACATGCAACCTAGAAAGGATCTATGTTTTCTATCTTTGAACATATAATAATAATTCTAACGGCTAACAGAAATTTCTAATAACGACTAACATAAATTTCTATATAAAACAATTAATAAAACTAACCTTTAGTTTTATTCTTGAAGCCGAGCAGCACAAGTGTCCTGCCTCAAATGAGATCACACCCAGAAGCCCAAGCAGAGGTTAACTGTCTTAACCTCTTATTAAGAACGGCTCGCTATAAAACCTTAGAGAAGGATTATAGACGGCAAGGAGAGAAGAGAAATTCCAAGGAAGTGTTTTGGAATGGTGCAAGATTTCAAGTGATGGGGAGAGGCTTATTTATAGTGTTCAACTTTTGAACAATTGCATTCTAGCCCCTGCACTTATAATCAATTTAGCCCCTGCACTTTTAATTAATTCCAAATTAATTTCAATTAATTCTGATTAATTCCAAACTAGTTTATCATTAATTTATTATCACATAATAAATTAACGAACTATTTATTTCTCTCTCTATTTAACCTTGATGCCGGTTGGACTACCAAGGGCAACCCAAATGGACTTTGCTTCTATTAATAAGATAAATACAAATTATAAGTCATGGCTTAGACACCTAATCCAACACACAAAACCCTCTCCGACCCGACAGTCACCTCCCTCCGAAGAAGAAGAGATCCTGTACTACGATGAACAAGATGAAATAACTGGTTTCGTTCAGTCTCCCTTCAATGTTCGCTTCAATGTTGATGATGATAGTGCCCCGATGACGAAGGGCCAGTTTAAAGAACTTACACCGAAGCTGGATTCGCTTATCGAATCCTCGAAAACATCAACTTCTTCCGACTGGCAATCCCAGTTGGATGCTCACAAAATCTCAATGGAGACCTTAATGAATGACAACGCGAAAGTCCTTGAAGGAGCTCTTAAGGTCATTGAAGCTTCCGAAGAGCGAATTACGGCAGCGACCGAAAATGTCAAAAAACTAAAAACAGAAGTATTTACATTTGTCAAGGATTTCCGGACCGCCCATGACACAAATACTACATCGATGAACAAGGTAATAGGCAGTTTCGGAGACTCTCTAAAGGCAGAGAAGGCGGCACTCTTTGTCCTTCGTGATGAATTGAAGAAGGAGAATTCCGATCTCGCTTCTTCCCTCAATGAAAAAGTTGAAACACTGCGAAAAGACCTTGCCATGGAAAACGAAGTCATGGATAAACTCGTAGCGAAGACAACTAGGATCAAAGTTCTCAAGACCAATCTTAGGCACACCTCAGCTCAATTGGCCACCGTCGTAACTCAAAACACAGCTATCCAAAGCTGTGCTTCTGATATTGATTCGTATTTATGACGGTTAGTGGAAGAGGGTGATCCGATTTTCACACCAAATGTTCGTCATCACCTCACGAATAAACTTCATCCCATCCTCAACATGTTAAGCAAAATTAAGGGTGTTTCGGAAGACTCGTGATTAAACCAGGACTGAAAAGTCTGCTGATAAGACGAACCAGAAGAAGATTTTTAGCTGGTCCACTGGTGAAACACGCGAAACTTCTGGTCCGTCGAAACGAAAAGGCAAAAAGATCGGTGATGACGATGTTGAAGAAGAACTAGAGCTTACCAATGCTGAAAAGGCAGCTAAGGAGGCTAGAGACAATGAGCTTAATGATTTACACAAGCTTCGAGATGAGCTTGAAGCTAAAGAAGCAGCGGCTAGGGATGCAGAATTCTTGCTAAAAACTCGAAAGTCCATTTTCCCTGCTTGGTTCTTTAAGAGGATGGTAAGGGAAGCGATCACTGAGCCCGTAATCAACTGGTTGCAGCCAGTATGCTCTTTTGATATCAGTAACGAAGTGGATTCTCAGCTTGACTTTCCGATTACACCACGGGCGTTTTTGTTCCGATGCTTTGAAGAAATTGCTGATACTTCCTTTTCCAACTCTGAAGTAAATGATCAACTCTTCAAATTCTATCTTGACTACTCCAAACCTCAGTACGAATCATGGAGTCTAAAGAAAATTGTTGGGCTGACTCCTAGGCTTCCCGAAATAACTGTTCCCTTCAAGAATGCTCGATTCTTGGCACTCAGGGGCGATAAGAAGGATCCGGATGAGTTCTCGATGGCAGATTTGCCTTTCATGAATCCATTTGATTGGATTTCCTTGCTTAACATTCTGTCGAGAAAACCTGAGAAGCAAGCACCCCTCATCGGACACCTCATAAGAATGATTGCCAGTTACATTCATGATGTTGTGAAACTTGATGTCGAAATTGCGACACGCCTTAATTCCAGCCCCTTGGTTAAAGAAAAAGATCCACCTTCCAATCTCAATAAACGAAAGATTGGAAAGATTGATAATAAGCATTGGAATGTAGCCTATTATTCTAGGGAAGGTGGTACGGTTTATAAGAAGATGTTCTACTTGGTAGACAAGCATTTGTATTGAACTTCGGCTTTGGAGCACATTCTCCATATCATCAGCCAAAACGAGTCCAACTCGGTTGGTGACAAGAAACGCTTCACAAATATGTTGAACTGGTATCTGGTTTTTCGAAGAAGCTTCCGGAACCGAAGACTGAAGAATGATGGTACTCTTTCGCAATTTGACTCAAAGGGGGAAATTGTTAGGTCATTTATTAATTGAGTCAATTGCATATATAATTTAGCCTTTAGATTAGTCGATCATTTAATGGGTGGGCATGTCCATTCCATAATTAGAGTTAACGTTTTTGTAATCTCATTCACAGCTCTCATTCATAATAGTTCTTTTTGAATTTTTCTTGAGAGTTTCCAATACAATCATTCGGCTACTGTTCTTCATATTGATCTTGTTATTTGTTATTCCGCATATTGAATCTGTCGATCTATTGTTTTATTCTCTCACAACCGCACTTGGATAACCCAAAATTCTTTCAATGGATTAACCTCAATTATCTTAACATATGTCATCTCAATGGTGAAACTTGATAGTAGAAATGAAATTCTTTAGTGTGTTTTACATTCACTATTTATATTAAACTATTGAATGTTCATTTTAATGTCTCACCTCTCAAATTTTCAACTAATGTTATTATCATTAAACTACAATTATTTGAAACTAATCAATAATTAATGGGTTAATACCATTATTATCATTAAACCACAACTATTTGAAACCAATTAATGGATTAATAAAAAATTTAAAAGAATATGCAAAAAAAATCATGGACCAAGTTGGACTTAGGACTTAAGGTGGTGGGAGTAGTTCCCTCCCTTTACACTCAACTCACTCGTCGCGTCAGCTTTTATCTCTCCTCTCATTTCCATATTTTCTCATCTTTCACCCATAGAAGCAGTTTCCACAGAATCCACGTGCCACATCGTATTTTCGATTATTAAATTAATTTATCAATTAAGAAATTAATAACATTTAATTTAATATTTCAAATAATATTAATACATATTAAATAAAATTAAAAAGTCAAATAACATTTAAATAAAAAAGCACACCATTACAAAAGAAATAAAAAACAACCTAAATACGGGAAATTAAATCCTAAATACGGGAAATTAAATCATAAAAAAACCTAGGTGTTTCTTTCACAACAATCCACGATTCTATGTGTGTAAAGTCTTTGTTGTGTGTCACTGGATACTGTTGTACGGCTTGTTCAATTATCACATCGTCGGTTGTCCTTTTGGGTCGGTTGAAATATAAGTTTACGAAAATTCGGTTAAAGTGTATCAATTCTCTTTTCAAATCTTTCCATTTATTGTTAAGCATATCCCTACTCCGATAATGAACCGTGCCCATATTTGTGTGAAAGTATTCATCCACACGAGTCTGAAATGCGTGTCGGGCTTTCAAATCCAGTTCTTCGGAGGTGTCGACCCAGGATTTTGTCAAAGCCACCTCTTCTCTTTTAGTCCATGAGCGAACAAGCCTATTGTCGTTCCCTGCCATTTTTTATAAAACTTGAGAGAAAGTTATATATATATATATATATATATATATATATATATATATATATATATATATATATATATATATATATATATATATATATATATATATATATATATATATATATATATATATATATAATGTTGAGAAAGAAATGTATGATTTTTAAATGGGTAGGAGGTATTTATAGGAGTGGGTAAAAATTTTTAATTAAGGTTTTTTTTACAAACAATGAAAGATCATGTGGTTTCACCACACCACACCCGAACCCAACTAGCACCATCTATCGCGAGCCCGAGACCACGGGGCGATGGTATCGACGGTACCGCCTAAGCCCGATCCCGAACCCGCTTGATCCCGAACGTTACTCCATCCACCCTTACACTAGATTAATTTGTAAATGAAATAAACTAAATGCATACAACTACTAGAAGCTGGACTTAGGACTTACACTGTAAAAAATATCGGACTAAATTCTATGAGTTTGCACCAAATTATAAAAATATTTAAAAATAAAAGAAAAACTAAAAGTAAAAAAAAAAAACTCTCATATGCTATATCCATTAAATTGATCTACAGTTTTGAGATATTGGATCTACAAAAGATCTGTAAATATCATAACTTAAATTGAAAAATTGTTATTCATTGATAGCCTTTTTTATTAGTAACTAGTGGGAGCCCGTGCTCCGCACGGGTTCGGGATTGCTGGAGCACGGGTCCGGATAAATGCAAGGAAGAGTTACAAAACTATGAATCAAATGTCATACATGTACATAAGTAAACATTATTTGACATAAACTATTTACTTTAATAAATACTAGTGGGAGCCCGTGCTTCGCACGGGTTCGGGATTACTGGAGCACGAGTCCAGATAAATGCAAGGAAGAGTTACAAAACTATGAATCAAATGTCATACGTGGTCAATAGACCACCATTCCAGTAAGCAGGTTATGTGGAAGCAATTGCATTATCCATAAAATACTTTCAAGAACATACTTTCTAAAAACAAATCTAGACTTCTATGCTTCAATAAATGGGATTTAAAAAAAAGCTTATTGTACTAAACAAAACAATATCTCTATGAATTGATGAGCTATATGGGTATAACCTGAGGCTATTTGGAAAAAAGCATGAAGTTATATGTTATAAATGTAAATGATGAAAGCCCATACATCACCAAATAAAAAAAACCAAACTTACGTGAGATGTTGGTTCAATTCTAGCAGAATCTAGCTTTAAAATAGAAATTGTCAAACTTGAAGCCCCATAGGCCAGAAATACCTGTTAGAAGTAACAAAGCAAAGTTATTCTCAAGTATTTAAATATTCAAGAAACGGCAAACCTAATTACATCTAATGTTCGACAGCCTAGCTTTATTCAAAAGAAAATTCAAAATAGAATGTTCTAAGTGGGTGGATTATTTATAGTTCAATGCCTTAAATTAGAAAATCAAAAGTAGGATGCTATAACATGAGAAAACTGAAAATAAATTACATTAATATTAAAAAAATGAAAATATATCATGCTACTTCTTGGTTTGCCCCTCTGCGCTACTGCTGTGATGAACTTACATAGCCTGTCAATACTAAAAAAAAGTGTAATGGAAAGGAGTTCAGAGAAGGGGCTACAATGCATTTTTGTAACCTCTCAACAGTAAAGGATACGTAAAACATAAAAGGCTGAAGGTGAAGGGAGAAGGAATACAACCTAATACTCGTGGATGTTGAGACGACGAAGCTGCTGCTGTTGCCATTTTCCGGCAACATTAATCGATTTGGTTGCGAGCTTATTCAACAATCCTCTCAACATTTTTTCTAGTTATCAAATCTACTACCGATCAGCAACAAATAAACTATATACGCACAACAGATCTACTGAGGTTTCAAGAGAAGAAGATCAGAAATCAAAAAACCTAATGTTGAGAGCGAATAATAGAGCAGGAAATCAAAGATACATTCGCCCTCGGAAACCACAGCATGGCCGGAAAAACGCCCCAGAGCAGCGATATCTCCCATCTTCTCTCAATTTCGCACTCAGTGTATCGCACACAACGAATTCCTCTAACCCTCGATCTGGCACCGTCTCTTCCTTTTCCCGTTTTTGCGATCTCAACGAATTTCTCTGTCTCTCTCGCTCTCATGTAGGTGGGACGGCGGTGAAAAGGGGAATACGCAAAATCCAGACGGTGGTGGCAGAAGAGGAAGAAGCGGAAGAGAACACGCGTGACTGAAACAGAGGAGATCCGATGGCGAGATCCAAACCCGAATTTAAAGCGTGACACAACCCAAAATAAAAAAACGTTCACGACAATGCCGAAATTGACGGGAAATAATTAATAGATAAATTAAATTTATTTGTTTGGCACATGGTGTTGTGTGTTGTATTGAACCTTTTTGAAGGTATAAGATGAAGTGATCTCAAAACCTCTTTCAAATTAAATTTCTTTGTTTTGCATGGAGTTGTTTGGCACTATTTGTTGAAAAAGTTTGAAATCGGAAAGCTAAAAAGACATATCATAAGTATTAAAATATGGTTATGCTAAAGCAATTAATAAATATTATTAAAAAGGATTTGGAAAATCATTGGAAATGCGAAAAGACATGAGAGTTTCAAATCAATGTGGTGGTTAAAAATATGTTTCAATTATAATATACTAGGCGAATGTCCACGCGTTGCGCAGAATAAAATTATGTACATAAAAATTTGGAAAATACACGTTGAAAATAAATATGTTATTAACATTAATTAATCGATAATAATTTTTTAGATTAAGTTTATATACAAAACTATTATTATTATCATTTTAAACGTATTAGAATCATATTATCCAATAGACTCTACTCGTAGCATGCGTTTAAATAAAACTAAATATAGTTCTTGATTTATTGTTATTTTTAGAGAAAAAGACTAAAACAGTCTAATCTTATAAGAATTTTTCTCAAAACAGCACAAATTAATGCATTTACTTCAAAATAGCCGAACATTTAACCGTTGGCTAGTGCCACCTACTAAATCTCCAAATCGCATAGTAAATGCTCACCGAAATTTTGAATTCTAAAAGGTTTTTTTTTTCCTTTCCAAATTTTAGTTGCAATCTATAATATTTCAAGTTGCATGCAGAACTATATTCAGGTGGGTTCATCCATCTCGATTGGGTAGTGTGGTCTGTGTGGACCCGCCACTCATTCCAACTATTCAGGTGGGTAATGCCGCAATATATGGTATACATTCAATTTACTTATTCGACTATAAATTTTTGAATTTTAAAACGTTATTTTCCTATTGCCCTGGGCATCAAATCGAAGTAGACTGCTCTTGTTCAAACTTAAAGCTCTAAATTGTAGATAAAAATACCCAATATTCTATCATCGTGGTTGTTAAATTGTTTGAGTTGTTCAATACTTCAGTCTATTTTTTTCCGTAGTTAGATTTAGAATCTCTGTCTTTTAACAAAAGCAAAAAAAATCATAATTAATTTGATCAGTAATACTTGTATCATCATTGTATTTTCATTTCCCTTGTAAAAACAAATATGCTAAATATTTGGGGTCAGAATCATACGTTAGTAATGCCTGAATATTTTAATTTTAATTACTATATTAATAGTTTAATGTATTATTGAGAGAGTCTAGATATTGAAAAATATATCGAATTGAATGCATGTTATATCACGTCTAAAATACAAGTTTGAGTTGTTTTATTAAACATTATAGTATAAAAATAGAAGGTAAAATGATCGGACTGAAAAGTGTCAAAAAAGTACTGTTGTTTTATTGAAATTTTTTTAAAAGTAATAACTAACCCAAAAAATCTCGAAGTTACTAACATAATCTAAAAAATACTAGAAGTCAAATTGATATGTTAAAATCATAACCTTTAAAGAATAACTAAAAGGCGTTTGCTGAAACTTTTGTCTAAATCTAGGGGTATTTATTCAAAATTAATTATGATTTGGGGTATTTTTTACAAACAATTGTATCCATGTAAACCCGCTCCATATTTGGGGTCAGAATCATACGTTAGCAAAATAGCAATATCATCACGGTATTTATTCAAAACAAAGCAAACGATATCATCAGGGTATTTATTCAAAACAAAACTGTTAGGTTTTTTTTGGCTAAAAAAAGAAGAGCTCTCATCCCACATTGTTAGAAGGATGAAAGCTTGGGAGGTCTCCAAGCTTATAAATAAGGACCAATGCTTTGGTTTCACAGCACCCCAACCAACAATACACTATAAGTGTTTGATTATTTATTTCTTTCTCTTATTTTAGAATGGTGAAAGTATTAGTTAAAACTTTGAGAGTGTGGGTGTAATTTGAGGGGTGGCTTGAGAGATTAGTCTATGTGATTGTAACAATTTATCATATAGTGGATCTTTCTCTCTGGAGGCCCGTGGTTTTTCTCCGGTTTTGGAGTTTTCCACGTATATTCTTGTGTTCAGTTTATTTTTCTATTATTGTCTTTGGGAGGTTTGTAGGGATTATTGAGGCCATTTTCCCAACAAGTGGTATCAGAGCTTCAGGTTTTGGAGGAGGTATTGGTTTTAGAAATTGGAGTATGCTCTGTGGTTGTAGCTTTGGCTGATCTTCCACATCAGAAACAAATTTCTATTAATCGTATTGGAGTTGTCTCGGTACTTTGAAGGTTCGGAGTATGCTCTGTGGTTGCAGCTTTGTCTGATCTTCCACATCAGAAACGAGGATTCGACTAACCGTTTTGTGTACGATAGAATTATATACGGGCTGTAAATACATATATATCTGAAGAAGATTCTGTCTAGGAAAGATTGGTATTTAAGCGTGTCCGTTGTGACCCTCCACTCTTACCTGGGAATCCTTTATTGAGTGTATTGCGTATAGGTCTGGTGCATATTTTTCTAGTATACAATACTGTTTTTGAGATACGGATACGATGGCAAAATACAGTCCCATGAAGTTTGATGTAGAAAAATTTGACGGAAGAATCAACTTTGGTTTGTGGCAAGTTCAAGTCAAGGATGTGTTGATTCAGTCAGGGTTACACAAGGCGTTGAGGGGGAGACCTGTCCCCGTTTCTAGCAAGGATTCAGCCGGAGCCAGTAAAGTCGATGATGAAGAATGGGAAGATCTAGATTTGAGAGCAGCAAGTGCTATTCGTTTGTGTCTAGCAAAGAATGTTCTTGCAAATGTGCATGGGATTACAACGGCAAAAGATTTGTGGGAGAAGCTTGAGCAGTTGTATCAAGGCAAAGGCATCTCGAATCGGTTGTATCTCAAGGAGCAATTTCATACTCTTCGTATGAGTGGAGATACAAAAATCTCATATCATCTAAGTGTTCTTAATAACATCGTGTCAGAACTGGAGGCTATTGGAGTGGAGACTGAAGATGAGGATAAAGCTTTAAGACTCATACTGTCTTTACCATCTTCCTATAAGCATATGAAGCCTATTTTGATGTATGGGAAAGAGACCCTGAAGTATGCAGATGTTACTGGTAAACTCTTGTCTGAGGATAAACGACTGGAAAGTAGCAACTATGCTTCGTCAGAAGGAATGGCTATGGTATGCAGGAACGAAAAGAAGAAACACTCCCAGAAGATTCTGGTATGCTGGAAGTGTGGAGAGTCTGGGCATGTCAAGAGAAATTGTCCAGGTGGAGCAGCGAGTTCGACAAAAGGCTCCGATACAGCTAACAGTATCTCCGTCGCTACTGACGGCAATGAATTCTTTTGAGTTGTGTCATCCCTATGGTATGCCCATGATACCATGAAAAGGGATGTGTTTCTGTTAGCGGGGGAACTGCACATGGGCATTGGATTGGCATAAATGCAAGATGTGTGGTGAAGTTATGTTGATGGCTGATGAACTTCCGGGTATGCCAAGTGGAAGTTGCACCATAAAATTTTCAGCAGGTTTTTCAACATGTGTCGAGGTGAAATTCTTAGGATGGTTTATTCTAAGTGGTGATACTTTCTTATGGTGGAGTATGATAATTCTATGCCTTTAGAATTATGATCGTCGATGAAGATGATGTTCCTTTATGTGGTTGCGGTTTTCTTTCATTTATCCAAGGTGGAGATTTGTTGGTTTTTTTTGGCTAAAAGAAAGAAGAGCTCCCATCCCACATTACTAGAAGGATGAAAGCTTGGGAGGTCTCCAAGCTTATAAATAAGGACCAAGGCTTTGGTTTCAAAGCACCCCAACCAACAATACACTATAAGTATTTGGTTATTTCTTTCTTTCTCTTATTTTAGAGTGGTGAATGTATTAGTTAAAACTTTGAGAGTGTGGGTGTAATTTGGGGGGTGGCTTGAGAGATTAGTCTATGTGATTGTAACAATTTATCATATAGTGGATCTTTCTCTCTGGAGGCCCGTGGTTTTTCTCCGGTTTTGGAGTTTTCCACGTATATTCTTGTGTTCAGTTTATTTTTCTATTATTGTCTTTGGGAGGTTTGTAGGGATTATTGAGGCCATTTTCCCAACAAGTGGTATCAGAGCTTCAGGTTTTGGAGGAGGTATTGGTTTTAGAAATTGGAGTATGCTCTGTGGTTGCAGCTTTGGCTGATCTTCCACATCAGAAACAAATTTCTATTAATCGTATTGGAGTTGTCTCGGTACTTTGAAGGTTCGGAGTATGCTCTGTGGTTGCAGCTTTGTCTGATCTTCCACATCAGAAACGAGGATTCGACTAACCGTTTTGTGTACGATAGAATTATATGCGGGCTGTAAATACGTATATATCTGAAGAAGGTTCTGTCTAGGAAAGATTGGTATTTAAGCGTGTCCGTTGTGACCCTCCACTCTTACCTGGGAATCCTTTATTGAGTGTATTGCGTATAGGTCTGGTGCATATTTTTCTAGTATACAATACTGTTTTTGAGATACGGATACGATGGCAAAATATAGTCCCATGAAGTTTGATGTAGAAAAATTTGACGGAAGAATCAACTTTGGTTTGTGGCAAGTTCAAGTCAAGGATGTGTTGATTCAGTCAGGGTTACACAAGGCGTTGAGGGGGAGACCTGTCCCCGTTTCTAGCAAGGATTCAGCCGGAGCCAGTAAAGTCGATGATGAAGAATGGGAAGATCTAGATTTGAGAGCGGCAAGTGCTATTCGTTTGTGTCTAGCAAAGAATGTTCTTGCAAATGTGCATGGGATTACAACGGCAAAAGATTTGTGGGAGAAGCTTGAGCAGTTGTATCAAGGCAAAGGCATCTCGAATCGGTTGTATCTCAAGGAGCAATTTCATACTCTTCGTATGAGTGGAGATACAAAAATCTCAGATCATCTAAGTGTTCTTAATAACATCGTGTCAGAACTGGAGGCTATTGGAGTGGAGACTGAAGATGAGGATAAAGCTTTAAGACTCATACTGTCTTTACCATCTTCCTATAAGCATATGAAGCCTATTTTGATGTATGGGAAAGAGACCCTGAAGTATGCAGATGTTACTGGTAAACTCTTGTCTGAGGATAAACGACTGGAAAGTAGCAACTATGCTTCGTCAGAAGGAATGTCTATGGTATGCAGGAACGAGAAGAAGAAACACTCCCAGAAGATTCTGGTATGCTGGAAGTGTGGAGAGTCTGGGCATGTCAAGAGAAATTGTCCAGGTGGAGCAGCGAGTTCGACAAAAGGCTCCGATACAGCTAACAGTATCTCCGTCGCTACTGACGGCGATGAATTCTTTTGAGTTGTGTCATCCCTATGGTATGCCCATGATACCATGAAAAGGGATGTGTTTTTGTTAGCGGGGGAACTGCACATGGGCATTGGATTGGCATAAATGCAAGATGTGTGGTGAAGTTATGTTGATGGCTGATGAACTTCCGGGTATGCCAAGTGGAAGTTGCACCATAAAATTTTCAGCAGGTTTTTCAACATGTGTCGAGGTGAAATTCTTAGGATGGTTTATTCTAAGTGGTGATACTTTCTTATGGTGGAGTATGATAATTCTATGCCTTTAGAATTATGATCGTCGATGAAGATGATGTTCCTTTATGTGGTTGCGGTTTTCTTTCATTTATCCAAGGTGGAGATTTGTTGGTTTTTTTTGGCTAAAAGAAAGAAGAGCTCCAATCCCACATTACTAGAAGGATGAAAGCTTGGGAGGTCTCCAAGCTTATAAATAAGGACCAAGGCTTTGGTTTCAAAGCACCCCAACCAACAATACACTATAAGTATTTGGTTATTTCTTTCTTTCTCTTATTTTAGAGTGGTGAATGTATTAGTTAAAACTTTGAGAGTGTGGGTGTAATTTGGGGGGTGGCTTGAGAGATTAGTCTATGTGATTGTAACAATTTATCATATAGTGGATCTTTCTCTCTGGAGGCCCGTGGTTTTTCTCCGGTTTTGGAGTTTTCCACGTATATTCTTGTGTTCAGTTTATTTTTCTATTATTGTCTTTGGGAGGTTTGTAGGGATTATTGAGGCCATTTTCCCAACAAGTGGTATCAGAGCTTCAGGTTTTGGAGGAGGTATTGGTTTTAGAAATTGGAGTATGCTCTGTGGTTGCAGCTTTGGCTGATCTTCCACATCAGAAACAAATTTCTATTAATCATATTGGAGTTGTCTCGGTACTTTGAAGGTTCGGAGTATGCTCTGTGGTTGCAGCTTTGTCTGATCTTCCACATCAGAAACGAGGATTCGACTAACCGTTTTGTGTACGATAGAATTATATGCGGGCTGTAAATACGTATATATCTGAAGAAGGTTCTGTGTAGGAAAGATTGGTATTTAAGCGTGTCCGTTGTGACCCTCCACTCTTACCTGGGAATCCTTTATTGAGTGTATTGCGTATAGGTCCGGTGCATATTTTTCTAGTATACAATACTGTTTTTGAGATACGGATACGATGGCAAAATACAGTCCCATGAAGTTTGATGTAGAAAAATTTGACGGAAGAATCAACTTTGGTTTGTGGCAAGTTCAAGTCAAGGATGTGTTGATTCAGTCAGGGTTACACAAGGCGTTGAGGGGGAGACCTGTCCCCGTTTCTAGCAAGGATTCAGCCGGAGCCAGTAAAGTCGATGATGAAGAATGGGAAGATCTAGATTTGAGAGCGGCAAGTGCTATTCGTTTGTGTCTAGCAAAGAATGTTCTTGCAAATGTGCATGGGATTACAACGGCAAAAGATTTGTGGGAGAAGCTTGAGCAGTTGTATCAAGGCAAAGGCATCTCGAATCGGTTGTATCTCAAGGAGCAATTTCATACTCTTCGTATGAGTGGAGATACAAAAATCTCATATCATCTAAGTGTTCTTAATAACATCGTGTCAGAACTGGAGGCTATTGGAGTGGAGACTGAAGATGAGGATAAAGCTTTAAGACTCATACTGTCTTTACCATCTTCCTATAAGCATATGAAGCCTATTTTGATGTATGGGAAAGAGACCCTGAAGTATGCAGATGTTACTGGTAAACTCTTGTCTGAGGATAAACGACTGGAAAGTAGCAACTATGCTTCGTCAGAAGGAATGGCTATGGTATGCAGGAACGAGAAGAAGAAACACTCCCAGAAGATTCTGGTATGCTGGAAGTGTGGAGAGTCTGGGCATGTCAAGAGAAATTGTCCAGGTGGAGCAGCGAGTTCGACAAAAGGCTCCGATACACCTAACAGTATCTCCGTCGCTACTGACGGCGATGAATTCTTTTGAGTTGTGTCATCCCTATGGTATGCCCATGATACCATGAAAAGGGATGTGTTTCTGTTAGCGGGGGAACTGCACATGGGCATTGGATTGGCATAAATGCAAGATGTGTGGTGAAGTTATGTTGATGGCTGATGAACTTCCGGGTATGCCAAGTGGAAGTTGCACCATAAAATTTTCAGCAGGTTTTTCAACATGTGTCGAGGTGAAATTCTTAGGATGGTTTATTCTAAGTGGTGATACTTTCTTATGGTGGAGTATGATAATTCTATGCCTTTAGAATTATGATCGTCGATGAAGATGATGTTCCTTTATGTGGTTGCGGTTTTCTTTCATTTATCCAAGGTGGAGATTTGTTGGTTTTTTTGGCTAAAAGAAAGAAGAGCTCCCATCCCACATTACTAGAAGGATGAAAGCTTGGGAGGTCTCCAAGCTTATAAATAAGGACCAAGGCTTTGGTTTCAAAGCACCCCAACCAACAATACACTATAAGTATTTGGTTATTTCTTTCTTTCTCTTATTTTAGAGTGGTGAATGTATTAGTTAAAACTTTGAGAGTGTGGGTGTAATTTGGGGGGTGGCTTGAGAGATTAGTCTATGTGATTGTAACAATTTATCATATAGTGGATCTTTCTCTCTGGAGGCCCGTGGTTTTTCTCCGGTTTTGGAGTTTTCCACGTATATTCTTGTGTTCAGTTTATTTTTCTATTATTGTCTTTGGGAGGTTTGTAGGGATTATTGAGGCCATTTTCCCAACAAGTGGTATCAGAGCTTCAGGTTTTGGAGGAGGTATTGGTTTTAGAAATTGGAGTATGCTCTGTGGTTGCAGCTTTGGCTGATCTTCCACATCAGAAACAAATTTCTATTAATCGTATTGGAGTTGTCTCGGTACTTTGAAGGTTCGGAGTATGCTCTGTGGTTGCAGCTTTGTCTGATCTTCCACATCAGAAACGAGGATTCGACTAACCGTTTTGTGTACGATAGAATTATATGCGGGCTGTAAATACGTATATATCTGAAGAAGGTTCTGTCTAGGAAAGATTGGTATTTAAGCGTGTCCGTTGTGACCCTCCACTCTTACCTGGGAATCCTTTATTGAGTGTATTGCGTATAGGTCTGGTGCATATTTTTCTAGTATACAATACTGTTTTTGAGATACGGATACGATGGCAAAATACAGTCCCATGAAGTTTGATGTAGAAAAATTTGACGGAAGAATCAACTTTGGTTTGTGGCAAGTTCAAGTCAAGGATGTGTTGATTCAGTCAGGGTTACACAAGGCGTTGAAGGGGAGACCTGTCCCCGTTTCTAGCAAGGATTCAGCCGGAGCCAGTAAAGTCGATGATGAAGAATGGGAAGATCTAGATTTGAGAGCGGCAAGTGCTATTTGTTTGTGTCTAGCAAAGAATGTTCTTGCAAATGTGCATGGGATTACAATGGCAAAAGATTTGTGGGAGAAGCTTGAGCAGTTGTATCAAGGCAAAGGCATCTCGAATCGGTTGTATCTCAAGGAGCAATTTCATACTCTTCGTATGAGTGGAGATACAAAAATCTCAGATCATCTAAGTGTTCTTAATAACATCGTGTCAGAACTGGAGGCTATTGGAGTGGAGACTGAAGATGAGGATAAAGCTTTAAGACTCATACTGTCTTTACCATCTTCCTATAAGCATATGAAGCCTATTTTGATGTATGGGAAAGAGACCCTGAAGTATGCAGATGTTACTGGTAAACTCTTGTCTGAGGATAAACGACTGGAAAGTAGCAACTATGCTTCGTCAGAAGGAATGGCTATGGTATGCAGGAACGAGAAGAAGAAACACTCCCAGAAGATTCTGGTATGCTGGAAGTGTGGAGAGTCTGGGCATGTCAAGAGAAATTGTCCAGGTGGAGCAGCGAGTTCGACAAAAGGCTCCGATACAGCTAACAGTATCTCCGTCGCTACTGACGGCGATGAATTCTTTTGAGTTGTGTCATCCCTATGGTATGCCCATGATACCATGAAAAGGGATGTGTTTTTGTTAGCGGGGGAGCTGCACATGGGCATTGGATTGGCATAAATGCAAGATGTGTGGTGAAGTTATGTTGATGGCTGATGAACTTCCGGGTATGCCAAGTGGAAGTTGCACCATAAAATTTTCACCAGGTTTTTCAACATGTGTCGAGGTGAAATTCTTAGGATGGTTTATTCTAAGTGGTGATGCTTTCTTATGGTGGAGTATGATAATTCTATGCCTTTAGAATTATGATCGTCGATGAAGATGATGTTCCTTTATGTGGTTGCGGTTTTCTTTCATTTATCCAAGGTGGAGATTTGTTGGTTTTTTTTGGCTAAAAGAAAGAAGAGCTCCCATCCCACATTACTAGAAGGATGAAAGCTTGGGAGGTCTCCAAGCTTATAAATAAGGACCAAGGCTTTGGTTTCAAAGCACCCCAACCAACAATACACTATAAGTATTTGGTTATTTCTTTCTTTCTCTTATTTTAGAGTGGTGAATGTATTAGTTAAAACTTTGAGAGTGTGGGTGTAATTTGGGGGGTGGCTTGAGAGATTAGTCTATGTGATTGTAACAATTTATCATATAGTGGATCTTTCTCTCTGGAGGCCCGTGGTTTTTCTCCGGTTTTGGAGTTTTCCACGTATATTCTTGTGTTCAGTTTATTTTTCTATTATTGTCTTTGGGAGGTTTGTAGGGATTATTGAGGCCATTTTCCCAACAAGTGGTATCAGAGCTTCAGGTTTTGGAGGAGGTATTGGTTTTAGAAATTGGAGTATGCTCTGTGGTTGCAGCTTTGGCTGATCTTCCACATCAGAAACAAATTTCTATTAATCGTATTGGAGTTGTCTCGGTACTTTGAAGGTTCGGAGTATGCTCTGTGGTTGCAGCTTTGTCTGATCTTCCACATCAAAAACGAGGATTCGACTAACCGTTTTGTGTACGATAGAATTATATGCGGGCTGTAAATACGTATATATCTGAAGAAGGTTCTGTCTAGGAAAGATTGGTATTTAAGCGTGTCCGTTGTGACCCTCCACTCTTACCTGGGAATCCTTTATTGAGTGTATTGCGTATAGGTCTGGTGCATATTTTTCTAGTATACAATACTGTTTTTGAGATACGGATACGATGGCAAAATACAGTCCCATGAAGTTTGATGTAGAAAAATTTGACGGAAGAATCAACTTTGGTTTGTGGCAAGTTCAAGTCAAGGATGTGTTGATTCAGTCAGGGTTACACAAGGCGTTGAGGGGGAGACCTGTCCCCGTTTCTAGCAAGGATTCAGCCGGAGCCAGTAAAGTCGATGATGAAGAATGGGAAGATCTAGATTTGAGAGCAGCAAGTGCTATTCGTTTGTGTCTAGCAAAGAATGTTCTTGCAAATGTGCATGGGATTACAACGGCAAAAGATTTGTGGGAGAAGCTTGAGCAGTTGTATCAAGGCAAAGGCATCTCGAATCGGTTATATCTCAAGGAGCAATTTCATACTCTTCGTATGAGTGGAGATACAAAAATCTCAGATCATCTAAGTGTTCTTAATAACATCGTGTCAGAACTGGAGGCTATTGGAGTGGAGACTGAAGATGAGGATAAAGCTTTACGACTCATACTGTCTTTACCATCTTCCTATAAGCATATGAAGCCTATTTTGATGTATGGGAAAGAGACCCTGAAGTATGCAGATGTTACTGGTAAACTCTTGTCTGAGGATAAACGACTGGAAAGTAGCAACTATGCTTCGTCAGAAGGAATGGCTATGGTATGCAGGAACGAGAAGAAGAAACACTCCCAGAAGATTCTGGTATGCTGGAAGTGTGGAGAGTCTGGGCATGTCAAGAGAAATTGTCCAGGTGGAGCAGCGAGTTCGACAAAAGGCTCCGATACAGCTAACAGTATCTCCGTCGCTACTGACGGCGATGAATTCTTTTGAGTTGTGTCATCCCTATGGTATGCCCATGATACCATGAAAAGGGATGTGTTTTTGTTAGCGGGGGAACTGCACATGGGCATTGGATTGGCATAAATGCAAGATGTGTGGTGAAGTTATGTTGATGGCTGATGAACTTCCGGGTATGCCAAGTGGAAGTTGCACCATAAAATTTTCAGCAGGTTTTTCAACATGTGTCGAGGTGAAATTCTTAGGATGGTTTATTCTAAGTGGTGATACTTTCTTATGGTAGAGTATGATAATTCTATGCCTTTAGAATTATGATCGTCGATGAAGATGATGTTCCTTTATGTGGTTGCGGTTTTCTTTCATTTATCCAAGGTGGAGATTTGTTGGTTTTTTTTGGCTAAAAGAAAGAAGAGCTCCCATCCCACATTACTAGAAGGATGAAAGCTTGGGAGGTCTCCAAGCTTATAAATAAGGATCAAGGCTTTGGTTTCAAAGCACCCCAACCAACAATACACTATAAGTATTTGGTTATTTCTTTCTTTCTCTTATTTTAGAGTGGTGAATGTATTAGTTAAAACTTTGAGAGTGTGGGTGTAATTTGGGGGGTGGCTTGAGAGATTAGTCTATGTGATTGTAACAATTTATCATATAGTGGATCTTTCTCTCTGGAGGCCCGTGGTTTTTCTCCGGTTTTAGAGTTTTCCACGTATATTCTTGTGTTCAGTTTATTTTTCTATTATTGTCTTTGGGAGGTTTGTAGGGATTATTGAGGCCATTTTCCCAACAAGTGGTATCAGAGCTTCAGGTTTTGGAGGAGGTATTGGTTTTAGAAATTGGAGTATGCTCTGTGGTTGCAGCTTTGGCTGATCTTCCACATCAGAAACAAATTTCTATTAATCGTATTGGAGTTGTCTCGGTACTTTGAAGGTTCAGAGTATGCTCTGTGGTTGCAGCTTTGTCTGATCTTCCACATCAGAAACGAGGATTCGACTAACCGTTTTGTGTACGATAGAATTATATGCGGGCTGTAAATACGTATATATCTGAAGAAGGTTCTGTCTAGGAAAGATTGGTATTTAAGCGTGTCCGTTGTGACCCTCCACTCTTACCTGGGAATCCTTTATTGAGTGTATTGCGTATAGGTCTGGTGCATATTTTTCTAGTATACAATACTGTTTTTGAGATACGGATACGATGGCAAAATACAGTCCCATGAAGTTTGATGTAGAAAAATTTGACGGAAGAATCAACTTTGGTTTGTGGCAAGTTCAAGTCAAGGATGTGTTGATTCAGTCAGGGTTACACAAGGCGTTGAGGGGGAGACCTGTCCCCGTTTCTAGCAAGGATTCAGCCGGAGCCAGTAAAGTCGATGATGAAGAATGGGAAGATCTATATTTGAGAGCAGCAAGTGCTATTCGTTTGTGTCTAGCAAAGAATGTTCTTGCAAATGTGCATGGGATTACAACGGCAAAAGATTTGTGGGAGAAGCTTGAGCAGTTGTATCAAGGCAAAGGCATCTCGAATCGGTTGTATCTCAAGGAGCAATTTCATACTCTTCGTATGAGTGGAGATACAAAAATCTCAGATCATCTAAGTGTTCTTAATAACATCGTGTCAGAACTGGAGGCTATTGGAGTGGAGACTGAAGATGAGAATAAAGCTTTAAGACTCATACTGTCTTTACCATCTTCCTATGAGCATATGAAGCCTATTTTGATGTATGGGAAAGAGACCCTGAAGTATGCAGATGTTACTGGTAAACTCTTGTCTGAGGATAAACGACTGGAAAGTAGCAACTATGCTTCGTCAGAAGGAATGGCTATGGTATGCAGGAACGAAAAGAAGAAACACTCCCAGAAGATTCTGGTATGCTGGAAGTGTGGAGAGTCTGGGCATGTCAAGAGAAATTGTCCAGGTGGAGCAGCGAGTTCGACAAAAGGCTCCGATACAGCTAACAGTATCTCCGTCGCTACTGACGGCGATGAATTCTTTTGAGTTGTGTCATCCCTATGGTATGCCCATGATACCATGAAAAGGGATGTGTTTCTGTTAGCGGGGGAACTGCACATGGGCATTGGATTGGCATAAATGCAAGATGTGTGGTGAAGTTATGTTGATGGCTGATGAACTTCCGGGTATGCCAAGTGGAAGTTGCACCATAAAATTTTCAGCAGGTTTTTCAACATGTGTCGAGGTGAAATTCTTAGGATGGTTTATTCTAAGTGGTGATACTTTCTTATGGTGGAGCATGATAATTCTATGCCTTTAGAATTATGATCGTCGATGAAGATGATGTTCCTTTATGTGGTTGCGGTTTTCTTTCATTTATCCAAGGTGGAGATTTGTTGGTTTTTTTTGGCTAAAAGAAAGAAGAGCTCCCATCCCACATTACTAGAAGGATGAAAGCTTGGGAGGTCTCCAAGCTTATAAATAAGGACCAAGGCTTTGGTTTCAAAGCACCCCTACCAACAATACACTATAAGTATTTGGTTATTTCTTTCTTTCTCTTATTTTAGAGTGGTGAATGTATTAGTTAAAACTTTGAGAGTGTGGGTGTAATTTGGGGGGTGGCTTGAGAGATTAGTCTATGTGATTGTAACAATTTATCATATAGTGGATCTTTCTCTCTAGAGGCCCGTGGTTTTTCTCCGGTTTTGGAGTTTTCCACGTATATTCTTGTGTTCAGTTTATTTTTCTATTATTGTCTTTGGGAGGTTTGTAGGGATTATTGAGGCTATTTTCCCAACAAGTGGTATCAGAGCTTCAGGTTTTGGAGGAGGTATTGGTTTTAGAAATTGGAGTATGCTCTGTGGTTGCAGCTTTGGCTGATCTTCCACATCAGAAACAAATTTCTATTAATCGTATTGGAGTTGTCTCGGTACTTTGAAGGTTCGGAGTATGCTCTGTGGTTGCAGCTTTGTCTGATCTTCCACATCAGAAACGAGGATTCGACTAACCGTTTTGTATACGATAGAATTATATGCGGGCTGTAAATACGTATATATCTGAAGAAGGTTCTGTCTAGGAAAGATTGGTATTTAAGCGTGTCCGTTGTGACCCTCCACTCTTACCTGGGAATCCTTTATTGAGTGTATTGCGTATAGGTCTGGTGCATATTTTTCTAGTATACAATACTGTTTTTGAGATACGGATACGATGGCAAAATACAGTCCCATGAAGTTTGATGTAGAAAAATTTGACGGAAGAATCAACTTTGGTTTGTGGCAAGTTCAAGTCAAGGATGTGTTGATTCAGTCAGGGTTACACAAGGCGTTGAGGGGGAGACCTGTCCCCGTTTCTAGCAAGGATTCAGCCGGAGCCAGTAAAGTCGATGATGAAGAATGGGAAGATCTAGATTTGAGAGCAGCAAGTGCTATTCGTTTGTGTCTAGCAAAGAATGTTCTTGCAAATGTGCATGGGATTACAACGGCAAAAGATTTGTGGGAGAAGCTTGAGCAGTTGTATCAAGGCAAAGGCATCTCGAATCGGTTGTATCTCAAGGAGCAATTTCATACTCTTCGTATGAGTGGAGATACAAAAATCTCAGATCATCTAAGTGTTCTTAATAACATCGTGTCAGAACTGGAGGCTATTGGAGTGGAGACTGAAGATGAGGATAAAGCTTTAAGACTCATACTGTCTTTACCATCTTCCTATGAGCATATGAAGCCTATTTTGATGTATGGGAAAGAGACCCTGAAGTATGCAGATGTTACTGGTAAACTCTTGTCTGAGGATAAACGACTGGAAAGTAGCAACTATGCTTCGTCAGAAGGAATGGCTATGGTATGCAGGAACGAAAAGAAGAAACACTCCCAGAAGATTCTGGTATGCTGGAAGTGTGGAGAGTCTGGGCATGTCAAGAGAAATTGTCCAGGTGGAGCAGCGAGTTCGACAAAAGGCTCCGATACAGCTAACAGTATCTCCGTCGCTACTGACGGCGATGAACTCTTTTGAGTTGTGTCATCCTATGGTATACCCGTGATACCATGAAAAGGGATGTGTTTCTGTTAGCGGGGGAACTGCACATGGGCATTGGATTGGCATAAATGCAAGATGTGTGGTGAAGTTATGTTGATGGCTGATGAACTTCTGGGTATGCCAAGTGGAAGTTGCACCATAAAATTTTCAGCAGGTTTTTCAACATGTGTCGAGGTGAAATTCTTAGGATGGTTTATTCTAAGTGGTGATACTTTCTTATGGTGGAGTATGATAATTCTATGCCTTTAGAATTATGATCGTCGATGAAGATGATGTTCCTTTATGTGGTTGCAGTTTTCTTTGATTTATCCAAGGTGGAGATTTGTTGGTTTTTTTTGGCTAAAAGAAAGAAGAGCTCCCATCCCACATTACTAGAAGGATGAAAGCTTGGGAGGTCTCCAAGCTTATAAATAAGGACCAAGGCTTTGGTTTCAAAGCACCCCAACCAACAATACACTATAAGTATTTGGTTATTTCTTTCTTTCTCTTATTTTAGAGTGGTGAATGTATTAGTTAAAACTTTGAGAGTGTGGGTGTAATTTGGGGGGTGGCTTGAGAGATTAGTCTATGTGATTGTAACAATTTATCATATAGTGGATCTTTCTCTCTGGAGGCCCGTGGTTTTTCTCCGGTTTTGGAGTTTTCCACGTATATTCTTGTGTTCAGTTTATTTTTCTATTATTGTCTTTGGGAGGTTTGTAGGGATTATTGAGGCCATTTTCCCAACAACAAACGAGTATCTTTTAATCAATGTTTTATGGTATCATATCATCGTGAATTCAAATGGATATTCAAAACAAATATTCAAAAAAAATAAGGAAAAACAAATATACCCTGGTTTTGTTGATTGCAGAAAATTCTGCTCTTAGCCACCTTCATCACGAGCAAAAGATTAGCGTTATTATGCTTAAATCACAGTCAATCTATAAATGTATATATGTTTACCTGTGTAAAACTTCACGTACACCGCAGATGCTATGAAGGCAGCAACAGTGCCTGCTGCACAATAACTAAGAAGCCAACAACGTTGGCCATGGTGTATTGCTTCTTCATGTGCGGCTACAGCAACCCTTATACCTAAGGGATTAGATTCCTTGACAGCATCGACCAAAGGATCAAGGATTTTTTCATCCTCCCCAATCGCGATAACATGAGTTTGCATCTTTTCATCGGTATGGATTTGCAGCTCTCCAGTGGTTTCAGTTTCTTTAGGGATTTTCCTCTCCATACACTCATACTCATCCAAGTTGTTTTTGGCTGCTCCAGCCAGATACTTTAAACGGAGATCCAGATATCGTTCTTTCACCTCCGCGCCTTTCCATTCACCGCCAATTTCTTCAATGATGTGAGAGGCTACAGGCTGCCACTACGCGACATTAAAATGGAGCGGGCTTACATGGATACAATTCCATTCGAGTTTCACCGCTTTCACAAGCACAGACTCCGGGATTTCCATTTTTGAACGGAATATGTAAGAGAATGATGTGACTGAACAAGAGCAGTAGATGATAAAGGGGTCCCTATCATCTTATTTTATTATAAGTATGTACCAATATTAACAAATTAAGTTAATACAAAGACGAATCACCTATTTATTATTTAACATTTTATTTCTAACTTTTTATATTTATTTCATATAAATTAGAGTAAATTACAATTTTTTGTTTTAAGCCTTTAACTTATATAAACATTTAAATTTAGCTAATAACTATAATCATTAGATCATATTCCTATCATCTTATTTTATTATAAGTATGTATCAATATTAAAAAATGAAGTTAATACAAAGATAAATATTACATGGACAAATTAAAAAAATATGACATTTTCATATATGCTATTAGTTTATTTTTTTCTTGTTTTAATTTATATAAAAAAATTACATTACATATAGATTTATCTAGGGCCCGTAAGCCTAATCGAGCTTAGTAACAAAAATTCTGATAATTGAGCCTATGATATGTTATCATAGGGCATTAATAACGGCTTATTCTCTATATCTCCCCCTCTATTTCTATATCTATCACCTGCACACTTGCAAACATGTCAACTCATACTTTTCTTTCAAGTTTCAACAATTAAATTACATTTCTAATATATCGATAATACATTATTTATTATTTTATTATATATTTACCATTTTATTATTAAATAAACTTGTTTATTAAAGGTGTTAATTTATATTTTACGCTTTACCCTGTAGATTGGTCGATAAATATTTTTCTTTTAAATTTAATTATATTAATACATATGTTAACACTATACCAATATATTATTGTAATACTTGCATATTATTTAACTATACTTCAATTAATATTCCTATTAATATATCGACAATTTATATACAAAATATAGTTATATTTATGATGAATATTTTAAAATCAGTGCATTACTTCAGTTGTTCCGTAATTTATATAATTTTTAAATATAAATATAATATAAAATTAATAAAATATAGGAGTAAGCATATGGACCGGAAAAACCGAACAAAATCGAAGACCGACCGAAACCGAACCAAAGTGGGACCGAATATACATATTCAGTTCGGTTTTCGATTTTTAGAAAATGAATGCGGTCCGGTCCGGTTTCCGGACCACGCTCATCCCTAGTAAAATCATTAAAATGAATATCTATATACGTGTGATTTTTGTATTTACAAAATCATGAACAAACCCAAAATATATTTACAAAAATCATGAATAAACCCAAAATTTTGAATTTTCAAAAACCGGTTAAAATATATTAGCATATATTAATTATGTGTTATGTTTAAATTTTTTTATAACTCAAAGGACTTAAAAATAGTATTGCAATTTTATGTTAATTTATATGAAAACGAAATATAAGAAGGCTAAAAAAAAAAAGAAATTAGGTATTAACAAGGAAATAGATATGACAAGTAAATATAACACTATTTAACAAATTTTACTCACGTGTCATATCAAAACTTCCAATTTCCACCTATATAATAATGTAAGAAACGCATAT
Source organism: Cichorium intybus (assembly GCA_023525715.1). Lineage (NCBI taxonomy): Eukaryota > Viridiplantae > Streptophyta > Magnoliopsida > Asterales > Asteraceae > Cichorium > Cichorium intybus. The sequence continues at coordinate 52,842,254 of CM042009.1, forward strand.
ATATAAAATGCAGGCTACTCCCCCTTGTAGAGGGGGAGATTAATAGGAGCACCCTATAATTTAATGATTATAATTATTAGCTAACTTTAAATTTTTATACTTTCTCCGTCTTAAAATGATAGTCCACAGACAAAAAACACACATATTAAGAAAACATTAAATACATCTTACTTTTCCCACAAAATAACTGTTTTACCATTTCTTTGCATTTAATGCCGGCACTAGATGTGTTGGCTGTTACAATTAAAGGTAGGGGTATTTGGGTAAAGATGTCATTTATATTTAGAAGTGAACTAACATTTTGGGACAAACTAAAAAGGAAACATGGACTATCATTTTGGGGCAGAGGGAGTATAAATTAAAAGCTTAAAATAAAATGTTGTTATTTACTCTAATTTATATGAAATAAATATAAAAAGTTAGAAATAAAATGCTAAATAATAAATAGGTGATCCAAAAAAAGAATGCCGTTAAACAAATGAGTGTATATTAAAATATTCATTGTCTAATGCAAACTCCTAGATGAATACACAGATTATCTAGTGTAACTAGTGGGATGTCCCGCGCATTGTGGCGGATTTATTCAAATCTATACTTTCGACACTGTTTTCGTAAATTATAAAATACGGGGACCATTTTTATAACTATTATATTAATTAGGGGCTATTTGTGTAAAATTATGTATGTTATGTGCATTTCTAGCCAAAAAATAATTCAACCCACAAATATCTTATTTTCAAGAGCTCATAAAACAAATAAAATAAGTTAAAAAAATTAACAGAGAGAATTTATAAATAAAAACAAATTTCGCAAAACAAATAAGTTTTTGGCTTAAAAAATAAAATAAGAGAATCGTAAAAAAGATAATATTAAATTAAAAGTCATTTTTCAATGAGAAAAGCAATAAATTAAGAGAATCGTAAAAAATATAATATTAAATTAAAAGTTATTTTTCAATGAGAAAAGCAATAAAATAAGTCTTGAGACTTTATAAAGGAATTTGTAAAATAAAAACAAACTAAGAATTTATTGAAATATTAGTAAGCGCCAAAAAAATAATGGAAAGTTGCAAACCGCGGGATTTGAACCTGGATCACTGCACTACTATTCTAGAACGTCTAAGAGCCCAACGTCTAAGAGCCCGTGGAGATATATAAATAATATGTAATTTACTGAAAAAATAAGAATGTTGCTAGCAGCAGGATTCGAATCCGGATCGGTCTGTGGAAAACCTCAATCTTACCGCTGCACTACTACTCAACAACCTTTAAAATACTGTTGGACATATATATATAAACAATACTTAATTTACTGTTCATGATTTGACCTTATAAACAGTAACAACATCTGGTCAAATGTTAATATATATATATATATATATATATATATATATATATATATATATATATATATATATATATATATATATATATATATATATATATATATATATATATATATATATATATATATAATGTCAAAATAAGCCGTAGTTATGATTTTTTTAAGGGTGCCATTAAAATTCCCCATGATAAAGACATTTTGATAATTTTAGAGTAAATTACAGTTTGGTCCTTCTGGTTTGTTAAACCTTTCATATTGGTCCTAAGTATTGGAAAATCACGTTGGTAGTCCTTAAGGTTTGTGAAACGCTACAAATCGGTCTCTAGATCAAGTAAAAAAACTAAAATGCCCTTTTTAATTTCTTTTTTCTTTTTATTTGAATTACTTAATTATTTTATTAATAAAAAAAGAAAATACCCCCACCCCCACCCTACCCCCACCACGTACCCTCTCTCTCTCTTTCTCTCTTTCTCTTTCCCTCTCTCTCTCCCTCTCTCTCTCTCTCCCTCCTAACAGAAACACACAACTTTGAAATAGAAGCAACATGAGGATTTAATTTCTACCTATTCCTTATTCCTTCTGAATACACACACACATAAACACACACTCATCTCTCTCATTTCTTCCTCATTTCGCTCTCTCAAACAAACCTCTGTCAGTTTCCTAGTTTTACTCCCTGTTGCTCAGATCTGTAAACACCTAATAAATTCCATTTTGGTTTTCTGGGTTTTCTTTGTTTTGACAGGAAATTATGAGTAAAGAAGAGTTCTTGAAGATTCAGGTACAATTAACAATCTTTTCAATTTGTTTTTGTTTTTGTTTTTTTTTTGCCCAAAAATGTAATCTTGTACATCACCCATCCAAAAGCTTCTTGTTTTAGGTGTTTGTTTACACTGTGGGTATAGATTCAGAACAGGGGAAGGTAACGGTATCGGGAAGTGTTGATCTTCTTAATAAGCTTGTAAAGAGTGGGAAACATGCAAAGATTTGGGGTGTTCCGAAACCGAATCAACAGATGAATAATCAATTTAAGAACATACAGATCGACGATGGTAAAGGCGGCGGCGGTGGTGGGGGAAATAACAAAAACCAGGGGCAGAAAGACAGTGGAAACAACCAGCATCAACTACAGGTGGGGGTGGCGGTGGAGGTGGTGGGGGTTCGACACCACAACAGATTCAGCACCTTAAGAAACTCCAACATTTAAAAGGATTCCAAGATCTGAAGTTGCCGCCTCAAATTAAGGACATGAAATTGCCAGGTTTAGGTAATGGTGGTGGTGGTGGCGGTGGCGGTGGTGGTGGTGGCAGGAAGGAGACACTAAAGTCTGTGAAGTTTAAGGTGCCTGAGAGTAATAAGAGTGCAAAATGTTCCAGAAGAGGCCTCAGAATGGTTCAACTTTCAATCGAAGTTACAACAATGGGGAACAGGTGATGAGACCTGCTGATGCACCCATCAAACCGAAGGTTGAAACTACGCCCCAACTTGAGAAGAAGCTGTTGGTTGAGCCAGGGTATGATTGCAAGCTTTGGCAAAAAGCATCTTGCGAAAGGTTGCATGTTGAAGAGAGCTAACGAGAAGAAGGATAGGGTAAAAGATGAAGCTTACTATACGAATAAGCTTGAGGAGATTCGGACGAAGACTCAAAGTTTATCTCTTGTGGCTCCTAAAGGTGGCGATGACACGTATCAGATTTAGTCCTCAGGTTATGATGATGATGAGATACGCAAACCAACACATGGAGCAATGTTTGCTGCTCATACGAGATGCGATATATGGTCAGATGATGAAGATTCAGATAAAGATGAAGGTAGCAACATCACTGGAGTGTGTCCTATGGCACAAGGATCTGCATCCATATCCAACTCCCACCTTACTATCCCCGATGGCCCGATCATGTATCACTATTACTTGAAAACTTTAATATTTATGTTGCATAAAGTCGATGGTATTTTTATCATTATTTCGTGATTCAAAACCTTGTAATATTTATGTTGCATAAAGAATTGACTCACTTAAGACTACAATTATACCATATGAAAATAGACATGTATAGTTACGTTATATGTCACTTTCATTTAAGATTATCATCTAAGATTGATTAAAGAAATATTAAGTGTCATTGTTGAGGAAGAAATCACATGCCATTTTATTTTATCATCAATGTTCAGCATCAAGAAGTGACATGATCAATGCATCAATATACCAATATCTTTCACATCTTAGTGATTCAATAATTTGGTTCGATCAAATTTATATATATATATATATATATATATATATATATATATATATATATATATATATATATATATATATATGTATGTATATATAAATACACACACACACACACACTAACACGTTGTTTCCAAAATGTAATCAACCATTTTTGCTGATTGTGGTTCTTCATTAGAAAAATATGGATGATGTCGGTAGATTTGAGGAAATAGGCTTATGTCGGAAAATATATAATAGTCTTTCTATTCACAATGTTAAACACAATTTTCAGATAAACTCATTTGTTAAGTAATAAGATACTAATAAGATAAGAAAACTTGATATAGTACGTACTTAGGGGTGTAAATGAGCCGAGCTACTCGTGAGCTGCTCTGGATCGACTCGTTAAAAGCTCGACTCGAGCTTGAGTTAAACGAGCCCGAGCCTTGTTTTCAGGCTTGTTTATTAAACGAGCTCGAGCCCAAGCCTCACTATCGAGCTCGATTTAAGCTCGCGAGCCTATATATTTTTATATAATAGATTTTTTATTTTTTATTTTATATATTAATTTATTAAAAAATATTAATTTATATAAATAAATATTAAAAGAGCCTAAATGAGTCGAGCTCGAGCCTTGTAAATTTTAACGAGCCGAATTCGAGCTCGAGCCATGCGAATTTAAACGAGCCGAACTCAAGCTCGAGCCATGTGAATTTAAACGAGCCAAGCTCGTACCCTATAAATTTAAACGATCCGAGCTCGAGCCTAACCGAGCTCGAACTCGGCACCCCTAATACTAAGGTGGTAAATAAAAACTAAATATTGTTAGGTGTTTTAATAAAGTTATGATAACTTGAAAGTGGTAGTTGAAAATTATATATCACATATGTATGGAGAAAATTTCAAAATAATGACTCTTTCAAATATGACATCATCATTTCTTTGGTGGCATGTCATTTTATTTGCAAAATGGTCAAGTTGCTCAAAACCTAATTTTACAATTATCATGAAAGTTTTTCATATGTTATCTGTAAGATTAGTGATTAAACTATTATTAAATTAAACTTTTAAATATCTATTGCATAATATCAATAAAATTAACGATTTTTTTTAAATATAACATCATCTTTTTGTAGGTGGCATTGTCATTCTATGAGTAAAAACATAATTTTAAAATGAGATATATTTAGAAAACGTCATTATATTTTGACCCTATATTCGATTAAGTCTTAATTGTTTTTTTATATTCAGTTAAGACCAATATTTTGTTAAACGTTTGCAAGTTTGGATAGTAGCTGGTTATGCCGTTTTTATATTTTTATAACTGATGATGTATAGGGTCAAAATATAATGATTTAAGTGAATAAAAATTGAAAAGTAAACTTTAAATTGTTAAAATTGTCAAAATGTAAGGACTTTAATGATTATTTCATTTTTATATATAACTAAAATTATAAACATTTAACAAAATATTGAGCTTAATTGACTATAAAAAACAACCAGTGCTTAATCGAATGTAAAACCAAAATATAAATACTTCCTGAAAATACCCTTTTTACAATTATGATGAAAGTTTCTCATTTGTTATTATAAAATTAGTGGCTAAACTATCAATATTAAATTAAATTTCTTAAAAAATATCAATAAAATTAAACACATTTGTCTTTTTCTCTCTCCTTTTTTAATCGTTAGATCCAAATTGAATAACCTGGAATATTCCTCACCATTCCACTACTATAGTACATTCTGTAACAGACTCGATATAAAACAGGAAACACCCAATTGCCCCTACATGTAACAGACTCAATAAAACAGTAAATGCCCAAATTGCCCCTCCATGCAACGTATTTCTAATTGGTGCTCGTTTAACAGCCATTCGAACCAAACTAATACACTCCATGGATGTTGCACGACTATATGAATAGCTTAATCAGTCGCATTCATCAGTATATCTTTTGGGTAAGGCATAACTTTATTTAAGGAAATGATTTTACGTAGCAATTTTGTTGGAGCAACTGATGACCAAAATGGCACAAACAATGTAAAGGATTTGCTTTGAGTTAAACGACATTATGATTCCAAATTATCCCAATAACAATAGAGACTTGAATTCAGATTCATATTTAAACTACACATCTAAGTTGAAGTTGATTTGAATTTTTTATACATGATATTATCATCAATTTTTATATCATGAAATAGTATATATATAACAAGTTAATATCAATATATGAATTCGGTCCAAAAAAACGATGGACACCTGATATATGTCTAGATGGACACTCCATAATCTTTTAGATGGTCATCTGAAGCAACTAAAAAGAAAATAATAATTGTTTTCACAGATTCTATCTATCATTTTGACCCCAAATGTTGTAAAAAATCTAAGTCAAAAGAAGATGGTTAACAAAAACAAACAAATCTTTTCTATGGATAACACTTGCAATAGATTGTGGTTATCATTTATCACAATATATAATGAATTTTTGATACTTAAGTTTGTGAGAAATAAGATTAAAAAGAGAAGTGAAAAATACAAATGCCCTAAAAAACAAAATATTACATGGTAAGTAGATTACTCCGACCGGCGTCATCCTCTACCATCTCCGGCTGCCGCCATCCTCACCCGTCTCGTTTCCATTCAAGATTATAGAATCGATAATAGAAACAAAATTATCAAAATAACTCTTTGATATTTTAATTGAGAAATATAACTCTAAAACTCAATCCTTACAATTGTTTCATACTCTATTTCTTGTGTCTAATATGATACACAATTGATGTATTTATAGCTCTAATCTACCAACTTGTGATTAGAATTAAAACTAGAATTGGTCTTCTAATAGCCATCAATTTAGAACAACATTTCCAACTTGGATGGTAGCCATCTTCAAACTTGATGACTTTGAATTCCAACAATCACCCCCGAATTTCTAAGTCATCTTAGAAACATCTTTGACTCCAATCAAGCTCCGCATCTCCTTGAACTTGGTTCGAGCCAACAGCTTTGTAAGTATATCCGCCTTTTGCTTGTCACCGGGTACATATTCAACCTCCACCAATTCATTCTCCACACAATTGCGAATGAAGTGGTACCTTGTATGAATATGCTTACTTCATCCATGAAAAACGGGATTTTTCGTGAGTTCGATAGCTGACTTGTTATCAATTCTTAAAACCACCTTCTCTTGCGCCTTGTTCATGATTTCTCCTAGCAAATCTTGAAGCCATATTGCTTGACATGCAGCTGCGGTGGCTGCCATGAACTCTGCCTCGCAAGACGATAAAGCAACAGTATCTTGCTTTTGCGAACACCAGGTTATCGGCGATGACCCATAGTAGAAAATGTGACCAGTTGTGCTTCTTCCGTCATCGGGATCAACATTGTGACTACTATCACTATAACCAATAAGTCTTTTTTGTCCCATCCTCTCGTACTTGATTTCGTATCCTGTTGTTCCACGTAAGTATCTTAGAATGTGTTTGATTGCATTGCCATGTGATTCCCTTGGACTTTGCATGTATCGGCTAATAACTCCAACCGCGTATGCCATATCGGGTCTTGTTTGCAAGAGATATCTAAGGCATCCTACCACCTTTCGATATTGTGTTGGGTCGATTTCGGTTTCATCTTCGGCCTTTGACAATTTTGTTCCTGGGTTCATTGGTATGTGGGTCGGATTGCACTCATGTAAACCAGCTTCTTTTAGAATGCGTCGAGCGTATGCTTCTTGATTTATAGTAATCCCTGTTTCTTCTTGTTTAACTTATATGCCAAGATAGTAAGTTAATTTTCCAAGATCTGACATCTCAAAGTTCTTGGACATCTCAGATTTGAACCTTTTGATCATGTTCAAATTTGTACCTGTGACAAATAAATCATCAACATAAATTGCTAAGATTAGCAAGTTATCTCCCTCGTTTTTTCGATACACTGATGGTTCTTTCATGCACTTATGAAATCTCATGTTCTTCAAGATACCGTCAAGCTTCGTGTTCCATGCTCGAGGTGCTTGTCTTAGACCATATTGTAAGAACCCGCAAAAGTTGTAAAAGGGTAAAATGGTCTTTTGGCACACTGTAAGACCATTATGTAAAATAATATGTATTTGTGACATAATATTATAAGAAATAAAAGTTTATATGAAATTTGGAGTTTTATCGCGTGAATAGTGAAACTTGACCAAAAAGGGCAAAACGGTCATTTGACATGAAAATGACCAAAAATGTTAAGAAAATGTCAAGTTGGAAGTTAATGGAACATTGTTGCAAGATTTTGGGTCTTAGGACCATTTTTGTAAAGAAAGTGGAAATTAAGGACCAAAATGCAATTATTTTTATAAAATTAAAAAACATAAATAAGAGAGTTATTACTCTCTTTTTCCAGAAATCAGTAGAAGCTTACAGAAGAGGCTAGAGAGAGCAGGGAGAGAGTCACGAGCAGTTACCAAGAAGTAAAGATCAAGTGTCAAGGTTGAAGAAATTGAGCTTCAAGAGGTAAGAAACAATGATTTTTGTATGTATTCCACCCATCTTCTTCATGGGTGAAACTGAAATTCGAAAATCTTGTTGTGGATGAGATTATTTCAGTGATTCCACTCTCTTAGTCATGTTCAAACATCATTTAAATACACATCTCCCAAAGGATGTTGTAGAATTTAAGAAAAATGATGATTTTGCTCAAGAACCCTAATTCACGGGTTTGCAAGATCAAGACCAGTTTTTCTGGTTTTGTTAAGTCCAAATGATCACTTAGGATGTATTAAGACACTCCTAAGTGGTTAATTTCAAAAATTTGGATTTTTGGTGAAAATATCAAAAAACGGGTTTTTGTGAAATTGGAATTGGAATCAGTGATTCCATGGCTTAAAACCTGATGTAAAGCAAGGGTTTTAGTCATGGAATGATAGTAAAACGATTAAGATAAGTATTAAGCACTTAACATGTCAAAATAGAGGTCTGCAGCTCAAAAATCGGACTTAAAACCAAGTCTGCAGGTCAAGCACGAGTCGTGCTTATTTACCTCATGAAATGCACGAGTCGTGCTCAGCATTTAAGTTCAGAAAAGGCCATGTACTATATGCACGAGTCGTGCAACCTATAAGGCACAAAGAGCACGAGTCGTGCTCTTACTGGCAGCCTCCTGTCCAATTTTTGAGATTTGAACTCGATGCTAGGCTTATCCGTTTGGTCTGTAACTCATACCATAGCCTTAAAATGGTATGAAAACATGTAGGAAATTGTCAAATTTGTAATCCGACCTTGCGGAAAAACCACTGTAGCGGCAGTGGCCAAACATCAAGATATTGTTAAAACTTGATTTTTGGAACTTGAGCTAGACTTGTCCAATTAACTCCAAATTTGAAACACAAGTCTAATATGGCTTAATACTTCATGGAAAAGTGTTGGAACTGAAATACGACCTCCTGAGAGTACTGTAGCAAAATACGCGTATCTCGGGAAAAATTGTAAAATTAGTAATTAAAGGTTATACTTTTATATGGCCTGTAGTTATGTCAAGTCATAGAGTTAGTTGTAGTATACATTTATTAAATATATATGCTACTTGTATAGGTGGTGCTTCGAACATTATTGAGCACGGAAAAGGGAAGGGTGTACGAGAAGATTAGTGACCCGTAGTTACACCAAGGTGAGTTTTATGAGGATTTCTCTAGTACATAGCAAAATGATATTTTCAGAAAATGAGATTTCCAAATACTTTTAAATACTAAAGTTGGAAACAGTTTTAAAGTAGCTCTATACAAGGGCTAAGTGTTTTAAAGCAGATTTTAAAGCAGTGTAGTTTACAAAGTATTTTGAAAGTAGTTCCGCGTGTGAGCTAAAGATGTTGAAGTTAATTTTGATAGTATTTTTGATAAAGAGTTATAAAGTTTATGAGTTTGAGTTTATTACAAATTGTGTCCCTTTTTGACCAATTTGAGATGTAATGAAGAAAGTAATGAGATAAGAACTAAAGTAAAGAAAGTAATAAGAGTCAGTTGTCCGGACTAGGATCACCCACATAATCGGGAGATCTGAAGACACTACTGGGGTGGTACCTCCCGTCGCGAAGTAGTTGTCTAGCTTAGCATACCCTTTGTGTTTGGATCTATTCCAAGTCAAAGGGGAGACAGAGATAGCCTAACCTTGCGGGTGGATCCGTTCTGTCCCGTGAGGGGAGTTAGTAAAATGAATTAAACTAAACTAATTCATGAGTTTCAGTTGGTCACAAGAAAGAAAGAAGAAAGCAGTTTTAAAGAAATAAATCAGTTTTAAGAAAGTGAACAGTTTTTGAGAAAAGAAGCAGTTTTTAAGAAAGAAAGTATTTTGAGATTTATTATCAGAATAAATTTTTAAGCAGTTTACTTGTTTATATTTCAAGTTTTGAGCAGAAAAGTTTTGGGTCTAAAACCCATATTACTCACGAGGCTTTATGTCTCACGTATTAGTTTTGTTTTTAAATGCTATGTACTTAGGTGAAAGGAGCAGGAGATGAAGTTGGGACCAGTGTAAGATACAGATAAGTTTGAATTATGGTTTCTGTATTAAGTCTGTAATAACCCCTTAAGAATAAAGTTTATAAAGAAATTTTAAGTGACTTTTAATAGTCACAAGTTGTAAGATATTTGTGTTATAAACCGTTTTGAAATTTGGTTTGAGAAAGGGGTGTTACAGTTTTGGTATCAGAGCCATTGTTTAAGCGAATTAGGTTGGAATACCATCCTAGGCTTAAACTAGCAAGAGTAGTAGAAAGATGCCTTAGTAATGTAGAGGTACACTTAGACTTATAGAAGTTATAGAGTGAGTATGACTGCTATAAAAGTGCGGTCAAGATAAGGAGATAATATGCTACTGCTTACAAAATACTATATAGAAATGTTTATTAAACAGAAATTTTGTTTATCTATATAGTAATGGAAGGAGGAAGACAGACACCATCAACTGACAGGGGTGAGGGCAGTCACACTTCTTCAAGAGGAAGTGGACCCGGACATGTTATTCGAAATGATGGGGCTGAGCCAAACCCGCCACCACAACCTGTCACTATGGAAGCAATTCAGTATCTAATCAGTAATTTACGAGATGAACTGAAGCAAGATGTGAACAACATTATCGATAACAGAATGGGTGAACCCAGAGCCCAGTCTTCACAAGAAGTCTCTAAAAAGGCGACCGAGGAAGAAGTTAGTGGAGGAAACAGGAAAAAAGAGAAGGGCTGTTCCTTTAAGTCCTTCATGGCTTGTAAACCGCCCGAGTACCACGGCAGTTTTGAGCCAAAGGTGACAATGAGATGGGTCCGGGAAATCGAACAGGTGATGCAAGCTAGTAAATGTAGTAAAGAAGACCAAGTAAATTATGCGTCCCGGCAGTTGAAAGATGATGCTTTAGTTTGGTGGAATACCAAATACGAGAGTTTGGGGAAAGATGTTGTGTATGGCTGGTCGTGGGCAGAGTTTGTCTCGTGTCTTAAAGATAAATTCTATCCCACGAGAGATCTAGAAAAGATGAACGAAGATTTCTTGACGATAAAGAAAGGAGACTCGTCGATTGACGAATATACGAAGAGGTTTTGTGACATGCTGCCTTTTGTGGGAGAATCCTATCCTAGCGAGCGGTCCCGAATTAACCGTTATGTTCGGGGGTTACCATGGAATTATGAATTAGAAGTGAAGAAAGCTGATACTTTAGACGGGGCTATTCTTGCTGCCCGTAACGTGGAAGATATTGGAAAACGACGAAATGAGGAAAGACCCAGTTTTAGTGACAAGAGAAAGACAGTGAGTAGTAGCGGAAATTCAAAGAAGAAAGGGAAAAAAAGTTCAAGTCAGACTCGACAGGGGAGTGTAAGAAGGTGTGAAAAGTGCGGAAGAGAACATAGTGGCGAGTGCCGTGCGGGGTCCAGTGCCTGTTTCAACTGTGGCGGATTTGGTCACAAAATGAAAGACTGCAAAGCAAAGAAAGCTAGTGAAGTGGAGTGTTATTCGTGCCACCAGATTGGGCATTACAGTTCCAACTGCCCAAACAAAGGAGGAGAGACCATGGTATCTACAGCCCAGAAAAAGACAGAGCCACAAAAAGTGAAGACCCGAGCTTTCCAGATCACTCGGGAGGAGGCAAAGGAGACACACGATGTTGTCTCAGGTATACTACTGATCAACTCAACACCTGCATATGTGTTGTTTGATTCTGGTTCTACATATTCGTTCGTGTCCCATGGATTTGGAGCCCGATTGAGAGTTCCGTTAGAATTGTTAGACATGGTTTTTGAAGTGGAAGTTGCGGATGGAAAGTTTGTCGAAGTTCAGCACATGTACCGAGATTGTGAACTTGATATCAATGGCAAGAAGATCCGACTTAATCTTCTTCCCATTGGAATTAAGTCCTTTGATGTGATAATTGGGATGGATTGGCTTGGTGCCAACGACGCGAAGATAGCCTGTGGACAGAAGAGGGTGTCTGTTAAAACCCTAGGAGCTAAAGTGTACGTATATGGAGAAAGAAGCAAGCATGTGCCAAGTCTCATTAGTGTAGCAAAAGCCCGAAGAACTATCAGGAAAGGATGTGTATCTTTCCTGGCTTATGTGATGACTGAAGACAAAGTAAAACAGACATATAAAGACATAGAAGTAGTAAAAGAATTCCCAGAAGTTTTCCCAGATGAGTTACCAGGCTTGCCACCAGAACGACAAGTTGAGTTTCGGATAGATATTGTCCCAGGAGTTTCCCCAATAGCACGAGCACCGTACCGGTTAGCACCAACAGAAATGTGGGAATTAATGTCCCAGTTGCAGGAGTTACTAGATAAAGGCTTCATCAGGCCTAGTTCTTCTCCGTGGGGTGCTCCAGTTTTGTTTGTAAAGAAGAAAGATGGATCGATGCGTATGTGCATTGATTACAGAGAATTGAACAAGATTACAATCAAGAACCGTTACCCGTTGCCCAGAATAGACGATTTGTTTGATCAGTTACAAGGTGCAGATTATTTTTCAAAGATTGATTTGAGATCTGGTTATCACCAAGTCAGGGTGAAAGAGAGTGATGTGGAGAAGACAGCATTTCGTACTCGATATGGGCATTACGAGTTTTTAGTGATGCCATTCGGTCTTACCAATGCACCAGCGGTTTTCATGGACTTAATGAATCGGGTCTGTAAACCATTCCTCGACCGATTTGTTATAGTGTTCATCGATGACATACTGATATATTCAAAGAACAAAGAAGAGCATGCAAGCCACCTGCGAACAGTGCTTGAGACTTTGAGGCGAGAACAATTATATGCAAAGTTCTCCAAGTGCGAGTTTTGGATGCGAGAGGTGCAGTTCCTTGGATATGTTGTCTCTATCCAAGGTATAAAAGTTGATCCAGCAAAAGTTGAAGCCGTGATGAAATGGGAGCCACCCAAGACGCCAACAGAAGTCAGAAGTTTTCTCGGACTTGCTGGGTATTACCGGAGATTTATTCAAGATTTCTCCCGTATAGCAGTGCCACTTACACGACTAACCCGGAAAGAAGAGAAATTTAGATGGCAAGAAGAACAAGAAAGAGCTTTTGCTACCCTAAAAGAGAAGTTGTGTAACGCGCCTGTCCTTACGTGACCAGATGGGACAGAAGACTTTGAAGTGTACAGCGATGCCTCGCATCGGGGGCTTGGCTGTGTGTTGATGCAAAGAGGGAAGGTTATAGCATACGCCTCCAGACAGTTGAAAGATCCAGAGAAATAGTACACAACCCATGATTTAGAGCTTGCAGCGATCGTATTTGCCTTGAAGATTTGGAGACATTACTTGTATGGAACAAAGTGCAAGCTATTCACCGATCACAAGAGTTTACAGTATGTGTTCACTCAAAAAGAGTTGAACATGAGACAGAGCAGATGGCTAGAATTGATCAGTGACTATGATTGCGACATTGTATACCATCCAGGTAAAGCAAATGTAGTAGCAGATGCATTGAGTAGAAAAGCTCATGAGAAAAGAATCAAGGCAAGATCGATGCGTATAGAGCTAGTGTCCAGTATTATAGAGCAGATTAAAGTAGCTCAGCAAAAAGTTGAAGAAAGTGGAGACTTGCAAGATAAGAAACTAGGAAAAGACATACAGTTTGAAACCAACAGTCAAGGGTTGAAGACTTTCAGGAACCGCATTTGGGTACCGAAAGTAGGAGGTTTGAGAAAGCTGATTTTAGAAGAGTCGCATAAGTCAAAGTATTCCATTCATCCAGGGAGTACCAAGACTTATCAAGATCTGAAAAGACAGTATTGGTGGCCTGGAATGAAGAAGAGGATAGCTAAGTACATCTCCAAGTGTGTCATCTGTGCACAAGTTAAGGCGGAACACCAAGTCCCGCATGGAGATGCTCAGTCATTGCACATTCCAGCCGGAAAGTAGGAAGATGTAACTATGGATTTCATTATGGGGCTACCGAGAACGAGAAGGGGGTATGATAGCATATGGGCCATAGTAGATCGATTGACCAAGAGTGCACTGTTTCTAGCCATAAAAGAAACTACTCCATTGGAGCAGTTAGCCCAGTTGTATATAGATGAAGTGTTAAGAAGATATGGTGCACCGTTGTCAATCGTGTCAGACAGAGACCCCAGGTTTACCTCTAACTTTTGGAGATCTTTACAAGAGAAAATGGGGACGAGCATCCAGCTAAGTACAGCGTATCATCCATAAACGGATGGTCAGAGTGAACGAACGATTCAGACAGTAGAAGACATGCTACGATCATGCGTGATGGATTTTGGAGGCAGTTGGGATAAACACCTGCCCTTAGTGAAGATTGCATATAACAATAGCTACCATTCTAGCATCAAAATGCCACCCTTTGAGGCATTGTATGGTAGAAAGTATAGAACTCCTTTATGCTGGTTGGAGGCGGGTGAGACCAAATTGACAGGACCAGAAATTGTTAGAGTGACCAATGAGAAAATTGGAGTGATTCAGGATAATATGAAAGCAGCACAAGACCGACAGAAGAGTTACTCCAATTTAAAGAAAAGACCGTATGACTTACAAGAAGGAGATTTAGTAATCATAAACGTGTCGCCGTGGAAGGGTGTAGTTAGATTCGGTGGAATACATGATACCTTTCATGTATGCTACCTAAAGAAGAGATACATTGGACCTTTTAGAATCCTAAAGAGAGTTGGATTACAAGCGTTCAAGCTGGAGTTACCACCAGAACTCAGTGGAATACATGATACCTTTCATGTATGCTACCTAAAGAAGTACTTTGGAAAAGATGAGCTAGTCATACCGTATACAGATTTGAGGGTGGAGACTCCTAACAGATTAGTTGAAGAACCCGAAGCGATTCTAGAAATGCAGACTAAAAAGCTAAGGAACAAGGAGATCGATATTGTGTTAGTCAAGTGGAAACATCCCTTAGGGTCAAACCTGACTTGGGAGACGCTAGAAGAGATGAAGAGGAGATATCCAGATTTCACAGATTACGAAAAGATTCCGAGGACGGAATCCGTTTAAGGAGGGGTGACTGTAAGAACCCGCAAAAGTTGTAAAAGGGTAAAATGGTCTTTTGGCACACTGTAAGACCATTATGTAAAATAATATGTATTTGTGAAATAATATTATAAGAAATAAAAGTTTATATGAAATTTGGAGTTTTATCGCGTGAATAGTGAAACTTGACCAAAAAGGGCAAAATGGTCATTTGACATGAAAATGACCAAAAATGTTAAGAAAATGTCAAGTTGGAAGTTAATGGAACATTGTTGCAAGATTTTGGGTCTTAGGACCATTTTTGTAAAGAAAGTGGAAATTAAGGACCAAAATGCAATTATTTTATAAAATTAAAAAACATAAATAAGAGAGTTATTACTCTCTTTTTCCAGAAATCAGTAGAAGCTTACAGAAGAGGCTAGAGAGAGCAGGGAGAGAGTCACAAGCAGTTACCAAGAAGTAAAGATCAAGTGTCAAGGTTGAAGAAATTGAGCTTCAAGAGGTAAGAAACAATGATTTTTGTATGTATTCCACCCATCTTCTTCATGGGTGAAACTGAAATTCGAAAATCTTGTTGTGGATGAGATTATTTCAGTGATTCCACTCTCTTAGTCATGTTCAAACATCATTTAAATACACATCTCCCAAAAGATGTTGTAGAATTTAAGAAAAATGATGATTTTGCTCAAGAACCCTAATTCACGGGTTTGCAAGATCAAGACCAGTTTTTATGGTTTTGTTAAGTCCAAATGATCACTTAGGATGTATTAAGACACTCCTAAGTGGTTAATTTCAAAATTTTGGATTTTTGGTGAAAATATCAAAAAACGGGTTTTTGTGAAATTGGAATTGGAATCAGTGATTCCATGGCTTAAAACCTGATGTAAAGCAAGGGTTTTAGTCATGGAATGATAGTAAAACGATTAAGATAAGTATTAAGCACTTAACATGTCAAAATAGAGGTCTGCAGCTCAAAAATCGGACTTAAAACCAAGTCTGCAGGTCAAGCACGAGTCGTGCTTATTTACCTCATGAAATGCACGAGTCGTGCTCAGCATTTAAGTTCAGAAAAGGCCATGTACTATATGCACGAGTCGTGCAACCTATAAGGCACAAAGAGCACGAGTCGTGCTCTTACTGGCAGCCTCCTGTCCAATTTTTGAGATTTGAACTCGATGCTAGGCTTATCCGTTTGGTCTGTAACTCATACCATAGCCTTAAAATGGTATGAAAACATGTAGGAAATTGTCAAATTTGTAATCCGACCTTGCGGAAAAACCACTGTAGCGGCAGTGGCCAAACATCAAGATATTGTTAAAACTTGATTTTTGGAACTTGAGCTAGACTTGTCCACTTAACTCCAAATTTGAAACACAAGTCTAATATGGCTTAAGACTTCATGGAAAAGTGTTGGAACTGAAATACGACCTCCTGAGAGTACTGTAGCAAAATACGCGTATCTCGGGAAAAATTGTAAAATTAGTAATTAAAGGTTATACTTTTATATGGCCTGTAGTTATGTCAAGTCATAGAGTTAGTTGTAGTATACATTTATTAAATATATATGCTACTTGTATAGGTGGTGCTTCGAACATTGTTGAGCACGGAAAAGGGAAGGGTGTACGAGAAGATTAGTGACCCGTAGTTACACCAAGGTGAGTTTTATGAGGATTTCTCTAGTACATAGCAAAATGATATTTTCAGAAAATGAGATTTCCAAATACTTTTAAATACTAAAGTTGGAAACAGTTTTAAAGTAGCTCTATACAAGGGCTAAGTGTTTTAAAGCAGATTTTAAAGCAGTGTAGTTTACAAAGTATTTTGAAAGTAGTTCCGCGTGTGAGCTAAAGATGTTGAAGTTAGTTTTGATAGTATTTTTGATAAAGAGTTATAAAGTTTATGAGTTTGAGTTTATTACAAATTGTGTCCCTTTTTGACCAATTTGAGATGTAATGAAGAAAGTAATGAGATAAGAACTAAAGTAAATAAAGTAATAAGAGTCGGTTGTCCGGACTAGGATCACCCACATAATCGGGAGATCTGAAGATACTACTGGGGTGGTACCTCCCGTCGCGAAGTAGTTGTCTAGCTTAGCATACCCTTTGTGTTTGGATCTGTTCCAAGTCAAAGGGGAGACAGAGATAGCCTAACCTTGCGGGTGGATCCGTTCTGTCCCGCGAGGGGAGTTAGTAAAATGAATTAAACTAAACTAATTCATGAGTATCAGTTGGTCACAAGAAAGAAAGAAGAAAGCAGTTTTAAAGAAATAAATCAGTTTTAAGAAAGTGAACAGTTTTTGAGAAAAGAAGCAGTTTTTAAGAAAGAAAGTATTTTGAGATTTATTATGAGAATAAATTTTTAAGTAGTTTACTTGTTTATATTTCAAGTTTTGAGCAGAAACGTTTTGGGTCTAAAACCCATATTACTCACGAGGCTTTATGTCTCACGTATTAGTTTTGTTTTTAAATGCTATGTACTTGGGTAAAAGGAGCAGGAGATGAAGTTGGGACCAATGTAAGATACAGATAAGTTTGAATTATGGTTTCTGTATTAAGTCTGTAATAACCCCTTGAGAATAAAGTTTGTAAAAAAATTTTAAGTGACTTTTAGTAGTCACAAGTTGTAAGATATTTGTGTTATAAATCGTTTTGAAATTTGGTTTGAGAAAGGGGTGTTACACATATAGTGCTTTTGTAAGGCGATACACTTTATGCTCGTTACCTCTCTTTACGTATCCTTCCGGTTGGTACACATAAACGGTTTCTTTTAACTCTCCATGCAAGAAAGCCGTTTTGACATCCAAGTGGTGAAGTTCCCACCCATTAGTAGCGGCTAAGGCTATAAGAAACCTTATGGTTTCAATTCGAGCTACCGGAGCAAATACTTCTTGGAAATCAATGCCAGGTTGTTGCACGTACCCTTTAGCAACCAACCTTGCTTTGTGTTTGTTTATGGTGCCATCTGCATTTTTCTTCAGCTTGAACACCCATTTGAGTCCAATTGGCTTCACCCCCATAGGCTTGTTCACCAGAGTCCACGTATTATTCTTGTTGATTGAACTGATTTCCGCATTCATGGCTTTAACCCACTCCGGTTCTTTCTTCGACTCTTCAACCGATACTGGTTCGTCATTAGTTGTTAGGAGAAGTTCTTCCAGGTTATTAAGATTAAGCACATAATCTTGAAGTCGAGCTGGAAGATTCCTTTGTCTCGAAGACCTTCGGTGTTGGACATTATTCACGTTGTTGTTGAGCGGACTTGGTTGCTCATCTTCTTGAGCCTGCACTCCGTCTTCAATTTCGTGGTCCGATTCAATCGGTTCTGTTTGATCATTGTTTACATCATTGTTCGTTTTATTCTCCGGATATTCCCATGGAACTATGAATGACCCTGGTTCTTCATTCTTGGTACTTGTTTCTTTGACCCAGTCCCACCATTTTGTTTCGTCAAATATAACGTCTCGACTTACGATAATTTTTTGTGTAGCCGGGTTAAAAAGCCGATAGGCTTTCGTACCCGGTTCAGAACCAAGATGTACTAGTGGTCTTGATCTTGCATCCAACTTCTTGAGATTCACTGGTTCAACTTTTGCATATGCTAGACACCCAAAGATACGAACATTCTCTAGATTCGGTTTTCTTTTATACAACTTCTTGTAAGGAGTTGTATCACCAAGGACTCTTGTGTAAACACGGTTGATCAGATTTGTGGAGTGTTTTACCGCTTCTCCCCATAAATTATTTGGAACATGCGTCGCATTCATGATACTTCGTGTCATGTCCATGAGTGTTCGGTTTCTTCGTTCCACAATACCGTTTTGTTGTGGTGAATATGGGGCGGTAATATGGCGTTTGATTCCATTTATATCACAAAAGGAATTAAACTCGAGCGAAGTAAACTCACCTCCTCGATCACTTCGAAACACCTTCAAAGACTTTCCGAGCTCATTCTCCGCCAAAGCTTTGAATTTCTTGAAGTGTAAAAACGCCTCACTTTTCTCTTTTAAGAGAAAAATCCACATATACCTTGAAAAATCATCAATTAATGTGAAAATATACCGATTTTGACCTATCGTTGACGGTGTGATCGGTCCGCATAAGTCACCGTGAACGAGCTCCAATGGTTGTGTCGCTTTGTACGTCGTCATTAATGGAAATGACTTTCTTGTTTGTTTGCCCACCAAACAAGATTCACATAATTGATTGTCACTGTCAAGGTGTGGTAACCCTTTGACTAGATTTTTCTTGGACATCTTTTTCAATGACTCGAAATTGATGTGCCCAAGTCTTGCATGTCAGCGCCATGTGTCTTCACTTAGTCTCGAATGAAGGCAAATTGGTTCTCCAATAGTCAATTTTATTTTATAAAGGCGGTTTGGAGTTCTTTGTACCTTCATTAATAAGCAGTTGTCGGCATCATGCATCGTCAAATAGTCATCTTTCATCCGAATATCGCACCCGGCTTCAGTAGCTTGTCCGAGACTGAAAATATTATTTTTCAAATCCGGTATGAAATGGATCTCCGTCATCAATCTTTGTTGGCCTGATTTTCCCGGGAAAATTATTGAGCCTTTCCCTTTGATTTCGACACTCGAATTATCGCCAAATTTAACTTTACCGGTTATTCCTTCGTTGAGTTCGGAGAAAAATGAGCGATTTCCCGTCATGTGATTACTCGCTCCGTTATCCAAATACAACACATTGTTGTCTTGTGAATTGTATTTAGATGGTATCACCTTCGCTTCGTTTAAAAATACAGTCTCGTGAAAAAATACGGTTTCATCGGCATCTTCTTGTTCGGCAAAATTCATTTCTTGAAATTTTTGAATTCTTTCCGGACATTTGGACGCGTAATGGCCCGATTTATCACATCGGTAGCAAATAATTTTTGATAAATCCTTTTCGCGTTTTGGTTTGAGCCCGAAGTCGAATTGGGCTGATTTTTGGGTTTGGTTTTATTTGTATTGGGCTTGGATTTGTTTGAATTGGACCAATGCCCACTAGTCGACCCGGATCCACCCGTGTCACACCCTCAAACCGTATTGGCGGAATAGTTCAAGGGTGGATGACTTCATGAACAATATCATAACAAAGTTGAATAATAGTGATTCCAAGCAAACAACCATCATTAAGTAATTGTAAATGTTACATTGTTTAAAAAGTGGCATGTTTCAAATACAATTACAATTATATCAAAATAAACCAAAAATGACGTCGTAACGTCCCTTCGAATAGCGTTGGAGAATTACCTTATCAATTTCCTGAGAATACAAGTAGTTGAAAAAGTGTCAACAATTAAGTTGGTGAGTTCATAAGATTTTTGTATAAGAAATGTCCTTTGTTTGTAATCGATAGTGTTGAAAACCAAGAAAATCTAATATTTTCTCATAAAAATGTACAGTCTTTAAATCCCAAAAACTAAAATGTAATATGTAAACTGTAGTGTACTTTATTTGAAATGTGTATTTCCACGTAAACAATTTATAAAAATATTAAGTTGATTATTTTCCCATGTGAGATACCATATAACCATACTGTGACTAGTTGGCCTGCTACGACGTTCTTCAGGCGTCGGAATGTTAGACATTTGGACACCTCAGACCTGCCGGTCAAGCTGTAGCTAGCAGCTCAGGTGCGGGGTTGTCAAGCCCCGTATAGATCTATACTCAAATATCGCGCTCTCTTACCGAGACTCTGGTTATATAAATGTTCAGGACTTATAGTAGGTACTTATAAAAGTACTCTGAAGATTCATCTCACAAAAATGTATGTATTCCAATCAACTTGTTTACGTACGATTTGTATATAAAAACTCTTGTAATCGTCCATTATCATTTTTTCCATGATAATATAGTAAAGTATAATAATTATATATTTTTATATAATTATTTTTGTCATGTTTAAATATCATAATAACCTTTTGTTCATAAACTATTCCAATAATAGTCTATTTTTAGTAATTGCGTCGTAATAACCTTATTTTTACGAACGATAGCGAAATAACTTGTTCAAAGATTATAAATATTATCTTTTGAGATATTTCTCACAAAAATAGTGTAATATCTTGATTATAACCATTTTTGCTAGAAAATAGTGCCTTTATTTATAAAAACGTAGTTTTTACTAGTTATCGTTTTTATAACGTTTTTATCCAAGATCTAGTATTTTTGTACACTTTATTTGTAGTTTAGTAACTTTTACACAACTTAATATGTCAAAGTGTTCATAATACATGGATCTACTCATATTTCATGTCAAATTCATATTTATAACATTTTTGTTTCAAGATCTAACATCTTTACACACTTTAATTATAGTCTAGTAACTTTTATACAAGCATATTATGTAGCATTATGAACATCTTACAAAGATCTATCCATATTTCATGTCAAAGGTATTTTTACCCAAATACTAACTTTATAAACTTGTGTAAATCAACATATATAACATTTAAACATATATAAACTTGAATAAAACAACATTTATAGTTAAAGAACTTGTATTCTCCCCCAAAAAAGTTTGAAAAGATGAAAATGAGGGGTATGAACTCACCTTGAGTGTGGATCTTAAGATTCCTTGGAAGAAGGTTGAAGATTTTGGTTCTAAGACCCGGAGGACCCTTGGACAAAGCTATTATCCAATGGATTTTCGTGAGTATGTGTGTATAAAAGAGTATATGAAGGTATTTAGAACTTAAATCACTAGATGATCATAACTTACCAAGGATACTTGCAAGGTCTTTGAAGATGATGAAGTTTGGAGCTTAAAGACCCTTGGACAAAACTAATATCCAATGGATATGGATGGATGTTAGTGTGTGTAAAAGGTGTAAACTTGTGTTATGTAGTATAGAATCAAAAGATGAGTGAAACTTACTATTTAAACTTGTGAAAGAAGCTTGAAGATGGTGATGATGATGGTGGGTTGAGGCCGAGAGCAAGGAGGAAGAGAGGAGAGAAAGTGAGTGGTGAAATGTGTTGGTTGCAAATGAATGGCTAGTTTAGTTCTTGGAAGCATAAGTTCTAATTTTTCCAATTATAAAATCATAGCCTTTTAAGGCCTATCATTATAAAATTAAAAAGAAAGATCTTGATGTGTTGGCTTGTCCCCCATGGGGCAGCCGATTTGGGAAGGGGGTGGGGTGGTGTGGTGTGGTTTTTATAAAAATAGCAATGTAGTTATAAAAATGTGTGATTTTTATAAAATAGTAAGACGTTTTAGTGAAATTTTATGCGTTTTTGACGAAACGAAGTTCTAAATAATTATTTTGTATAAAAACATTGCCAAACATTTATTTTGTTTGAAACATAACTCGTTGGGTGCCGGAATACGCGTTTAAGCGCAGTATTCTTCCGATTTCGCGATTTTCGGCATTTTACCGGAAATTGCATTTAGCTTTGGAATTAAATACTAGATACTATTACGTTACTTATCATATGAATTTTTATTTCATATTTGATGTTTAACGCACCTCATTTTGTATTTTGAGTCCAAACCCTGTGTACATTTATCCGTTCACAGCGGTTTAATGGTTGTAACTTTCACATACTAACTTCGTTTTCGACGTTCTATATATCCACAGGTTCGTATTTACGAGTGGGTCGTTTTATGAATATTATTATTCTCAAAATAATAATTGCACGATTATCGAATTTTTACGCTACAGTAGTCTGCTGTCCGTATTTTCGATTTTTAACCGATAATTGTTCTGATTTAGCATACGTAATACTATAATATTAATAATTCAACGCAAAAGTTATGGAAAATAACTTTTCAACATATAAATTAACGTACGCTTCGTTTGACTACAGTTGACTTTTGTTGACCAAAATTTACAATTGTCACATCATCTACCCGTTAGAGAGAATTTCGTCCCGAAATTTAACTCTTGAGTGGATCCTCAAGGGTTTGGGAAGAGATGTGGGTACTTCTGTTTTATTTGGTCTTCGCGCTCCCAAGTAAATTCTGGCCCACGCTGTAACACCCGGCTTTTAAAACAAAACACCCCTGAAAATTTTTCATTTAAAACAGAGGTTTCAATACATAAAACCATAACAAAAGGGGTATATTTTATTAAAAACGGGTACAAGTGTATCAAGGAGAGTATAGAATACCGTAATCTCCTTTGAAGCCGGGCTGCTACTAATAACATCTAAAAGTCCACTTCTTGAGTCACGGACTTTATCCTTACCCTTATCAGGGTTATGCTAACATGCAGGGACATTTAACAAACGGTATGAGCTACAAAGCTCAGTGAGTAATCATATCTGCAAATAACACGTATAAAAATACATTCATATATCTGTTTGGATATCGAATCTAAACTCCTAGCCTTACTGGCTGACCAAGTATTTCTTAGGATTTCACATCCTAGTTTGTAGCCTTACAGGCTGATTCATGATAACCTGAAATTATCAAGCCACGTCAGTTATTTTCACAATAATCATATCTAACCATTTCTGTCCCATGTTTCTTAGTCACAATGGACCGCACCATATTTCATGGCTATTTAAGCCGCACCCTGTGTCATAGCTATATAAGCTGCACCAAAACATTATCAATATATAAATCATAGCCCTCAGGCCGCACCAATTGGTTTCAATAACCCAATATCATAGCCAAAAGGCCGTACCGTGTACCTGTAACAATATCATAGCCAAAAGGCCGCACCCTGTACCTGTAACAATATCATAGCCGTATAGGCCGCACCAGTTGGATATAGTATCCAATATCATAGCCATATAGGCCGCACCAGTTGGATGTAGAATCCAATATCATAGCCATATAGGCCGCACCAATTGGATATAGAATCTAATATCATAGCCATATAGGCCGCACCAGTTGGATATAGAATCCAATATCATAACCATATAGGCCGCACCAGTTGGATATAGAATCCAATATCATAGCCATATAGGCCGCACCAGTTAATTTCATTTCATTTTATAATCATTTATGGCTCACGGCTCCGTTCTTGTCATTTCATTGACTCACGGCTTATCCGGTATTGCCTTTTCAAGATTTGACTCACAGCTCCATTCTTGTCTATCATAGACTCACGACTTATCTGGTATTGTCATATTATTTCTGTTATTGACTCACAGCTCCGTTCTTGTCTATCGTAGACTCACGGCTTATCTGGTATTGTCTTTTTATTATATCTTTAAAACTGTCATTTTCGTCCCCCAAAGCTGTTTCAATCTGTAACAGTTCAATAAACACATATCATATATGATATCAGTGAGATTACTCACCTGGATATTAGCTGCATTAAATTTCCGGTTGTTTCTTGACTTTGCGTGCACCACAACCATTGCCATACCTATATATTCATTTATTTACCAAATGATAATAGGTTATCAGCCATTCTAATTGACTCTAATACATAAGAGTTCAATAATATATCATTACAAACAATGTCTAGATGATAAACTTTCCATTTACCATCTTTTCATGAGTTTTACTATTCACCGAGGCATTCGTATTGATCTACAGTGCCCCCGAGGAGTCAAAAACTCAATTTAGTATTTTTCCCAAACTTTTCAAACCATTAGGGACTTATGGTTCAAGTTAGAGGTAAATCGGACAAGCCAAACAAAAGTTAGCATTTTGAACCCCCTGTCTGGTGGGCGCACTACGCCAGGTATGGGGCGCACTGCGCCTGGGCGCACCCCGCCAGGTACCTGGGCGCACTGCGCCTAGCGCCTGGGCAGTCTCCTGATCAGTCGCGATTTGTGCATTGTAGCACGCAGGTTTTACTCATTAAGCTCTTATTTCTGTTCTTAATCATATGGGGTTTGTTCCTAGGCTAAAACCTTCTATTAAGACAAGGTTTCCAACCATTAAAACCCACTCAATCAATCAAAGGAAGAATTAGGGTTCTTAGTTCCAAAAACCCCAAAACCTCAAATTCATCAATAATAGCAACCTACTTCCATATTCTTGAATTAAGTCCTTTTAGCATGACTTATTGGAAGTATTAAACCATTATAAACCACAATTCATGACTGAAATTTCAGTCATCAAGTTCATTTCATCAAGAACACTCAAGAACTTAGGTTAAAATTCAAATACTAACCTTATTTAACTTAGGAATCACCAATTCCAAGCTATGATTCCAATTCCATGCTTCAATCTCCCGTGAAGATCAAAGAATCGCATCTCAACTTCTTCTCGTAGCTTCCAAATGTTCAGCCACAAATAATGAGAGATATTTCTCATTTCTTTTTATATTTTCCAATTTTTCATTTTTAGTCCCTAAGTTCATTTTCTTGAACTTTTGGCACTATAATCAAGTTTTATTACAATAAAACTTTCATTTCTTATACTTTTGCCACAAGCAACAATAATTTTACATAATTGGTCCTTCACTTGGTCAAATGACCAAATTACCCTTTTATGGTAAAATGACCAATTTACCCTTTTTCTAGTATTACTTTCTAATACTTAGAACACCATATTAAATCATAAATACACTATGATTAACATATTAATACTTATCAAAAGTATCGTGGTGTTACACACGCTTGGCACTCCAACGGACCTTAACTATCGGAATGCAGCTCTGTTTCGTCCTCTTGATTTCTCTGTCCATGATCTCTACGGGTTCTTCAACAAAATGAAGGTTCTCGTTCACTTCGATTTCGTCGAGCGGGATGATAAGGGTTTCATCGGACAGGCATTTCTTTAAGTTGGATACGTGAAAGGTGGGATGGACGTTGCTGAGCTCCTGCGGTAATCGAAGTTTGTAGGCTACTGGGCCGATCCTAGCAAGGATCTCAAAGGGCCCAATGTATCTGGGGTTCAGCTTCCCACGCTTTCCAAAGCGTATCATTCCTTTCCATGGCGAGACCTTCAACAGCACTCAGTCACCAACCTGGAATTCCAAAGGCTTGCGTCGCTTGTCTGCGTAGCTCTTTTGTCGGTCACGAGATGCTTTCAATCGTCCACGGATCTGAACGATTTTCTCCGTTGTCTCTCGTATGATCTCCGGACCGGTGAGGGCGCTGTTAGGTACTTGGCCTCTGGCTAGTTGAGTATCTCCCACTTCAACCCAGCACAGAGGGGATCTGCACTTGCGTCCATATAAAGCTTCAAATGGAGCGGCTTTGATGCTAGTGTGGTAGCTGTTGTTGTATGAAAACTCAATGAGCGGTAAGTGGGTGTCCCACGCCTTACCGAAGTCTATCACACAGGCTCTCAACATGTCTTCCAGTGTTTGGATGGTTCTTTCACTCTGGCCATCCGTCTGCGGATGGTAAGTTGTGCTCATGTCGAGTCTGGTTCCCATAGCCTTTTGTAATGATTGCCAAAAGTGTGAAGTGAACCGGCTATCTCTATCCGAGATAATTGATCTTGGTACACCGTGCAATTTTACAATTTCTTTGAGGTAGAGCCTCGCCAGCTTATCCATCCTATCAGTCTCTTTGATTGGCAGGAAGTGAGCGGATTTGGTTAACCTATCAACGATTACCCATATAGTATCTAACCCACCGGTTGTCTTTCGTAATTTGGTTATGAAGTCCATAGTTATCCGCTCCCACTTCCACTCAGGTATTTCTGGTTGAATTAGCAAACCCGAGGGCTTTTGGTATTCTACTTTAACTTTGGCGCAAGTCAGGCACTTGCCCACGTAAGTAGCAATTTCTGCTTTCATGTTTGGCCACCAATACAGTTTCTTGAGGTCCAGGTACATTTTGTCGGACCTAGGATGAACGGAGTATCTAGTCTTGTGAGCTTCATTAATGATAATGTCTCTGAATCTGCCGAATCTCGGTGTCCAAATTCGGTTCATGAGGTAACGAGCTCCGTCATCCTTAACTTCAAGGTTTTTATCCATCCCTCGCAAGGCTTCATTTGCGACATTTTCAGGTTTTAAGGCTTCTAGCTGCGCCTCTTTGATCTGAGTGGACAAATGGTAATGGATCGTCATTGTTAATGACTTCACTCGGCGGCCCGAGTATTCTTTTCGACTGAGGGCATCAGCTACTACGTTGGCCTTCCCTGGGTGATAACGAATTTCGCATTCATAGTCACTTAGTAGCTCCATCCATCGTCGTTGCCTCATATTGAGTTCTTTTTGGTTGAGGATATGCTGGAGGCTCTTATGGTCGGTGTATACTGTACATTCTGTGCCGTACATGTAGTGTCTCCAAATCTTCAATGCGAACACTACTGCTCCCAACTCGAGGTCATGTGTAGTGTAGTTGACCTCGTGAGTTTTAAGTTGTCTTGAAGTGTAAGCAATGACCTTTTCTCTTTGCATGAGTACACAGCCCAGACCTTGGTTAGATGCATCGCAATAGACCACAATGTCTTCTGTTCCTTCTGTAAGGGACAGAATAGGAGCGCTGCACAAAGCTTTCTTTAAGGTCTGGAAGGCGGCGTCTTGTTTATCTCCCCACTTGAATGTTACACCCTTCTGTGTCAGGGTGGTAAGTGGCTTTGAAATTTTGGAGAAGTTCTGTATGAATCTTCGGTAATAGCTAGCAAGGCCCAAAAACTGACGGATTTCTGTCGGAATTCTTGGTGCTTCCCAGCTTTCGATGGCTTTGATTTTGGAGGGATCCACATGTATCCCTTCTTTGCTGACTACGTGGCCTAGAAAATCCACTTTTCGAAGCCAAAATTCGCATTTCGAAAATTTCGCATACAGCTTCTCTGCTCTTAATGTCTCCAAAACTTGTCGTAAGTGCTGACTGTGTTCCTCCTTACTTCGTGAATAGATAAGTATGTCGTCGATGAATACTATCATGAATTTATCTAGGTAAGGTCGGCATACACGGTTCATCAGATCCATGAACACTGCGGGCGCATTGGTCAATCCGAAGGGCATCACAACGAATTCATAATGGCCGTAGCGAGTTCTGAATGCCGTTTTAGGAATATCTTCTTCTTGAACCTTGAGTTGGTGATATCCCGACCTCATATCGATCTTTGAGAAATAACTCGATCCTTGGAGTTGATCGAACAGGTCGTCAATTCGGGGTAACGGGTATCGATTCTTGATGCTGAGCTTGTTCAACTCCTGATAGTCAATGCACATACAGAATGATCCATCCTTCTTCTTCATGAATAAGACCGGCGCTCCCCAAGGTGAGAAGCTCGGCCTAATGAACCCTTTACTTAGCAGTTCGTTTAGTTGGCTGGATAATTCTTGCATTTCTGCCGGGGCTAATCGGTATGGCGCTTTTACTACTGGGGTGGCTCCTGGGATCAAATCGATTCTGAACTCGACTTGTCGTGCGGGTGGTACTCCTGGAAGGTCTTCTGGGAATACGTCGGGAAAGTTGCAGACTTCGGGGATTTCTTTGATGTTCTTTACTTCTTTCTTTTCGTCAACAACGTGGGCTAGGAAGGCATGGTATCTTTTCTGTAGGTATTTTCGGGCTTTGATGCAAGATACGATTCGGAGGCTGGTACTGGGTTTATCACCGTAGACAACAAAAGTCTTGTTATCCGGCAGATGAAGTCGGATTCCTCGTTCGTAAAACTTGATGTCGGCATGATGGGGAATTAGCCAATCCATACCAACAATCACGTCAAAACTTCCTATCTTAACAGGCATTAAGTCGATTTGAAAGGAGTGATCGTCCAGAGTGAGTGTACACCCTATGTATATGTCGTTTGTGCTTTCTGTTTTGCCATTAGCCATTTCTACTGTAAATGTTTCATTGGGTGGTTGAGGTTTTTGTTTTAGTAAGTATTTAAACTCGTGGCTTACGAAACTCCTCTCCAAACCGCTATCGAATAGTACACAAGCATATGAATTATTGACGAGGAACGTACCGGTAACCACGGTAGGATCCTCTACCGCTTCAGCGCGTCCCATGGCTAGGACTCTTCCATTTCTCCCCACATTCTTTGTCTTTGGGCAATCACGTTTAAAATGCCCTGTCTCGCCACAACCATAGCAAGCTTGACTCACCCCGACATTAGTGGCTTGGGTGGCTTGTGGGGTTGGCGTCCTGCAGAATCGGGCGGTGTGGCCCTTCTTGTTACAGTTCAAACAGTGCATTTCCCTACAGGCTCCAGTATGGTGGAAATTGCACTTGTTGCACTTGGGTAGCGTCCCAATGTATTGCTTGGTGGTGGTTGGGGCGTTCGGGACAGTGGCTGCACGAACTGCCACAATCTGTTGTCTTTTCGCACCATCTTGATTTGGTTGGTATCTCCCCCTGTTCCAGGGTTTCCTCTTGTGATCTTTTTCTTTTGGCTGTTCGGTCTTTTGGGTCATGGTTCCCTGGCGCACCCGTGGTCGACCAATCGTTGGGCCAATCGTTTGGCGCTGTCAAAAGTGGCGGGACTCGCGGCTTCCACATTCCCTTGGATCTGGGATGATAGTCCCCATATGTAACGTTCCACTTTTACAGACTCCGGTGTGACCATGGCTGGGCAGAGGGTCGCCAGGTCGTTAAATCGGTTTGTGTAAGCGTTTAGATCTGAACCTTTCATTGTGAGGTTCCACAGCTCTTGTTCCAACTTCTGGATTTCCCCTCGGGGGCAGTACTCCTTCATCAACATTGTCTTTAATTCCTCCCAGCCCATCGAGTTTGCCACTGGGAGCGTCAGCGACTTGACATGGCCCTTCCACCAAGACATAGCCGTCGCAGCGAAAGTGCAGGCAACGAACTTTACTTTCATCTCTTCTGGACACGCAGTGATATCGAAGATCGACTCAGTTTTCTCGATCCACCTTGTGAGGGTAAGGACACCACCGGTGCCGTGGAAAGTTATCGGCTTGCAACTGACAAAATCTTTGTAAGTACACGTTCGAGAATGGGTTGATGTTTCCCCATTGGTGGAATCGTTGGTGCCGTTTCCACTTCCGTTTCCATTTATCCCGTTGGTATTAATATGGGCAACAGCTGCGGTCACGGCTGCCGTGACTGCGACTTGGAATGTCGCCGAGTCTATCATAGGTGCTTCGGGGGTTTCGACGGGTGTGCGTCTGTTATTTCTTCGGCGAGGTGGCATGATTCTGCCACAAGGATTTAAGATTGACGTTGGTTAGTTTTTTGAAAGAATTGTTATGATTATGTCATCACTATAGTGTGGTGCTTGTATTTTATTGTTATCTTGCCTCTTTTCGTTTCGTAAGGTGTAACTATGACTTAGTATCAAATATATTGTTCATTCACACATTCATCATCTTATAAAGCAAACATATTCTTCATATTCATAGTAAGACTGAGTGTTACATAAGTTTTGAAATGAAAATTTGGCCTTCGCAGAGGCCTACAGAGCGATAGTAATAAACGGCATAACGGCTTACAAAAAGTGTAGTCACTTGATTGTAGATCCGTGCCTACGTACAATAGTGAGCCGCACATAACGCGTACTCATAGATGTCCTGGTCTATATCAAAATTTGAATAGTATAAGTACTACTCATGATGAATCAGACCTCCTAGTCCCGCGTAGTGCGTCCACCTGCGCCCTGAGCTTAGCAGCCTCGCGCTCGGCCTCCTCGGCCCTCCGCTCTACCTCGTGAATCCTTTCCTCGGATTCGGATATTCGGACAATAGCCTCGCGCCACATCCCCAGGGCTGTCTGTACGTCCTCCTCGAGGGGGTCAACTCGTCTAGCGATGTGGTCATGGGCCTCGTCTAAACGTCGGAGGCGTGCTGCGGTGACCTCGGCGGTGGCCCCCACGTTCATAATCTGACTGGTGGTCGCCTTAATCTGCTCCTCATGGCGATTGATGCGTCCGACCATGGTAGGTAAAGCTCGGTCTGCATAGCCCCCTCTGCCGATATCGTAGTGGTCGTAGAATAGGTGATACGGGGGTCGCAAGTCCTGCTCGCGGCTCCAGACGCGTATCTGCTCTGCCCAAACTGGTGTCGGACCCCGAAGAGGTTCTTCTATTAGTAAGGGGCGGTGAATGGGAAGTACCCTCTTTCGAGGTGTACGCATCCATAACGGGCCACCAGGGTGGCGATATACCTGAAATAGCGGTGGTGGCGGTGGTGCATGTAAGCTGCGGACTGGGTGACGAGGGTCGATGACTTCTGGTTCATCTTCGGGCTCTTCCTCGTCCCACTGATCTTCTTCTTCCGAAGCTTCCTCCGGTTCCTCTTCCGGAACCTCTTCTGGTTCCTCATTAAGCCATCCCCCATTTCCCTCCTCGGGGAAATATGGGTCTCCTGGCAAATGGAATCCTGCCATAGCGTCTGTACGAGGATTGGGGTGTAAGAAGTATATATAAGGGGAATCTTATATATATATATATATATATATATATATATATATATATATATATATATATATATATATATATATATATATATAACTAAGTAATGTGCACAAAATACTCATATAGTATTTTAACTTCATGTTTAGTTCTATAGTGTCATAAAATACTCCTATAGTATTTTAAATTTTATGTTTAGTTCCTTTGGTTACTGGTAAGTGTTCGGACTCGTTGTTCGCCACGACCGTTCCTAAGTATACGTTAATCATATCTTGGATCAATACAGTTGATCAGGCTCTATTCATCCAAGACATCATTACCAAACACTTAGGCCTATCCGTAGCGTTCAACTCATCTTTCCACTTTTGTATGTCTTCGTTATGATATAGTTCTAGTATGTATGTATGTACTTATACTTTTATAAAAATTATCGTTGTAATTTTAAAAGTATACTTGTACGAAAACGTTTTCGAGAGTTTTAGTCTCATTGTATTTATAGTTGTATATCTTTAAATGGATTGATATACTTAGTTCACTATAAACAATGCTCTGATACCAATCTGTCACAACCTCAAACCGTATTGGCGGAATAGTTCAAGGGTGGATGACTTCATGAACAATATCATATCAAAGTTGAATAATAGTGATTCCAAGCAAACAACCATCATTAAGTAATTGCAAATGTTACATTGTTTAAAAAGTGGCATGTTTCAAATATAATTACAATGATATCAAAATAAACCAAAAATGACGTCGTAACGTCCCTTCGAATAGCGCTGGAGAATTACCTTATCAATTTCCTGAGAATACAAGTAGTTGAAAAAGTGTCAACAATTAAGTTGGTGAGTTCATAAGATTTTTGTATAAGAAATGTCCTTTGTTTGTAATCGATAGTGTTGAAAACCAAGAAAATCCAATATTTTCTCATAAAAATGTCCAGTCTTTAAATCCCAAAGACTAAAATATAATATGTAAACTGTAGTGTACTTTCTTTGAAATGTGTGTTTCCACGTAAACAATTTATAAAAATATTAAGTTGATTATTTTCCCATGTGAGATACCATATAACCATACTGTGACTAGTTGGCCTGCTGCGACGTTCTTCAAGCGTCGGAATGTTAGACATTTGGACACCTCAGACCTGCCGGTCAAGCTGTAGCTAGCAGCTCAGGTGCGGGGTTGTCAAGCCCCGTATAGATCTATACTCAAATATCGCGCTCTCTTACCGAGACTCTGGTTATATAAATGTTCAGGACTTATAGTAGGTACTTATAAAAGTACTGTGAAGATTCATCTCACAAAAATGTATGTATTCCAATCAACTTGTTTACGTACGATTTGTATATAAAAACTCTTGTAATCGTCCATTATCAGTTTTCCCATGATAATATAGTAAAGTATAATAATTATATATTTTTATATAATTATTTTTGTCATGTTTAAATATCATAATAACCTTTTGTTCATAAACTATTCCAATAATAGTCTATTTTTAGTAATTGCGTCGTAATAACCTTATTTTTACGAATGATAGCGAAATAACTTGTTCAAAGATTATAAATATTATCTTTTGAGATATTTCTCACAAAAATAGTGTAATATCTTGATTATAACCATTTTTGCTAGAAAATAGTGCCTTTATTTATAAAAACGTAGTTTTTACTAGTTATCGTTTTTATAACGTTTTTATCCAAGATCTAGTATTTTTGTACACTTTATTTGTAGTTTAGTAACTTTTACACAACTTAATATGTCAAAGTGTTCATAATACATGGATCTACTCATATTTCATGTCAAATTCATATTTATAACATTTTTGTTCAAGATCTAACATCTTTACACACTTTAATTATAGTCTAGTAACTTTTATACAAGCATATTATGTATCATTATGAACATCTTACAAAGATCTATCCATATTTCATGTCAAAGGTATTTTTACCCAAATACTAACTTTATAAACTTGTGTAAATCAACATATATAACATTTAAACATATATAAACTTGAATAAAACAACATTTATAGTTAAAGAACTTGTATTCTCCCCTAAAAAGGTTTGAAACGATTAAAATGAGGGGTATGAACTCACCTTGAGTGTGGATCTTAAGATTCCTTGGAAGAAGGTTGAAGATTTTGGTTCTAAGACCCGGAGGACCCTTGGACAAAGCTATTATCCAATGGATTTTCGTGAGTATGTGTGTATAAAAGAGTATATGAAGGTATTTAGAACTTAAATCACTAGATGATCATAACTTACCAAGGATACTTGCAAGGTCTTTGAAGATGATGAAGTTTGGAGCTTAAAGACCCTTGGATAAAACTAATATCCAATGGATATGGATGGATGTTAGTGTGTGTAAAAGGTGTAAACTTGTGTTATGTAGTATAGAATCAAAAGATGAGTGAAACTTACTACTTAAACTTGTGAAAGAAGCTTGAAATGGAAGCTTGAAGATGGTGATGATGATGGTGGTTTGAGGCCGAGAGCAAGGAGGAAGAGAGGAGAGAAAGTGAGTGGTGAAATGTGTTGGTTGCAAATGAATGGCTAGTTTAGTTCTTGGAAGCATAAGTTCTAATTTTTCCAATTATAAAATCATAGCCTTTTAAGGCCTATCATTATAAAATTAAAAAGAAAGATCTTGATGTGTTGGCTTGTCCCCCATGGGGCAGCCGATTTGGGAAGGGGGTGGGGTGGGGTGGTGTGGTTTTTATAAAAATAGCAATGTAGTTATAAAAATGTGTGATTTTTATAAAATAGTAAGACGTTTTAGTGAAATTTTATGCGTTTTTGACGAAACGAAGTTCTAAATAATTATTTTGTATAAAAACATTGCCAAACATTTATTTTGTTTGAAACATAACTCGTTGGGTGCCGGAATACGCGTTTAAGCGCAGTATTCTTCCGATTTCGCGATTTTCGGCATTTTACCGGAAATTGCATTTAGCTTTGGAATTAAATACTAGATACTATTACGTTACTTATCATATGAATTTTTATTTCATATTTGATGTTTAATGCACCTCATTTTGTATTTTGAGTCCAAACCCTGTGTACATTTATCCGTTCACAGCGGTTTAATGGTTGTAACTTTCACATATTAACTCCGTTTTCGACGTTCTATATATCCACAGGTTCGTATTTACGAGTGGGTCGTTTTATGAATATTATTATTCTCAAAATAATAATTGCACGATTATCGAATTTTTACGCTACAGTAGTCTGCTGTCCGTATTTTCGATTTTTAACCGATAATTGTTTTGATTTAGCATACGTAATACTATAATATTAATAATTCAACGCAAAAGTTATGGAAAATAACTTTTCAACATATATAACGTACGCTTCGTTTGACTACAGTTGACTTTTGTTGACCAAAATTTACAATTGTCACAACCCGACCCGCCCGACCCAGACCTACCCGACCCGGTTTGATTAAAATTAGGCGTAGATTGATTTTTTCCCCATTCCTGCCTACGGTTTCCATCCCCTTCGTGATTTCTTCCGCCGCCTCCACCTCTTAAGCCGCCGGCGCCTCCGGTCGAGCCACCACCGCCATTCATACGGGTGAACAAAACCCGTTGCTGCTCTTCTCCACCCTCTTCTCCCCGAATCCTCTCTTCGTAAGCTTTCAATCGGCCCACGATATCTTCGAACCCCACCGACTTCAGATCGAGTACCTGCTCCAACGAGGCAACGATCTGAATAAACTTCGATCGTGGCAGTGTTTTCAAGAACTTCTTAACGAGTTTAGACTCTTCTATCGTTTCTCTGAGGGCTGCTGATTTGGAGGCGATAACGGACAACTTTCCGGCGTAGGAGTCTATCGATTCGGACTCTGTCATTTTGAGTCGATCAAAATCCGTCATTAAGGTTTGTAGTCTTGCTTCTTTCACTCTTTCAGCCCCCACGTTTCTTGATTTAATTGCATCCCAGAGTTTCTTTGCTGATTCTTGTTCACCGATTTGCATTATCAGGTTTTCTGGCAAGGATTGATATAGCAGTCCCATGGCTAAGCAATCTTTTTCTCCATTTTGGTCAGTTCCTGGATCGATCACGATCCAGACCTTGTGGATTCGAAGCACAACCTTCATTCTCATCGCCCACATAGTGTAATTTGTGGGTGTGAGCATCGGACATGTGACATTGGATGAACCGATCAACTTCTCCCTCACCTGAGGAGTAGCACCTCCAGTATCATCGACATCTGACATCTCTTACGGGTATGATTTCACAGCTCCTTAATCACGAGCTCTGATACCAATTCAAGATTATAGAATCGATAATAGAAACAAAATTATCAAAATAACTCTTTGATATTTTAATTGAGAAATATAACTCTAAAACTCAATCCTTACAATTGTTTCATACTCTATTTCTTGTGTCTAATATGATACACAATTGATGTATTTATAGCTCTAATCTACCAACTTGTGATTAGAATTAAAACTAGAATTGGTCTTCTAATAGCCATCAATTTAGAACAACATTTCCAACTTGGATGGTAGCCATCTTCAAACTTGATGACTTTGAATTCCAACATCCATCTCTTATTCTCCTTTGTTCTTGAATCTTGAGGTAACGATGGGTACGCTACTTTTTGTTTTTGTTATCATTCTTAAAATTCGAGCTAGATAAATATGTCTGAAATTGAATCTTGAGATGAAAAGTAAGATGACAAGTGCCCATTTGGGTTGTACTTTGACTCTACAGGAAAGGGTAGTTGCCTTGTGGATAGAGGTGCATATTAACAACCGGTTTTTTAAAAAATCGGAACTGGTTTTATAATAACCGGTTTTTCTATCCCATATCGAACCGGTTTTCTACCCCGGTTTTTGTTCCGGTTAATCGAACCAAACCGGTTTAAAAAACCGAAAAAAACCGGTCTAAAACTCAATTTCATTTAAAAAAAACCAACCAAAACCATACAAATTATAACCGAAACCGGTTGGACCTAAACCGGTTTTTAAAAAACCGAAACCGGTTAAAAACCGGCTTTTTTCGCCTCTACTTATGGAGTCTGTTGACTCTACAGGAAAGGAGAGGGTGGGAAAAGTAGAAAATGATAAGTGCTCTGTTTGGGTTGTGCTTTTTTTCTTAATAAAATTCCATTATTTACTTTCGAATTGTTATATTTCAATGAGTTGTAATTTTTTATAATATAATTTTATTATTTTTGAAGTGGCAATAATATTATATTATATTATTATGATTTTATATATTATTGTATAATTATGTTCTGTAATAAGAATTTAATGTAACTTAAATTTATTTGTAACTGCGTTAATTTCTTTGTCTGCTTTTAGGGTGGGGGGAGTAGATCCCTCCCATCCCACTGAACCCACGCGCCACGTCAGCTTTTCTATCTCCTCTCACTTCCATTTTTCCCATCTTTCACCAATCTTTCACCCATGGAACCAGTACCCACTGAACCCACAATGCAACATCATATATTTGATATTTAAATGTTTTAATTAAATGAATAAATTAATTTTAACACTTAATATAATATTAGAAATAATAATAAAATGCACAAAATTTAAAGAAAATTCAAATTACATTTAATTAAAAAACACACCGGTACAAGAAAAAAAAAGCCTAAATACGGAAATAAAAATCCTAAAAACGGAAATAAAAATCCTAAAGTTCCCACCCATACATTTCTGCAATTTCCTGTTTTTTCCCAAGAACCAATGCCAATTTTGATCCGGTCAAATGATCATGAGATTTAAGGAAGAATTTTAAATCTTTTTGTTCACGAGACCTTTTGAGCGCTTCGATCTCTTGCTCAAGGAGGGCCGATTTCCTCGTCAATTCTTCCTCATGTTTCTCCAAAACAGTCATTTTCTTTGCACGGAGGGTTTCCTTCTTCTGCGCTTCTGCCTCATTAATATTCGCCAGTGCGAATATCTTATCGACGATGGTCTGATAACCATCTGGCATTGATGAAGATCCAGCCACATTTTCCCTTTTCTTTAACGGGAATGTGATGATGGTTGTGGGGAAGCTTCATCAAGATCGATTGGTTGAGGCGAAAAGTGTGCATCAGAAGGAGAGTTGGTGAATTGGTTGGAGCCGGATGTCTTACTTCGTTTGGCGGAATGATGTGGGGAATGCATCCCCATTTCTTTGACCGTTTCCCATTTGGCATGCTCTTTGAGTATTTCCCATGCCCCTGTATGTGAGAAACTGGACCGGTACAATTTCCGGTACTCTGAATGGGTGGCCTGTAAAACATCCGCATCCCCCCTCCCACTGGCACGCATGTTCATTTTAT
Source organism: Cichorium intybus (assembly GCA_023525715.1). NCBI lineage: Eukaryota > Viridiplantae > Streptophyta > Magnoliopsida > Asterales > Asteraceae > Cichorium > Cichorium intybus. Next base: position 52,879,746 of record CM042009.1, read on the forward strand.
TGTTGTATATACAATTGAACTTATTTACCTTATTTAGCATATCTTTGTACTTGGAGTTGATTTGATACTTGGTCCGATCGGTACCTGGAATTTGCGCCTGGAAATGTTCCAAAACATTCTGCCAGAAAGAGTCGGACCGTTGGGTGTTTCCGCGTTCTTGGTCCTCAGAACAACTAATGTATGCCTTCGCCAAGGCAATCTCCTCCCTCTCCTCCCAAAGTCTGCGTTTTAATCGGTGGGTGTAATTCCTTTTACGCGTAGAGGGTTGTGTCTCTGGGATAACCTCCTCTGCGTCCTCCTGGTCATCTGCATGCTGCTCCTCCACTTGCTCGTCCTCTTGCTCGTCCTCTTGCGCGTCCTCTTGCTCCTCCACTTGCTCGTCCTCTTCCGAGGGTGGAATGGTTTCATCACTGGACTCTACTTGGTTATGGAAATGAGAAGTGTCCGGGACGTAGCATTGTTGGAATTGGTTGGGGTATTGTGGAAACTGAGTTTGATATTGTTGGAATTGGTTGGGGTATTGTGAAAAGTTTTGTTGGAATTGGTTGGGGTATTGTGTGTAACTGTAAATGTGTGGGGATGGGGTTGGGGGAACTTCACGGCTCCTGCTTTGTGAGGAACTGCGACGTTTGGATTTACCACGATTTGAATCCATTTTATAAAAAAAGAGTTTTTTATAAAATAGAGGGCAAAGAGTTTTTGAGAGAAAATGAGAGTAAAGAAAGAAGGGTGAATGTGTGATTTGTGAAGGAGTGGAGATGTGGTATTTATAGGGATGAGGGGAATATAATTTTTGAGGGATTAAAAATTTTTTTTTTATAAAAATGGATGGGATCATCGGGTTCACCATCATCCCTCACCCGCCACCATTGCCGAGCCCGCTCAACCCGCAGGAGGAGGGGCAGCGGTACCGGAGGTACCGGCGGTACCGCCCCATCCCATTCTGATCTATCTTCGAGCCCGAGCATTACTCCGTCCCCCCTTATATATTGAAAAAGATATGCTAAATAATATTAATAGTAATGTATTTACAGATTTTTTATAAGATAAAGTTAATCGTGCTCACTGTAATACATTAATCAGTTTTAAGCAAAAAAAAAAAGTTATGCTCGATCTATTTAGGGGAAATTTAAAAAAAAAATATTAAGTTTTAAAAAAATTTCGATTTTGACACTGTATTATTCTTTTTTCTCAATTAATTCACTAAGTTTTTAATTTTTTTCCAATTAAGTCACCTATGTTTTCAATTTTAATTCAATGTTGACCACTTGACCGGTCAACCCGGTTGTCAGCTGACATGACAACTAGGTGTCAAAATTGAAAACATAGTGACTTAATTAAAAATTTTGAAAACTTAGTGACTTAATTAAAAATTTTGAACACTTAGTGACGTAATTGAAAAAAAATAACAATATCAAAATTGAAATTTTTTAAAAACTTAGTCTATTTTTGAAATTTGCCCTTGAAAAAATCAGCGTCTTTCCAAACATATTTTGGGCCCACGGCGAGAAGAAACAAATGGGTCCCTCAAAGTCACAAATACAAAAATAGTAATAATATTACTAAAAAAAATTATATCCGCAAGTCGCAACGTTTACAAAAACAACTACTTTAAAGAAAAATACTTCTTCTAGCTTTTTTGGATGCAAAATCATTGATAATTGTGTCAAGATCAATTTTGTGTAACATATATTTTTCAATGCATAATATTGCCAAGCCGTTCAACCTTTCTTGTGACATTGTCGACCTTAGGTAATTATTCAATAACTTCAGCTTTGAAAAACTTCTTTCTGCAGATGCAACAGTAACAAGAATAGTTAGTAAGATTCTATATGCAATAAAAACATTTGGGTAACAATCGGCAATTTTAACAAAATCCAAAATTTCAATTGCCGACATTATATTATTAGGTAAATACATTTGCAAAACTCTTAATTCAAAAAAAAGTTCATTTGAATCTACATCGGACACATTATCATTAGAAAAGTAGTAGCAAACTTTGTACAACTTTCTTTAAATTCACTTTCATTTAAAGACTTTAATTTCTTTGAATCGTATAAAAATCCAAAAATACTTTCAAATGTCTTTAATTGTTCAAATCTATTTTTAATGAAACAATTGTCATATCCACAACAACGAAAAAATAGTTAACCTTAAAATACTTTTTAGCTGATTGAGTTTCTTCTTCATGATTACTTTCATCAAATTGTTTTTTTTCTAATAACACGACGTTTTAAAGGAAATGTTGGTTCCACACATATATCAAGTGCAACACTTTTAGCAATATTCATACTTGAAACAAAACCTTCATTTCTATAATTGTTAAAAAATGTCATTATGTTTTCTATTCGTGTAACTTTGACTGCATAAGAAGGTGTTAGTGTAAATCGGGTCGTTGACCAACCCGGAGTTTGTTTGGTGGTTTGGTTGTTTGTTTAAGAGTTGGTTGTTGAACAATATTTTATCGTATGTTTACTTTTGTTGTACGTTCCGATATATTATCTTTTGAATTACCTTGAAATATCAATGAACATACTTTTACTTTGCTTGTGTTGATAACCTCTATGTATCTGAAATGTATGGAACCGAAATCCACTCTTGGATTTCGGTATGCGTTACAAGTTCAAAAGTGAAGTTCAGAAGTCTGCCTAAGATCGAAAGTCTAAATCCGGAAGTTCGCCAACTCAGAAGTCAAGACACCGAAATCCACCCTTGGATTTCGGTTCAGCGATTCAAGCGACTTCCGAAGATTATCAAGTTCAGTAGTCAGCCATATCGAAGCTAGCTCTTAACTTCGGTACATATCAGAAGCATACGTTTGAACGTTAGAAGATCAAGGCAAATCTTCAATGAAGATATCGACACAGATAATCAGACCAGTCTTCATAGCATAAAGTAGGAAAGTCAACTAGTGACTACAAAAGGAGTATGATGTATTGTACAGTGTCATCAGGAACATTTATTGTTAGACAGTCATATCAGACTTAGGTCTTTTATCCGTTGTGTAATACAAAATGAACTGGCTTGTAGTTCATTTTGTCCATAGGTCTTTGTCCAAAGGTGTAACACCCGACTTATTAACAAAAACACCCCAAATTTTTTTTTTTTCAAACCCAATATTTTACAAACAAAACATAAATATGGGGTTTTAGTTAATACACTACGAGTACGAGAGTATCACGAAGTACAATACATAAATATTATACATTCTTAAGCCGGGTCGTCACTTCAAATGCTAAGTCCTTAGTCACGGACTTTATCTTTTCCCTTGGCGGGATCACGCTCACCTGCAGGGACATATAAATAAAATCGTGAGCTATAAAGCCCAATGAGTAATCAAATCAAATATAACATGTATAAGAATAAAATTCTCTATACATAATCAATTATATATTATCATGTAACATAAAATCATATATGGCTCACGGGTTATCCCGCTTTTGCCTAGACTCACGGCTCCGTTCTTGCCATCGAAATGACTCACGGATTATCCGGTCTTGTCTGTATAAGTTTGACTCACAGCTCCGTTCTTGTCTATTATAGACTCACAGCTTATCTGGTCTTGTCACGTCACGGTTTACATGGATATATTGACTCACAGCTCCGTTCTTGTCTATCGTAGACTCACGGCTTATCTGGTCTTGTCATATTCCAAAACATGTAATTTATCATTTTCGTCCCCCAAACTCATGTTCATCTGCAGCTGCTCATATAACATATATCACAACAGATAACAGTGAGATTACTCACCTGAAGGCTTGCTACTATTAGCTTTTGTCGTTTCTTGCCTTGAATTGAAATCCGCAAGATTTTGTCCCGTACCTATAATTCCATTTATTTCACAATGATTATAGGTTAATATACCATTTCAGTTGGTTCTAATGCACAAGAGTCTAATATAAGACCAATTCCAAGCATTAACCATTGGTATAAAATTTAATACACTTCCCGAAATACGCGTATTCTACTACAGTACTTTCGGGAGGTCGTATTCGTATTCCGATAATTTTCCATGAAGTTTCACAACATATTAGACCTAGGTTTAAAATTTCAGGTCAATCGGATAAGCCTAGCATTGAAATCAAACTTGGAAAATTCACAAAATTTTAACAGAGGCTAAATGGCCTTCTGCCGAGGGATCGGGTCGCGATCGACCCATGGATCGGGTCGCGATCCTTGCGACTCCAGGCAGGAAAGTCCGAATTTTGTGCTAAAAACCCCATTTTCCTCTTGTTAAGCACTTATTGCTCGACTTAATTGCTAGGGAATGTTCCAATACCAAAACCTTTCATCAATAACAAGTTTTTAGCCATAATTTGATCAAATTTAATTCCATTTCCAATTTTCCCGTTTTCAAAATTTTAGCCCAAAAACCGAAATTGTTGAATTTAACTTGCTTCTAATGATTTCTTTCAGTCATTATAGCATCTAAAACTCATTTTAATCCATTAGAATCATGTTTATCACAAGAACTCATCATCTAGGGTTCTTGATCAAAATCCCAATTCTTGAACAATAGCAACCTACTTCCATTTTCTTGAATTAAGTCCTTTTTAGTATGACTTATTGGAAGTATTTCATCTACTTAGCCACATAATCATAATTACAAATGCAGTTTTTGAGTTCTACAAAACTCATCAAGAACAACTAGTCAAGAACTTGGATTACTAACCTTTCAAACTTCCAATTTTACCCTTTGAAGCTATAATCCGATTGTGCAAACTTCAATCTTCAAAAATCTCTTCAAATCCTCTGCAGAAATCGCACATAGAACTTCTCCCGTATGTGCCAAAAATCTGCACAAGTGTTCTCTTTTATACCTCCAAAAATTGCATTTTGGTCCTTGAAGTTGCATTTCTAGCACTTTTGCCACAATTTACAAAATAAATGACAAAATCAGATTTTTATAACATTTTAAGTCCAAGACTCAAAATATTATTACAAAACAAGTCCTTTTCTGTCCAAAAGACCAAATTACCCTTCTGAGGTAAAATGACCAATTTGCCCTTTTTATTATAATTACATAATAAAATACATTTTGGCGTTACAAATTCTCCCCACCTTTAAGAGATTTCGTCCCCGAAATCATACAAAAAGTTGAGGGTATTTCTCCCTCATTTCACTTTCGGTCTCCCACGTCATGTCGGAACCTTTGTGATGACGCCAAAGCACTTTCACCATGCTGATTTTCTTGTTTCGCAACTGTCTTATCTTTCGGTCTAGCACCCTCTCGGGTTGTTCCGGGTATCTCAACTTGTCATCCACTTCAATTTCAGCAAGAGGTACTTGTTGAGACTTATCAAATAAGGTTTTCCTCAAATGGGACACATGAAATACATCATGTATACCATGAAGTTCATCAGGTAACTCTAATCTATACGCCACGGCTCCAACTCTTTGGGATATACGGAAAGGTCCAATGAAGCGAGGACTTAACTTCCCTTTTTTCCCAAAACGAATTAGGCCTTTCCAAGGGGATACTTTGAGCATTACCATATCTCCTACTTGGAATTCTACCGGTTTCACCCGTTTGTCCGCATACTGTTTCTGTCTATTCTGAGCTACCTTCAAATTTTCGCGTATCAGTTTGATCTTTTCTTCGGTCTATGCTACAATTTCAGGTCCAGCCAACGACTTTTCTCCCACTTCAGTCCAGCAGGTCGGAGTACGGCATGGTGCTCCATACAAGGCTTCATACGGGGCCATCTGAATGCTGGAATGATAGCTGTTATTGTACGCGAATTCCACTAAAGGCAAATGATCTTCCCAGCTTCCACCGAAGTCTATTACACAAGTTCTTAGCATGTCTTCCAAAGTTTGGATAGTTCTTTCACTTTGGCCATCGGTTTGCGGGTGGTATGCAGTACTCATAAGTACTTTTGTACCCAACTGCTTTTGAAGACTTTGCCAAAAATAGGAAGTAAATCTGCTATCTCGATCCGATACAATCGATGCTGGGAAATCATGTCGACAGATTACTTCATCTATGTAGATTTTTGCCAGTTGATCTACTCTGTACTTTTCTTTATATGGTATAAACTGTGCTGATTTGGTCAATCGATCAACAATCACCCATATAGAATCATAACCTCTCGGTGTCCGCGGCAACTTTGTTACAAAGTCCATGGTAATATGATCCCACTTCTTCTCTGGAACCGGCAATGGTTGTATTTCCCCGTACGGTTTCTGATAGTTTGACTTAACTTGTAAACAAGTCAAGCATCTTTCCACATATCTTCCAATGTCCCTCTTCATTCCAGGCCACCAATACATTGGTTTTAACGTCCGATACATCTTTGTACTACCCGGATGAACTGCATATCGGCTACAGTGTGCATCTTCTAGAAGCAAGTTCCGCGCTTCTCCTTGTTTTGGGACCCAGACGCGTCCTCTAAAGGTCTTCAATTTCTGAGCATTTTCTTCCAGTTGCTTCAGATATCCAACCATACGCTCGCTCTTTACATTCGCCTGCTTACACGCTTCTTCCTGTGCCGAGCGAATCAATTCTGCTTACACGCTTCTTCGCTTGCTACACCCATACACGCGGATGTAACTTTCAGAAGAGCTTCTTTCCGACTTAGAGCATCTGCCACCACATTCGCCTTGCCAGGGTGGTACAGAATTTCAAAGTCAAAGTCTTTAAGAAGGTCCATCCACCTTTGCTGTCGCATATTAAGCTCCTTTTGATCAAATAAATACTTCAAACTTTTGTGGTCCGTATAGACAACAAATTTCACACCGTATAAATAGTGTCTCCACAGCTTCAATGCTAGAACCGCCGCAGCTAATTCCAGATCATGAACTGGATATTTCTTTTCAGCATCTTTTAGTTGGCGGGACGCATAGGCTATGACCCGACCTTTCTGCATTAGAACACACCCAAGTCCGACTCTAGAAGCATCGCTGTATATCACATACTCTTCTCCGCTTTGTGGTAGTACTAACACCGGTGCTTCACATAGAGCTTGTTTCAACTTCTGAAACGCTTCTTGCTGCTTTTCGGCCCACATGAATTTTTCGCCTTTCTTGGTCAACTTGGTCAACGGGACAGCTATTGAGGAGAAATTCTCGACAAATCTTCTGTAATAGCCTGCCAAACCAAGAAAACTTCTTACTTCAGTTGGACTTTGAGGCGGTTCCCATTTCATCACGGCTTCAACTTTTGTTCGGTCGACTTTCACCCCTTCAGCATTAATTACATGGCCAAGAAATTAAACTTCTCTTAGCCAGAAATCACACTTGGAGAATTTAGCATACAGCTTTTCTCGGCGAAGCAACTCCAATACTTGTCGCAGATGCACTTCATGTTCGGCTTGGCTTCGTGAATACACCAAGATATCATCTATAAATACTATCACCGATGTATCATGAAACGGTCGACACACCCGATTCATAAGATCCATGAATACGGCTGGAGCATTGGTTAACCCGAAAGGCATCACCAAAAACTCATAGTGACCGTATCGTGTGCGAAAAGCTGTCTTTGGAACGTCAGATTCTCTTATCTTCAGTTGATAGTAACCCGACCTCAGGTCGATCTTAGAAAAGTAGGACGCGCCTTGTAGCTGATCAAACAAATCATCTATTCTGGTAGTGGGTACTTGTTCTTCACTGTGATCTTGTTCAATTCCCGATAGTCAATACACATGCGCATTGACGCATCTTTCCTCTTAACAAACAGAATAGGGGCTCCCCAAGGCGATGTACTCGGTCTGATGAAACCCATGTCTAATAATTCTTCCAGTTGCTTTCGCAGTTCCACCATCTCTGAAGGTGCTAAACGGTATGGAGCTCGAGCAACAGGAGCAGCTCCCGGAATCAGTTCAATCGTGAACTCAACCTGTCGATCTGGTGGCAACCCTGGAAGTTCATCTGGAAACACATCTGGGAATTCGTTTACCACGTTCACATTCGCTACCCCCACTTTAACTGGCTTAGCCACCGCTACATAGGCCAAATAAAACATCCCTCCTTTACTAATGCAGCTTTGGGCTTGAGCAAACGAGATAACTGGCATTCTTAACCGAGGTCGTTCACCCTGAATCTTCATCCATTCCCCTTTCGGTGATAAAACTGTGATACTTTTATTTCTGCAATCCATGTTAGCATAGTTTGTTGCCAACCAATCCATCCCCACAATTACACCAAATTCATTGGTAGTCATCGGCTTCAAATCTATAGGGAATGTGGTCCCGTAGATTTTAAGCTGACAACCTTCCAAGTGTTCAGAAACCCAAACGTATCTGCCGTCCGCTATAGCCACTTCTAAGCTTTCATTCATTGGTGTTAACGGTACATTCAGGCGGGGTAATAAGGACTCCGACACAAAACAGTGTGTAGCCCCTAGATCAAATATAACATATACAGGTATGGTATTGAGAGTAAAGATACCTGTAACCACATCTGTCTTCTCACGGGCTTCCTCCACGGTCATCTGGAAAGCTCGCGAGGCCACTGGTCGTCCCCTGTTCTTCGGCTCTTCTTTCTTCCCGCCCTGATCGGTCTTGGGTCTATCACTAACTGTTCCAGATTTCAACTCGGGACAGTTTAAGCGAAGATGGTCCGTAGCTCCACATTGGTAACACCTACGCTCCGCCCGACAGTCCCGTGTAAGATGACCCGTTCTTCCACAATTTCGGCAGCTAACTGACCCAGTATCACTGCGACAACTGCCCGTGTGCCTTTTTCTGCATTTTTCACACAACTTTCCTTCCTCTTTCTGGCCTTTTCCCTTAGTCCCGGATTGTTGCGACTTTTTCTGAGGAATCCAACATTGGTCTTCCACCTTTCGTTTCGTTTCCAAAACTTTCTTTTCGTCTTCTTGTCGCTTTAATTCTGTTTCTCTTTCTGTGGCTCGATCCACCACTTGCCGGAAAGTAGGTAGTTTCAGCGGTTGCACGATTTCTCTAATTCGGGTCGTCAACCCCGAGACATACGTATCAATCTTCCTCTTTTCGGTATTAACATGATGTTCTGCAAATCTGGCTTTCTCCAGAAAGCTAAGAGTATATTCTTGAACAGATCGGGAACCCTGTTCCATGTGCAGGAATTCATCCTCCAATTGCTTTATTGCTACTTCAGAACAGTATTCTTCATTGAACTTAATCTTGAACTGCTCCCAAGGTATCGATTGGGATGAATTAAGATCCAATTATTTATAGTAAATTTGCCACCAATGTAGTGCACCGCTTGTGAGTTGGTTTGTGGCAAACTCTACTTTATCATTTTCCGCACATTTGCTTACTCGGAACACCTTCTCAATATGCATGATCCATTCCATAGCTTTGACTGGATCATCTGTCCCCGAGAATTCCTTTGGTTTACAACCAAGGAAGGCTTTGTAAGTACACCCAACTTTCTTTATCGAAGCTTCTCCACCTTGAGTTTCTTTTATTGCCCGAGCACGACTTTCTCCTTGGCTTTCATCTTCTGGCTGCCTGTCATGAATACTTTTTGCAGCCTCTTCACTAGGATTAGGATTGGCACTCGGGTTATGATTGCCGCTCGGATTGGGATTGCCACTCGGGTTGGGGTTATTCGTTAACGTAGGCATCATTTGCCTAACCACTTCTTCCACTATTGCCCGAATGTCAGGTGGATTTTCTCCCACCGGTTCCCTTGCTGGTGCTCTTCGCCCAACAGAGCCGCGTGACCGTGCTGGTCCACTTCTTGCAGTTCCACGCGAATTTGCACCAGTAGGATTACTTCGTGTATTTCTCATACTTCAAAATTTCAGCAAACCGTTAGATTACTTATATAGTAACAAACTTATATATATATATATATATATATATATATATATATATATATATATATATATATATATATATATATATATATATATATATATATATATATATATATATATATATCTAACAGTCCATTTGTCTGTGTTTCTCTCAAGGTTTAAGTCCAGGAATCTAATCTAAGACACCTAGTTCACTTAAACCACGGCTCTAATACCAACTTGTAACACCCGACTTATTAACAAAAACACCAAAAAATTTTTTTTTCAAACCCAATATTTTACAAACAAAACATAAGTATGGGGTTTTAGTTAATACACTACGAGTACAAGAGTATCACGAAGTACAATACATAAATGTTATACATTCTTAAGCCGGGTCGTCACTTCAAATGCTAAGTCCTCAGTCACGGACTTTATATTTTCCCTTGGCGGGATCACGCTCACCTGCAGGGACATATAAATAAAATCGTGAGCTATAAAACCCAATGAGTAATCAAATCAAATATAACATGTATAAGAATAAAATTCTCTATACATAATCAATTATACATTATCATGTAACATAAAATCATATATGGCTCACGGGTTATCCCGCTTTTGCCTAGACTCACGGCTCCGTTCTTGCCATCAAAATGACTCACGGATTATCCGGTCTTGTCTGTATAAGTTTGACTCACAGTTCCGTTCTTGTCTATTATAGACTCACGGCTTATCTGGTCTTGTCACGTCACGGTTTACATGGATATATTGACTCACAGCTCCGTTCTTGTCTATCGTAGACTCACGGCTTATCTGGTCTTGTCATATTCCAAAACATGTAATTTATCATTTTCGTCCCCCAAACTCATGTTCATCTGCAGCTGCTCATATAACATATATCACAACAGATAACAGTGAGATTACTCACCTTGCTACTACTATCTTTTGTCGTTTCTTGCCTTGAATTGAAATCCGCAAGATTTTGTCTCGTACCTATAATTCCATTTATTTCACAATGATTATAGGTTAATATACCATTTCAGTTGGTTCTAATGCACAAGAGTCTAATATAAGACCAATTCCAAGCATTAACCATTGGTATAAAAATTTAATACACTTCCCGAAATACGCATATTCTACTACAGTACTTTCGGGAGGTCGTATTCGTATTCCGATAATTTTCCATGAAGTTTCACAACATATTAGACCTAGGTTTAAAATTTCAGGTCAATCGGATAAGCCTAGCATTGAAATCAAACTTGGAAAATTCACAAAATTTTAACAGAGGCTAAATGGCCTTCTGCCGAGGGGTCGGGTCGCGATCGACCCATGGATCGGGTCGCGATCCTTGCGACTCCAGGCAGGAAAGTCCGAATTTTGTGCTAAAAACCCCGTTTTCCCCTTGTTAAGCACTTATTGCTCGACTTAATTGCTAGGGAATGTTCCAATACCAAAACCTTTCATCAATAACAAGTTTTTAGCCATAATTTGATCAAATTTAATTCCATTTCTAATTTTCCCGTTTTCAAAATTTTAGCCCAAAAACCGAAATTGTTGAATTTAACTTGCTTCTAATGATTTCTTTCAGTCATTATAGCATCTAAAACTCATTTTAATCCATTAGAATCATGTTTATCACAAGAACTCATCATCTAGGGTTCTTGATCAAAATCCCAATTCTTGAACAATAGCAACCTACTTCCATTTTCTTGAATTAAGTCCTTTTTAGTATGACTTATTGGAAGTATTTCATCTACTTAGCCACATAATCATAATTGCAAATGCAGTTTTTGAGTTCTACAAAACTCATCAAGAACAACTAGTCAAGAACTTGGATTACTAACCTTTCAAACTTCCAATTTTACCCTTTGAAGCTATAATCCGATTGTGCAAACTTCAATCTTCAAAAATCTCTTCAAATCCTCTGCAGAAATCGCACATAGAACTTCTCCCGTATGTGCCAAAAATCTGCACAAGTGTTCTCTTTTATACCTCCAAAAATTGCATTTTGGTCCTTGAAGTTGCATTTCTAGCACTTTTGCCACAATTTACAAAATAAATGACAAAATCAGATTTTTATAACATTTTAAGTCCAAGACTCAAAATATTATTACAAAACAAGTCCTTTTCTGTCCAAAAGACCAAATTACCCTTCTGAGGTAAAATGACCAATTTGCCCTTTTTATTATAATTACATAATAAAATACATTTTGGCGTTACAAATGGATATTCTCCTTTCACTATAAAATGAGAGTTCCACCACCTTGTATCTTCATGGTTTGGAGAACTGATATGTAACTTTGTTCCTTGATATAATATATTCTCTCATTCCATCATATCTTGTTCATACTTGTTCTTACGTTACTCTTTCTATTTCTCGCATTTCAATCTTACTGTCTTACTCTTTCTATCTTTAAACTGTTTGTGTATTATTGTTGAGCTAAAAGATCCATCTAAGTAATTTCTCAAGTTTTCGGACTTGTCCCCTCATTCCGCAACTACCATTCAAGTCTCCAGACTTTCTCTTTTATTCCGCACCTTTTACTTAGATTTCGGTTCCAACAGAAAGATCACAAGCATATCCAATGTCTTGGAGGTTCTCAACACTAAGAACGGGTTTACATGTTTCATAAGAGCTCACTGCATAAATAAATTTGAAGCAAAAATTAATATAAGATTATAAATAACTAGCTATCCAAAGTTTATTTAATAAGATAGTTATGTATACCTTTGATAAAAACCCATTAAGTGATAATCCTCCTAATGCCTTCATTTCTACAAGTGGAGCTTCATTCCAAGGACTGTAATGTAATTTTGTAAAGAAAATGTATAGAGTTCATTAAAAAATCGTTGATTTGATCTCCTTCACGAATATACATAAAACAGAGCAAAAGAAAAACATAATAATAAACTACAAATAAGGTCCTTGCACTTTTCCATTTTTTATCATGTTTTTGTCCAAATTTCAATCCTTTTTGCAATTTTGATCCGTGTTTCAAGGTTTGTATCAATTTTGGTCCTTATTTCGAATTTCAATTAAATTTTTTATCTTTATTTCAAGGTTCCAGAACCAAAATCGATATAAACCTTAAAATAAGGATCATAACTGAAATAAGGATTGAAATTTTGATCCTTATTTCAAGGTTCCAAACCAAAACTGATATAGAACTTAAAATAACGACCATAACTGAAATAACACGGTAAAAGAACAAAAAGCAGAGGGAACATTGTTGTAATTTAAACAAAACAACCAAACGATGGAATTATGTAACTTTGAACAAATTAGAGTACCTTTCTCGTGCAGCAGAAAAAACATAATCTAGCTCAATTGCATTAAAGGCCCTATCCTGATTAAAAAAATATACATATTTTCAAATCGTCGGTATACTTTTTAAATAAAGAAAAAGATTCAAGAACATACACCGTCAATGTCAAACCAGAAAAAAACTCTTTTAAGAAATTTCATGGCTTCACTTGTCAGCTCCACGCTCTACAAAATACAAGAAAACACTTCCATTATTTTATTTCTGGAAAATAATTTATTTCATTTTAAAAAAATGTTTACCAAATAAACAAACCTGGTCAGGGGTTCTTTCAATCGGACGGACCAGTCGATCATAGCGAAGTCTTATATCATTGTTGTAATCAAATGTTCTCAAAATATTCCATGTTAAATTTGGATGTTCAATCTGAATATGCATTGCAAGATGAAAAATAAAATCTGCTAATGTAAGTCGATTTTCATTAACTTCTCCAGGAAATTGTTCTCGTACCGTCCTTTGTACATCCACTATTGGAAGAGGACCATAAAAGCATTTCACCTGTTTAAAATTTGAAATAGAAAACAAATCAGAAAACAGCAACTCTTTCACATAGATGAATTATTGTTACTTGTAACATATAAAAAATATAAATCATCACCCTTAGATCACTGTAGTCTGCCTCACTTAATGCACCATCTCCATCTTGATCACTCATAATACATATTTTTATTAAAGCCGTTATACATCGCGGTTTAAAAGTTTGTGTTACCCAGTCAAATAACGGGGCAGTTGGATGAAGTACGGCTTTCTAGGCATGGCAGAAAGCTACCGAGATCTGAAAAAGAGCAAAAAGTATAAATACTAACAAATTAATACAAAAACTTGTATATGTGGAAATAAAACTAAAAAAAGGATCTTACTATAACAGGATCAGAGGTTGAACAATGATATAATTTTCAGTCTGAGGAAACTGTCGCATAATGGGTAACATCACTCTTCTCATAAGAAAGGAAAATTTTCTTAGATCAACCTTACAACCTGCCACTACAACAGGAGCTTTTACCTGTATATATGTTTAAAGATTATATTAGTTACATGTACATGTGTTTAAAAATCTAATTAGTTAACAAACATTACCTCTAATTGTTGAAGATAAGGAAGCCAGAAGGTTGTTAACCTATCAAATGTAGCATCACATGCATATGTAAGGACAATTGCATCGGCTCTTTTTAGTTCATTAACAAGTTTGTCTCTATCCTCCAAACTTGAACAAGAAAAAACTCACATTTTTTTGCAGATCATAAACATGTTGAAGCATTATCTCTCTAAACAAGTTTCAAATCGCAGACTACCTGGAAGATGTATCAACGGCTGTAATGGGGACATTATAATCGAACATATCCTGTGGTAAACGCGTTGTAGGCTGTTGGAACTCAAATGTTCTTTTATTCAATACTAAAACTGAAATACAAGAAAAGAACAACTCACGCTAACTATCTAAACACTATCTTCTATGTTTTTATGGTGCATTACAATGGATGTTAGAACATCTATTTATAGTGATGGTAGTGTGCCTAATTTCTACAATAGCTGCAACCTAAAAAATGAGTTCATATGAGAAATTCAACAAAGTGTTGGCTGCAATGGTCGGTGGCTGCAATGGTTGGTGAGTCAAGTTTGTGTTTACATGTGTTTACACTCACATTCTCCCCCTTAAACCAAACTTGGCTTGAGATTCGTTACACCGATCATGTTGCGCATTCCATGTCATCCCCGACTACAGAATAATCGACAAGTCCTTTGTCTTTATCTTTCTCGAGTTTCAATTTTGCATCCTTGGAACAAGTTGTTGGAGTGCAATCTCTCACACTGAACTCCCCCGAAATCCTTTTAGCATAAGCTGTTTTCTTTAGAGACACGTCTTCCATCTTCTGCATCACCTTACGAAAATCGATACCTCGATTTTTGGGACTACGTTGGAGAAAACTGGCAGCTGCTTTTTCGGTCCAAGTCCATCTTTTTCGCTTACCAAAGAACCCTTCTCGTCTTATCCGTGGCTTCCTTTTCCGTGCGTCGAAAAACTGGTGTCCTTTTTCACATTTTTCAACTCTAACATAAAATTCTTCCTCACTCGGATCATCTAATTTCTTTAGATGTGAACCTAGAATTTTATTATGCTCCAAATAACCATTAACTTTCATGGAATAATAATTGGCATACGGACGTCGTTGATGCCACAACCAACCTGGATAATCTTGGGATGATAAATGACACATTTTTCGTCTCGTCTTTAAAAGTGTCTTATAGAGTCGGTTACGGGTTCTTTTTACTTTAAAAAGTAAAGTATTACTATTGTCAAATACCCGTAAAATAGCACCATCCATGTCGACTCGATTCCCGTCTTCGGTTAGTTGTCCAAGACTTATAATATTCTTTTTAAGTCTAGGAATGTAATATACCTCGTTAAGTAGTCTTTGATCTTCGTTTCCGTAATCAAACAAGATCGTACCTTTTCCTTTGATGTCGATCTTTGACCCATCTCCGAACCGTGTATAACCCGTCACGTTCTCGTCTAACTCATGGAACTTTGAACGATCTCCAGTCATATGATTGCTAGCACCGTTGTCAAGGTACCATTCATCAGAATCAACTTGACTTTCTTCGGATGCAGGGATATCAACGCCGTTCTTCTCTTTTAGCGACACCATACCTGGTGTATCTTCTTGAGAGATCGTCATCATTAAAATGGGCTCTTCATCTTCATTGGTTTGGGTGAGGTTCACCTCCTCACCTCGTTTCTTATTTGGACACTCTGATGCATAATGACCATATTCCTCGCAAGTAAAACATTTTATTTTACTTTTGTCCTTTCGAGGACGATTGTAGTCATTCCGGTTTGCATCATACTTATGACCATCTCCTCGGCCATGCCCACGACCTCGACCGCGTCCTTGGCCTTGATTTCCACTTTCCCTTGAAGTGTTTGACGAGTCTCCCTCGTCGGTTTGCTTAGATTGAGATACCCACTTGGCATGTGTAAGCAATAGAGAAGGTCCTTCTTCCCGTTCTTCATACCCTCGAAGTCGCTCTTCGTGGGTCTTGAGACGGCCTACAACTTCTTCAACCGTCATGTTTTTCATGTCTCCAAATTGCTCGATAGATGTTACGATTTGTATAAATCGTATTGGGACGGCTCGAAGAAACTTCTTTACCACCGTATTCTCCTCGATCTTTTCATCGAGAGATCGAATACCGGTCACAATAGTGTTCAATCTCATGGCGAAATAATCTATCGAGTCACCATTGTTCATTCGGATCACCTCGAATTCACTTCTCAACGTTTGTACTTTAGCCTCCTTTAACCGATCAGCTCCCATATGCATCATCTTAAGCGTTTCCCATGCTTCTTTAGCCGTGTCCTTCTCGGCCAACATAAGAAGTACGTCCTCTGGAATCGCTTGGTAAATGGCCGCAAGCGCCATCCTATCTGTTCGTTCATCTACTCTTGCATTTTGAATTACATCCCACACTCATTGTGCTTGCAAATTCACTCGCATTTTTATAACCCACACCGCGTAGTTTGTTTTTGTAAGCAACGGATAGTGTAACGTAACACTACTATCCCTCCCGGTCCTTTGAACACTTTCAATTTCGGGTTGAGAAAACGACGAGCTTGGTGTAGTCATTCTTGGCATATATTATCTTGAGATTTTTCAAAAATTAATGGGGAGCTACGAGTAATTTATGAAAATTACAAGGGCCAAAATGTAATTTTCAGAATTTTAGGGGCTGGTTCGAAACTTTTAGAAGTATAGGGGCTATTCTGAAGTTTTTCTGAAAAATAGGGACCAACCTGAAATTTTTTGGAAATACAGGGACCAAAAGGTAACTTTTCGAAACTTCAGGGACCAAATTGCAGTTTTCTGAAACCTGCTACAATGTCGTCTTCTCCGGCGAGATCTCCGGCGAACTGGTTTTTCCGGCAACTATTCCGGCGAACCTTTGACCAGACTTTTGGAGGTCTTCCGGTGGTCGAAAAATTCCGAAAAATATATATTCGGAATCCTGAGACTGAGACCTTTCCAATGGTGCTCTCGAAAAACGATTTTGAGACAGAAAAGTTTTGACCAAAAAAACTCGAGGGTGTTTAGAAAGTTGCCCCGGGAGCTTAACAAAGCTCTGATACCACTTGTTGGAACTCAAATGTTCTTTTATTCAATACTCAAATTGAAATACAAGAAAAGAACAACTCACGCTAACTATCTAAACACTCTCTTCTATGTTTTTGTGGTGCATTACAATGGATGTTAGAACATCTATTTATAGTGATGGTAGTGTGCCTAATTTCTACAATAGCTGCAACCTAAAAAATGAGTTCATATGAGAAATTCAACAAAGTGTTGGCTGCAATGGTCGGTGGCTGCAATGGTTGGTGAGTCAAGTTTGTGTTTACATGTGTTTACACTCACAGAGACAACACCAGAGGAGCAATTGGAGGAATAGACCCGGTGGCGGCAGTGTTAATCAAGCTGGACTTACCGGTGCCAAGGTCGCCGGCGACAACGATCCGAAACCCTGACGTGACGGACCTCCCGCTACTGACGGCGAAGAGGAACCGCATTTGTATCGGCATTTGGGCGAAGAGACTTACCAATATGCCTTGTGTTTGTGTTTGTACTTTGTACCGTACTTGACTACTTTCCGTACAATATGCTGGATATAGTTTGACTGTATAATGGGCCCGGCCCTATTTTTTATTTAAATAACAATAGGTATATCAATATGGTTTTGAAAATCTTTATTTAAAAAATCCATTCCAAGTTTACAAATAAGGGTGATTGTAAGAACAAATATCCAAAAGGACGTAGCTATTTCTTTCATTTGAGACTTTCCAAAATAAAGGAACCAAAACCTTGGCAGTTGCTTCTATAAGAATTGAAAGTAATTTGCCAACTTCTTGCTATATTTTGTACCTTTAAGTTCAAATAAATTTACAACTTCAATCATAACTACAAATCATAAGTACGACTAAATGAAACCTTCATTCATATTCTATTTTACATGGTACAAAAGTATTATTCACTTATCCTAATCGTGTTTTACTGCTCATGGTGAAAGTTATTAAAAAATAGTTAATTTAATGTAAAAAAAAATTGTAGGCGAATTCAGCGTAATGACTAATTGGAATCGCATAAATAGAAAAAGAAAGAACATTTCATCTTAAAGGAAAATTGAAATCGAAGATTAACAACATGCTCACCTTAGAAGATGATCAAAAAACTAGATCACGATGAAGAAGGCAAGAAGCTTTAGCAAGAAAGCGTCTGATGATCGCTGAAGAAATACATGGGCGGAGATAAAACAAACGCATGTAGGTATTTATTCTTCAGGCCCAATACACTTATTGAGAAATGTTCAAATAAGAACCATTAAAATGTTGAGAACCATGAGAACCAATTCCGACCCTTAACGTAATTCATCAGAGGATTATATATTATAAGAGGTTAACCTAGAGGTGACAATTCTCAACACGACACAAAAATAAACGGGTTTGGTTAGAGTTTTTACCCGTTTAATTAAACGGGTTGACACGACATGACACGAAAATTAAAAAGGTTGGGTTTGGGTCCAACCTTTTAACCCGATAATGACACTTTTATATTTATATGCAAGTTTTTTTAATTCTTTAGATAAATTGGCATGCCTGAAACCAAAGCCAAATGCCAAAGAAAACATGTTGAATTGTTTTGTAATGTAGAAATCACTAATTAGTTTGCTTGAGTCAATACATAAATTTAAGTTTTCCATTTTCATTAATATCTCATACTCTACAATCGCATCGGCCACTTTCCCTTCATAGGGACTTCGTTCCTTTAAACTTATTGTGAATTTCGTCCAACCGACACGCAAACTATTACTCATTCTAGTTATTCATTTTTTATTTTTCCTCCTCCCTAACTCTTACTCTTCAACCTATTCGGGGTTTCAATATAGCATGTTACGACATATTTACAAAGTAAACGGATTGATACGCCAACCCGCCAACATGAGACGAAAATAAGCTGATTGACACGACACGACACGATAATCAAACGGGTTGGGTTTGGGTCAAGCTATCTCAACCCGCAAACCTGCGAACCCGACATGAACACGGCACGACACAACACGATTGGCTGACTTAGGTTAACCAATGTCAACGCATTGTAGAAGATCGCACCTCACAATCTTTTGGATCAAACCCTTAAAAATAATACGTGGCCTAAATTAGTTTCTTCTAGTTCTCAATTTTTAATAGGTTTCAGTTAAACATATTCCTACACTTCCTTCCCTTTATATATGATGTTGCCTCTATTTTTATTTTAGTGTTGGTTATTGAATTTTTAAATTATAATTCAATTTAATAAAGGTATTCACCTAAATCAAATTAATAATGTTCAATAATAATTACCTGTAAATATAAATTGATAAATACTAAAAATCTCCAAAAGTGACATAATTTTTTGAATAATAGAAAACAAAGAGGTTAATATTTATTAATAAAAAAATAAAGGGATTTGGAATATTGATTTAAATTTTGACATTTATTTTATAAATATTAGGCAAGAACAACAGATTTGTTGATAGAAAAAACCTGTTGGTGAATTTCATATATGGATTTTCGAATCATGCAAGACAAATATGGTGATAGAAGACGATATTTTAACGTTGTCATATAGTCTGTCAGGCATGAAGGGAGAGCAAAAGATGGAGAAGAAGATGCTGGATGTCAGGCATGAAGGGAGAGCAAAAGATGGAGAAGAAGATGCTGGATGGACAACAGTGGAAAGGAAACGAAGAAAACAATCCATTCAAACAGATGTAGATAATATTGGACGTATCGCAACTACGTTCTATGTTTCAAACTTTCCCGACTACTGGAGAAGTTCGTCGTTGTGGAAAGCATGCATGAAAGTCGGGAAGTTAGTAGATGCTTTCGTGCCAATGAAGAGAGACAAGATGGGAGAATGTTTTGGATTCGTTAGATTCATCGATGTTGGAAATGTGGATCACATGCTTGCGTGTCTGAATGATATCGTTGTTAATGGAAAAAAGATAAAAGCTAATGTGGCAAGATTCTCCAGGGAGAATAGATTGAGACCTGATATTGAGCACAAGGTGGACTCGGTGGAGATGAGGGGCAAGTTGAGAAACTCTCATGCTGATAGGTCCTTGAATCCCAGGAGCATGGTGTATACGAGAAAAGATGTTTCGTTTAAAGATATTGTTGCAGGGTCAACTAATGGTAAGTCCTCTGTTGATGTTATGGATCAGACTAGTATAATTATCCCCGATGTTGTTAGCATTAGGACATTCGGATGGCTTGAGAGTTGTTTAATTGGTGAATTAAAAGACATTGACATGTTATCCAAATGCTTCTCGATATTTCATTCGACTGGGATTGGAAATTGTTGGGTTAAATACTTGGGAGGTTTATCTGTGTTGTTGAGATTTGAAAACCATAGAGTGGCTGAGGCGTTTCTTGCTGAGCATAAGGAAAATTGGTCTCATTGGTTTGCTTGGCTAAACAAATGGGATTCAGGAAGTCGGAGTTATTTTAGAGCTGTGTGGATTAAGATATATGGTGTTCCTATAGATTTGTGGGATTCGATTGTTTTTCAATCAATTGCTGAAAAATGGGGAAGAGTATTAGTCCCGGTTGAAGTTAATCCTGATGCTAATAACTTTGCGTTTGGAAAGCTTTGTATTTTAACTGCTAAAAAAGAAATTCTAAACATTAACAACGTAGAAGTTAAATGGAAAGATGTTCAATTTAAAGTGTGCATTCAAGAAGATGGAGATTGGTGTCCTCCCTTTTCTACGTGGAATCACTTCTCTGAGGACGACCAGACTGATAGTGAAGATGGAATCTCGGATACAATGGAATTTCAAAATCAAAATGATGATGAGGAGCTGTTTGATAATGAAGAAGGGAGTGAAGATGAATTCAGGTCCCAAGTCAGAGACAAAGGTTCGTTTGTTGTGCAGAATAATGGTAACGAGGCGCATGATGTGGATCGGGAAACGATGCGGCAGGGACATAATGATGAGGCTTCTTTTGTTTTCGAGAGCAATGATAACTATGAAGGCGGTATCTCAAGAGATGCGGTAAAAAGATGCGAGCATAATAATGATTATAAAAATAACAAATCACGTGCCACCTCTGATGCTTGGAATAAAGATTATATTCATTCTAAGCCCATTTGCGATGAGCCCAGCACTTCGTTGGGCCAGCACATTCCAGATCTGAACTTAGGCGTTGGAGCAGCCCAGGCTTTGAGTGGCAATTCTAAAAGTTGCGCTGAGTCTTCTTTGCGTACACGGAAGATGGCATCTGTAAAGTTTAAAGATGTTATTAGAAACTCGACGAAATTTACAAAGAAAGCTGGAAGAGATAAAGCGACAAAACAGAAGAAGGTGAGAGAAGAAAATTCCACTCCTGGTGAATCTTCTGCTGATTCGGTTAACCTAGGTTCCTCTTCGATGGAGGTTCTAAAAACTATTGAAGTTGGGAACGCTATTGGGTATCAATTCAACGGGGCAGAAGATATGATTAGGACTTGTTTACAAGGTGAAGGAGATTTTAATATTAATCAATGAATTGTTTGACTATTAACTTAAGAGGAGCATGAGACAAGAAGAAGGCGGCCTGGGTGAAGAAGATTAAAATTGAAAAGCAGATCAACTTTTTGAGTTGTCATGAGACTCAGATGTCGAAAGGGGATTCCATCAATATTGATAGTTTCTGGGATACTTCGGAATTCGATTATACTACTGTGGACGCAAATGGAAGGTCGGGAGGTTTGTTCTGCATATGGAATTCCAATGTCTTCAAGGTGGATGAAGTTATTAAAGGTACGAATTTTATTCTTGTGGCGGGTAAATGGGATAAAAATGATTGTATCTTGAATCTAGTTAATGTTTACGCCCCAACTGATTCTCGGGAAAGGAGTTTGCTATGGAATAAATTGATGGCGTTGAAGACAAGTAGAACTAATGGTGCGTGGTTATTAATGGGGGATTTCAATGAAGTTACTGATATCAAGGACAGGTTCTCTGAATCGGTTTGTATTTCTAGCATGAATGAATTTATTTCGTTTATTAATGGGGCTGAGTTATTGGAGTACAAGTTGGGAGCAAGAAAATTCACCTGGATGAGTGCTGATGGCAGGAGATTAAGCAAAATTGACAGATTTTTGGCGTGTAACAATTTCATTTCTCGTTGGGTCAATGCTTCGGTGATTGCTTTACCGAGACTGTATTCGGATCATTGCCCGTTAGTTCTTTTATCAGAATTCTCTGATTTTGGTCCGTGTCCTTTTCGTTTCTTCAACTCTTGGTGTTCGATTGATGGTTTCAGTGAATTGGTTAAAAACAGTTGGCCCAAAGATCTCATTAGCCCTCACGCTGATGTTAATCTGCTCAAGAAATTCCAAGCTTTAAAAGCGGCTATCAAAAAATGGCGGTCAGATGCTTACAACAATGATAATCAGGAGTTTCAAAGATTATTGAAGCTTGTTGATGACTTAGAGTTAAAAGCTGAATCGGACCCTCTTAATGATGCTGATCGAGAAATTAGAAAGAAATCGTTGACTAGAATCGCTGAAATTGATTTGACTAGGAGATCAGATTTAATGCAGAAGGCACGGGTCAAATGGGAGGTTGAAGGAGACGAAAATACAAGATTTTTTCATGGGATGATAAATTGTAAAAGAAAAAAGTGTAGGCTGGATGGGCTCGTGATTGATGGAGATTGGGTGAAAGATCCGTCGA
Organism: Cichorium intybus; assembly: GCA_023525715.1. Classification (NCBI taxonomy): domain Eukaryota; kingdom Viridiplantae; phylum Streptophyta; class Magnoliopsida; order Asterales; family Asteraceae; genus Cichorium; species Cichorium intybus. The sequence continues at coordinate 52,902,546 of CM042009.1, forward strand.
GGATCAAAGATTGTGTGTTTAAATTTTTTAAAGACAAGTTTGATGAAAAGTTTCCGATCAGACCCAAGTTTAGCAGCCAAAACTTCTCCAAGCTCTCTGCGGCTGATCGGGACAGTTTAGAACTTCCTTTCTCGGTGGTGGAAATTGAGCGCGCGGTTAAGAGTTGTGGTAGTGACAAAGCCCCTGGGCCGGACGGATTTACTTTTAAGTTCATAAAAGACCAATGGGACCTCTTAAAAGATGATGTTATGGTTTTTATCAATCATTTTGAGAGATCAGGCAAATTTAATAGGGGTTGCAACTCGTCCTTCGTTTCGCTAATTCCAAAATGCAAAGACCCGCTCACTTTAAACGATTATCGTCCCGTGAATTTAATTGGCTGCATGTATAAAATCCTCTCCAAAGCATTGTCTATTCGGCTCAAATCTGTTATGGGTAAGATTATTAGCCATGAGCAAATGGCTTACATTGAAGGAAGAAGTATTTTAGACGGACCTTTAATTCTAAATGAAGTGATCGCTTGGGCTAAAAAACGCAAGAAAAAAATTCTTATTTTCAAGGTAGATTTTGACAAAGCCTTTGATTCCTTGAACTGGGGCTTTCTTGGGAATGTGATGGAGCAGATGAATTTTGGAGTTAAATGGCGGGATTGGATTTATGGCTGTCTTTCCAATGCTAGAGCATCGGTTCTAGTCAATGGCTCACCAACTCAAGAGTTTGACATTAAAAGAGGAGTTAGACAAGGAGACCCTCTTTCTTCGTTTCTTTTTGCTATAGCCATGGAAGGCCTAAGTGTTTCTATTAAATAAGCATCATTGCTGAATTTATATGATGGTGTTTCTCTTCCTAATAACGGCCCGATTCTATCGCATTTAATGTACGCTGATGACGTCTCTTTTATAGGTGAGTGGTCGGAATCGAATCTTATTAACCTTCATAGGATTCTTCGTTGTTTTCACATCGCGTCGGGGCTTAAAGTTAACATTCATAAGAGTAAGGTTTTTGGTGTTGGTGTTGAAGATAATGAGCTTTTTCGATTTGCTAGTATCTTATCATGTGAAGCGGCTAAGTTCCCATGCACGTATCTTGGAGTTCCTATTGGTTGTAGCATGAAGTGTTCAAATGCATGGCTGCCGATTATCAATAAGTTCAAAGACAAGTTGTCCAATTGGAAGGCTAAGGCTTTATCTTTTGGTGGTAGACTCACCCTTGTGAAGTCGGTTTTAAGCAGCCTTCCCCTTTATTATTTCTCCTTATTCAAGGCTCCGGTGAAGGTGATTGATAAGCTCGAATCGATTAGGAGGAGTTTCTTATGGGGAGGTGAGGAAAACAAGAGGAAAATTCATTGGATTGCATGGGATGATCTCATTAAACCTAAAGGGCTTGGAGGGCTGGGAATCAGTTGTTTATCAACCATGAACATTGGTCTTCTAGCTAAATGGATGTGGAGGCTAAGAGTTGAGTCGCAAAGTATGTGGAGAAGATGTATCACTTCCATTCATGGTATTAAGGGCTACGATGGTGCTCCGGTTGTCAAAAAGGGTATTTCTGGGACGTGGCGGGCAATTGCAGAAAGCTGCGATACAATGCAAAATTGGAATATTTCGTTCTGTGATTTGTTAGAAAGGCGGCTGGGCTTGGGAGATAGTACATTTTTTTGGAAAGACATTTGGTTGGGAGATATTCCTCTTAAGGAAGTTTTTCCTAGATTATACGCTCTTGATTCCAATAAAGATTGCAAGATTATTGATAAATTTCACCAAAATGGAAGCACGTGGGTTTGGAGCTGGAAAAGAGAATGTCGCAAGGGAGCGGAGCAACGTGAGCTAGCTGTCCTCATGGAAAAGCTGAATGGTGTTACTCTAGGCAATTGCCACGACTCGTGGAGATGGAAACCAGCATGTTGCGGTTCTTTCTCGGTTCAGTCCTTAAGGAACGAGATTAGCAAGAATCGATGGAGCAGTGCTACTCTAAATTTTTCCTGGTGTAACTGGATACCAATTAAGGTAAATTGTTTTGTATGGCGTATATTCCTAAATCGTGTTCCTGTCGCTGCGAATCTATCTAAAAGAGGGGTTAGATTGACATCCACGTCCTGTCCCTTCTGTCGGGCTTGTGTTGAAGATGTCGATCACCTTTTCTTTGCTTGTCAATTTTCGATGGATGTTTGGAGCAGAATTTGCTGCTGGTTGAAGTTTTTGCCTAGGTCTCCTTCTTGTGTTGAAGATGCTCTTTTGATGACTTCTAACAATGGTGTTAGCCGTAATTTTTGCATGCTAAGGTGTGCTATTTTATACTCAACTTTGTGGTTCATATGGAAGTGCAGAAATAATTTGGTGTTCAAGAATCTGATTCCTGGTTCGGGTAGAGCGGTGGACGATATTCAATCCCAAGCCTATAGTTGGTGTAATAATAGGGTGAAAGTTAGGCGTTTTAATTGGCATGATTGGTGCAATTCCCCTATGAACTGTATTATGTAACTGTTCTTTTGTCTCTAGCGTCTTGCTAGAGCGTTTTCTTTAATGATATATCGTCGCTGTTCTAAAAAAAAAAAAATATATAGTCTGTCACTAGTCGTCGCTAAATATATTTTTTTTGATTGGCCATAACGGTTTACGTGGCTAAATACTAAACCTCCCATCCATAATGTAAAGATGTGTCATTGAAATTTTGTCGTTGATATGTTGCAAATAGTTTATTAGTAGACTAGCATATATCTTTTGGAATAAATTACATAATTGGTCCATGTTTTTGTCATGATTATACAATTTGGGTCCAAGTTTCGAAATTTCACTTCAGGGGTTATTGTGGTTACATTTTTGCTACACTGACAGTCCTTCTTAGGGTTATCGTCTGTTTTGCTCCGTTAAATGCCAGTACAAATATGGAAATGGCCCTCCTTTTTGTTCCTTTGTTATATTTGTTATTTTCTAAAATTCAAGGACTAAAACTGCAATTTACACTAAAACGTAACCTAAAATTCAACAACCAATGATTGTTGTCGGTGTTACTGCTAGCCAGACGGAACGAGATTAATAGAGAGACGAAGATCGACATCGAGATTGAGAAACGAGAAGCATATTGTCAAATGTGTTTGCCAATCTACAAATGTTGAATGGATCGGCTTACAAAGGACAACTCTTGCTGTCTGGTCAATTAGTTGATATTGTTGCGCAAGGTTAGATCGAAACTCTCACATGGATGCGAAATTACAGATCTATGTCGGAGCTGCAGCTTGAAGACATCCATGCTGGAGGTTGCTGCTGCTGTTACACCTTCTCCCAACCTTGCTATAGTAAATTGTAAACTACCGATGCTGATAATCACTTCTGTCCCTTCTCTTTTTCTCCTGAATCGCAACCCTATAACCACCACTCAAATCCATCGGTTTCTTCATTCAGTTCTACTTCCTATCCTCTTCCAATCTCAAGGTCGCATACTAAAGATCCCAACAGATCTCATTCTCCTCTTTCTTTCCCGCTGCCTCTTCGGTCTCGAATCAGATCACGCACACCCAAGATCGGGGTGTGTGTGCGTGTTGTATTTTTGCCTTCTTGATCTGTTTTCTAATTTTCCTTTTCGATTCCACAAAGTATAAGCACTACAGAAATCCATTTTTGTTGTAAAAGTCAATAATGGTGGAAAATAGTCGTGGTTTACCGATGCTCTGGGACCGGAATAACGCCGATGGGCAGGATACAGGGCAAGAGAAGAAACTTTCAGAAATTAAAAAAAAAAGTATTGGTCCCTGAGGTCATTTTTGTTATTTTACCTCCACTAAACGGATAAAAAAAGGGTAATCCCAGAGGGACCGTTAGTGTAGCGAAAATGTAACCACAGGGACCTGGAAGTGAATTTTTAAAACTTGGACCCAGAGTGTATAATGGTGACAAACACAGGGACCAAAAGTGTAATTTACTCTATCTTTTGGTTTACTTAAACTTTCATTTTTGTTTTATTATTATTATTATTATTATTATTATTATTATTATTATTATTATTATTATTATTATTATTTGTCCTATGCGAAAACAAGATCTTCCCAAATTGAAAGCTCCCATTGCATTTTCAACTGAAAGCCCCCAAACTACTCTCTCAATCCCAAATAACCCCCATTCCTCGCTAACTCTCTTGATCACTGTCTTTTAGCCACCACCACCCTCTATTGTCGAATTGAACTTGCAATTTAATGCTTGTATGTGTGTATGTATACTTTGATTTTTCACTGAAACACGTATACCTTTGTTTATTTTTGTCATTAGTAATTAATGGACTGGCCTTATTACAACAACAATATACCCGAGGATCTGATGACAATGAGATAAAGAGGAGGTAGATATAGGTTTTTATACCTCCACACTGGATACAGCGACTACTTTCATGTGCTTATCCAATAAGTCGAACTTTGACTTTCCTATGATGACGACAACCCTATCACAGCTCGCTGCGTGTCACGAAAATTTGACTAAGTCAAACCCTAGTCGCGACGCCTTGCTCTATAAGCAAAGCGTTTTTTTGGAGGCTTCTAGAAGCTTCCATGTGCTTATCAAATAAGTTAATGATCACGTCTATCCAACCAATTTGACTTGAACATTGTTAAAAATAAAATCTCCTCAACTCCCAACGACATATAAGTCATGTGAAGTGCAAAGTGCACCTAAATCTTACCATCTTACAAATCTTGTTTCTCTCACCTACAGCCCGACTAAGCATGCATGTGGGCGTGATTCATCCCTTAACCTCCACTAAAGCATTTGAAGCCTTAATCAATAAAATCTTATAAACAAATAGATGTTCTTCCTCCTACCTACATAGGACAAGGAAACTAGCAAACTTGCTCGTTCCTTTATAATTTCCAATAGGTCGCGGTGGTGTCATATTTATTAGGAAGACTAATACTGACTTAAAACACGAGCCTTTACTTGTTAACATCAATACATATATTGTTTAGTTGATTTGTGTGTCTTTCAATCTTTAGTAGTACTCGTGCAGATTAGGTGGCCTTAAGAGTTGGATTATTGTAGGGGTTGAAGTATGATATCCTTTGTTATTATGAAATTGGTCCTTGATTCAATCTAAACTTCAAAAATAATAGATTCTAGTTCCAGGACGCAAACGACAAAGAGGGTTCTATAAACTCACTAAAGGGTGTGGGAATATCTCTCGGACTATTATTCAATGGTTAGTCGATAGCAGCTGCTTTCGGTGTATAATGAGTGGGGTGTAGGAGTTTGTATGATATAAAGCTTGAACAACTTAACCAATGATGAGTATGTGACCTTTGTGTTGAATGTTGTTGGCCAATAAAATAGGATGAATGACAGATTTTGATTAAGGAGGATTAACCATGGTTAATTTTCAAGTCAATCAAATGATAGAATCGGTCAGGAACAAGTGTCATGTTGCGCAGATTCGACATCAACAATGTTAAGGGACGTCTCTGATATCATATAAAGATAATGTATATTTCTATGATCAAAACAATAATTTTGCATCCTATATATAGAGACATAACTAAATACAATCACATCTACATAATACTAAACATATAAATAAGCCAACAAATCCTTTGGCTTCACACGCAAACCTCGACTCTAGCCTTCTAAAAGAAAGTGTATGTTATATGTTATATTTTTCTAAAAAATTGGATATTTGATGTTAAATCTCATTCGATTATTTTAATTATCTTTGCAATAGTAAACATCACTATAATAATGATGGTATCTTCTTTAAGAACAACGACACAATCTCTAATCTACTCATAAATTACATCATTGTTATATATGATTCATCGATTACCAATGGATTCAGTCTCATATTATATGAGAGTGAATCCATTGGTAATTGATGATCATATCTAATCTGAACGACTGAGGTGTATAAATTTAGGCCATTAATGGGCGATAACTGTTTCCTGGTTTAAATAACATTAAGTAATTTGTCTCTAGGAACCGGTTTTGGGTCTTAACGGTAGGGTCGTTTCAAGCTAATTTGGGGCCCGGGGTGAAATAGAAAAATGGGGCCCCTAACAATATCTTTCTTTAATTAAAGATGACGGCAACTCAGAAATTTTTTATTAATTGAAAAAATGCTTTCGGGTTAATATCAAGTACTAGTTTTTTAACTCCAAGCTGTTTTCATTTCATGTTAGAACCATTATCATAACATTGTCCTCTTACATCATCGATATTAAGACCAATTGATTTAATTGTATCTTTTAACATATTAAAAAAGTCCTAAACCCGAGGTACCATCTACCTTTAAAAATTCTAAAAAATATTCTTCAACTTTTATTATGTTACTAGACATGTTCACACATCGAATAATTAGAGCCATTTGTTCTTGATGGCTAACATCCGATGTACAATCAAGAATTATAGAAAAATATGTTGCTACTTTAATAATTTTAATTATAGAACTCCTAACATTTTCGGCTAAAATAGAAATTAGTTCATTTTGAATTATGGAGCCTAAATAATGATAATTAATTTCATATTTTTATACGCCTAACATGGTCTTGTATTACAACATCATATTCCGTCATAATTTGAATTACATCCAAAAAATTACCATTACACTCTTGAAAAAGTTTGTCATTAGAACCACGAAAAGCCAAATTGTATTTTGCTAAAAATTTAATTGCGGCAACTATTCTTTTTAAAACTTGTCTCCAACATTCTTTCTCAATATTAATTTGATGTTGTAAATTTTTATCAATTGTTTTAATAGCATCCAATCTTAGTTTTAGTTCATCCCAAGAATTCATACAAATAAAATGTTTGATACTATTTTCATATTCTTTAAGTCTAAGAAAAAGGTGTTTCCAATTGTTAAATCCATCATTCCCTAAAGAACCTTTAATATTATTATTATTATTATATTTAAACAACTTACAACAAAAAAAAATATTTTATCAAATTCTTTTGAGTAAACTAGCCAATTTCGATAATTCGTCTCTCCATTATCATATTTCCAGTATAAGAATAATAAGTAAAATGTCTAGATATTTTATCTTTAGGATAATCAAAATTTGATTATCTTATTGGCCCTTTTTCAATCAAAATATCTCTTAATTTATTATCAAGATTTTCCCAATTTATTGGATCATAAATATCTAAAGGCGGAATAAATTGCTCATTTCTATTTCATTCTCATGTGCGACATTATCATCTTTATAATTGTTATTCTCATTTTCAATATTAACATCTTCATGTGTGACATTTTCATCTATATTATTGTTAATTTCATCATCAATAGTGACATTTTCATGTGTAATGTTGTCGGATTCATTTGCTCCATTTTCTTGTTCATTTAAAACACCACAACTAGAAGAGCCTAGTTTTTTATAAACTTATTCATGGATCCTTTTTGTTTTTCTATGGATTGTTCAATTTTGTGTTTTTTTTTCCTTTTTTCATTTCCAGACATGTATGTTCTAGGCAACATTTTAAAATTAAACTAAATAAAGGTGAAAGGGAAAGAACTCAGGAAGTGAGAAACTACCTGCAATGCTAATGAAGAAGCAGAAAAACAGAGCTCTGTAAACAATCAAGCAACAACAACAAAATCTGAAAACAATCAAGCAGCATCAACAAAATAAATCAATAATAAGCCCTACAAATACAAAACAGAAAAAAAATACTCAAGATTCAAGAATCGATACTCAAGAATCAATTGCATAAACAGAAAAGAAATCATTATTATATAAACAGAAAAAAAAGTTTACAGATGATAAACATACCCAAGAATGAAGAATCGATTGCTTGGTCTGTTGGTACACGGTCAATCGATTTCGATATCAGGTGCGATTGCTTGGTAGAGTGAAATTAGAATTCTATCACTGTCAGAAATAAGAAATCAGAATTCGATTAGAGAGAGAATCAGGGAAATCAAAATCGAGCAGAGGCAATAAAATCCGAAATCGAGAATCGAGCAAAGGGAGAGTAAAATAAAAAATCAGAATCGAGAATAGTAGAATCGATTACCGTTTAAGATGTCGAATACTAATCATTGCTATGGTCCTATGGATTGTCGGATTGAGCGAAGAGCGTGCCCCTGGTGAAATGTTTGAGATACGAAGAATTAGTTCGGAAGGTGAATTTAATGCCTACAAGGATCCGATTAGTTTCGCCTAGAAGGAATGATCGGCTTATGCAAATTTTGGGCATTTTCTGATTTTTTTGAGCCTTTTCTTGTATCAAAATTTTTTTGGGCCTTTTCTTGTATCAAAAAAATTTTGGACGTTAAAATTTCTAAACTAATATAAGAGCTCTATATAAAGGGGCCTAGGAATTTGGGGCCCTAAAAATTTGGGGGCCTAGGGAGGTCGACCACCTTGCCCATGTCCATGCTACGGCCCTGCTTAACGGGTATTTATCGTGAAAAGCCACAATTGGTCCTTCACAGGCCTTGGTTAACCGAGCCTGGACCCTGTTTATTTTAAAAGGACTTAGAAAAACATAAAAGAAAATTAGAAGAAACAAAGTTTTCAATAAATACAGTTTTTTTCACGGATATAAATGAAATCGGGCCTTCTTAACGAGCCTTTCTTTAACCGATCTCAGGCCAATCCCTAACCTAAATCAGTTAATGAGCCTCTTGCCCACCTTTATGATCCAATAGTATAAGTTAATATCTAGTTTTATAATATCAACAATTTTTACATGCAGTCATGCAGATAAGGTCTTCGTAGTTTAGTGATTTAAAGATACCACAATTTTAAATTCAATAAAGAATAGTCAAACTTGCCCGTTATAAAATCTATCATGATTTACATTTATCCAATTGTGACAGAGTAATATCGATTACGTTGTGATGTAGTCAAATACGTGAATGTTCCCTTCTAGAAAAGCCGAATATTATGGAAATAATAAGATAAACGTTAAACCACAAAAAGCAATATATATCAATATCTATTTAATAAGTACATAAACAAAATTAAAAAAAAAATTCAAACAAATATGATTTCCGTACACATCTCAATTCTCAAGTAACCACTAGCCAGTAGATCTAATAAAAGAAAGCTAAAGCGATCGCCAAGAAAGTGAAGGGTACCACGGCGGTGAAAGACGGAGCAAAACTGGGTGAGGGTGGTGGTGGAATGGTGCTATCTGTGGGAGAAGGGACGTTACTCCCTGAGGGAGATTGGCCGGAGGTGGGTGGTGATACTGGGCTGGCTTCCCCGGCAGAAGGTGCAGGTGAGGAGGTCGGTGTTGGTGTTGGTGGTGTTGTGGTAGAGGGAACAGGGGTTGGAGCGGCGGTTGGTGGAGAAACCGGCGCGGGAGTGGCGGGTGCTGGGGCGGGAGCTGAGGTGGCCGACCCGGCGGAAACGTTGATGGTTAACTTCTGACCAATTTGGCAATGAGTTCCAACGGTGCAGATGAAATAGTGCGTGCCAGGTGCGTTCAAGGTGACTCTAGCGGGGCCGGTGGTGACGATGGAAATGGGGTTGGAGGTGGTGCAGGGACCGTACGCCGCCTGCGCCACTTCAGCGACATCATGGAATCCGGTGGTGAAGTTAAAGAGAAGAACATCGCCGACCCTGAAGGTCTGACCTGATGCCCAGGTGGTGTAAGTAGAGGGTCCGGCGGGAGGAATATTCCAGCCCAAAGCGTCGCCGACCACATGGGTAGTCTGAGCCGCCGTGTCGTGAAATTGCGCAGCTGCAAGCATGAGAGCCATGATCACAACCAAATTGAACCTAAAACCTGACATTTTTTGTCCTTTAAATTCTTGTAAACAGAAACCACAGATGTTTAAAATCTTGAATGATTTTGAAGATGTTGTGTAAAAATGGTTGCAGAAGGATTCATATTTATAGGGGATGGTTCTAGTGACGCGTGACATCTCAAGTCAATTCAAAGAAAAGAAAAGTCCTAGTATTGGATTCACACGCGATATAATAATTTTTCTTTAGAAAATATTTGTAAAGCAATTACAGATTTACGTGTTTATTTATTTAGTATACTCGAGTCGACACAAGGAAAAGAAATAGTCAGCAACCCCACCAAGTCCATGCATCTTGTCAATTTGGCCTTTGTTTACTCAGTTAAGTCGGTTTTATCTAGAACAAAAACATAAATATATGCATCTTGCTATGCCCGTTCTGTCTCGGTAAATGGTTGGCTTCTATTTCAATTTGCAACCTAAGACTCGACTGCTACATGTTTCAGTCACGATTTTTAGGTTCCAACTTGATGAAACATTACCCTTAGGGGCGGATGCAGGATTTACCGATAGCCATGACATCGGAATTGTTTTTTCCCGAGCTAATATAAGTAGTGGCACATTTTTTTTCCACGGGGTTGCACCCTATTAAGAAAGAAAAAGTTTTGCACTGCGTCTCCAAAATTTAGCCGGTGCCCGGCCACCCCGGGACACCAATTAAATCCGCCACTGCTTATACATACTAGCTAGGGGTGTGGTTAGACGCGCTTATTGGTCAAACCGTATAGCTAACCACAAATGCGGTTATTAAATTTTCAATAACCGAATGGTATGGTTAATAGTGTGGTGCGGTTGCGGTTATTAATTGCATATATTTGGTGCAATTATTTTGTGCGGTTACTATGTACGAAATCTTTAATCATATGAATTTGGTACTTGTTTTGCCATTTCATCAATTAAATATTAAAATAAAACAACCACATATTAATGATTTGTCTCAAACTTACAAGTTACAACCACTAATTTATTTTAAACACTTATAATTATTTAATTATGCGGTTACCGGTGCGGTTACATTTGTGGTTATATATTGAATGCAGTGCAGTTGCCGTTATTTCGGTACGGTATATTTCATATAACCGCACCACATCGCAATTTTTCAGTTAATTGAAACTTGAAAACCTCACCGTGGGTTATTGTTTCGGTTGTGGTTAATCGGTTTCAATTTTTGCGTTTTTTGCTGTTTTTTACCATGCGGTTCAGTTTTTCTCACCACTAATACTAGGGTAGGTTTTAGACAAGCAAAGCCAAATATCAGACCAATACTAAGCTACAAATAACAGCTCCTAAAAATAAGCACACTCTACTAATAGTAGAAGAGAACATGTAAAATTTGAAATTTATCAAAATGGGAGATGTCAGAATTGGAAGAAAAGAAAGGAACACAATTTAATTCCATATATTCATATAATATTAACAAAATTTTTTTCCTATCCTACATGATAGTTAATTCGTCTTACTAATCAACATACCGACTCGATCCTCAATAATTACAAAGTTGCGTCCATCAATATACGACCATTCCTAACTCAACAACACATTCTCCGAATTTTACTTTACACGTCATCAAACATGCATTAAGCACCTATTCCTAAAACTTTCGCTAAAGTTGAACCATTACCTTCCATCTGCTAACATGGAGGTCTGTCTTTAGAAGAAGCCAAATTAAATGTTAATTCTTGAGTGGCATTTAATCTGATGTCTCCACTCATTGTCCAACCATCTATATAACCACTAAGTTGACCACACAAATGATCATACACATTGGCTTGTACTTTATGCATTAGAATGTGTCCAAAGTAATCAATATGCATAACATATCTGCCATAAATTCCAACAACATGTCAACATATATCATGTTCTAAAATCACTATCCGAATCCGAATATAAAAAAGAAAATATATTTTTTCGAATTCGGATATCGGATATCCGAAATATCCGAAATTTTGTAAAATCACTATCCGAATCCGAATCCGAAAGTTCGGATATCCGAATTTCGGATATCCGAAAATTCGGATATCCGATTTTTCGGATAATTTAGCATCGGATTTTCGGATTTTCGGATCGGATTTTCGGATACGGATATTTTTGAACACCCCTAACAACATATATCATGTTCTAAAAGTAGATTACATTTTTCATCATAAAGACAGTTGAGTATAAGGTAAACTGACTTGCATTTGCAACTCATTATTTTCTTTTAATATATCCTAATCTTACATCTATATAATTCCCTAGTTTAAGAAAAAATAAAAAGAACATGATTAAAGTACTTATTGGTCTGTCACAACTTTAAATGATTAACATTCAAATTTCTTTGAATGAAACAGTCTACCTTTAAATGTTATTATCCAAAATTAAAATAAATGTTTGATGTAAGACCTTGTTCCCTGAATGACAAAGTTTAGATTTAAAAGAACTAAATTTTGAGAGAAGCTGGGGATAGTGTCGTTATCTTTATAGATAACGACGTTATCTATGTTAGAGACACTAATGAGTTTGGATAGTGACGCTATGCAGGTCGAGTTAGTGGTTTGGCATATTAAGGGGATAGCGACACTACCTATAGGATAGCGTCGATATCAGCCGTTGTTTGCACCAAAACCCTTAGATTTCGAGTTTTGGACCGTATTTAAGGGCACAAAACCCTTGGTAGCCGTCATTTGTCATCCTTCAGCCTCCAAAAACGTCTCCAACCCCTTTCCTAGCCTCTTTGGGTGATTTTTGGATCTTAGGATCATTTTAGAAGGATTATTGAAGAGAAGAAAGGTGCATGGTAGTGCTAGAAGGTGTGCTATAAGTTTGAGTCAGCAATAGCTTCATTTTTTGGACCTTTGTAAGTAAATCTTATTCCTTTTTGTAATTTTTAGGTTGTTCTAGTAGTTATAAACGCTTTGGATGGGTTTTTGGTCCCTTGATTGTGTTATTTAAGAATTGGAGTGATAAAGGTTTGATCTTTATGTCTCTAAAGCCTCCTTTGGAGCTTGTGGACTGATCTTGGGAGTAAGTCAAGCTCCTTTGAGTGTTTAAGCATGGATTATGTCATCTTTTGGACCTAAGTGTGAGATTTGACATGCATGTCAAGAAAGTTTGGATCTTTATGGGATTTCTGACCTTTTGGACGATTTCTAGAAAGTATTAGCCCCTGTCTTAATGAATTAATTGCTTAATGAAGTTTTGGGAAGTATCATAGATAGCGATGCTATCTTGGGGAGTTAGCGATGCTATCTAGCTGTTGACCTTTAACTTTTTGACCAATTTGACTTTTTGTCAAACTTGAGAGATTCAGGTTACCGGTCTTGGAGGTTTATCTTGTTTGGGGTTTAGGATTTGCTACGTGAAGTTTATCCTTATTGGGAGGCACGTGTTGTCGGGATCCGAAGACACGTGCGTGGAGTGCTGTTCAGCTTGGCGGATCACGTGAGTCTCTTCACTATACTATGTGTGAAGTTGCATGCGTATGTAGTACGGTATGGTAGGAAGAAAGAGAATGATGGTATGATTGTTGTTAGGATTGTATGTGCTTATGTGTAGTCGTAGGATTCGTTCTTGCGGCTTGTGATACTTGGACAGGCCAGTGCCGATTAGGACTGAGTCAGGTCCCCGGGCCAGCATGATGCATGACTGGTCGTGTTGGTCAATATGAAGGTGTTGCATGATAAAATGACGATGCATGATAGGTCGTTCTAGGCACCCGAGGATGTTGAATGATTAAAGGACGATGCATGACAGGTTGTTCCTTGATGATGAATGTGACTTATGTGTATGAATGGAATGGATCGTGTGGTATTTTGGGAAACTCACTAAGCTTTGTGCTTACTTTTTCACCCTAAATGTTTTTCAAATATTAGCTGGCTTGAGCTTGGAGCACGGCGTGACTGTATCACATCTGAGGTTTTGGTATTCAAGTCTTCCGCTGGATAACATTTGTAACTATTTTGATAAACACGGTTTTAAATGTTTTAATCGTCAAATTTGAATTAAATGGTTTTATTTTCCCACCCGTTTTTATGTATTTGAACCATTATAAAAATGAAAATTTTACTTTGAAAATTGGGACGTTACATTTGATATGTGCAATGAACCTTTTAGGGTCTTTATTGTAAAGTATAAGTATATATAGATACAATAATTACATAAGAAACCCTAAACTATATAGAATTTGTAAAAGCCTATACAAATATATTCTAGAATTGGACTAACAAGTCTGAGGGCAGCCAGCCCAGTCAGCACTAATATAGGACACCAAACGATCAATTAAAGACGAATAATGTTTTCTAAGTCGACAAGCATTACAATTGAAATATTTATTTTTTAGCTTAAAGTAAAATGACGAGACTGAAGAAACTGAAAGATAGTATCTCTTGAATAACTAATTCATGATGCAAAGTATGAGGGGACAAAATGATAAGGGCAGTGCTAGGAGAAGAAGGAAGAAACAGGTACAAGTCACCAACACTGTCATAAAGAGTGCCTGTTAGTCCCAAACAACTCAATATCTACTTTCAATCAATCACTTGATTGTGCGAAATCCAATCAAGCAAAAATAACGAAACACAAACAAGAACGGATTACTACAAACCTTCAATGCACTCTATTAAGATTAACAGACTGGTATATAAGGTTCCTTGATCGAATGACAAATTCTCTCTATTTGATGCTCCTCTAATTCGACCCACCCTTACAAATGACACAATAAAGGCTATTTATACCTAAAGCCTAAGACCTAAGCCCATCTACACCCAAGCCCACCGAAAAACCAAGGAGCCCACCGAGAAACCTCTGGTTTCTCGGTCATTAATACCAAGCAACCCAAGGTATTTCGGTCCCAACCGAAAAACCCATTCAAGCCCATATAATCTTCATTTTAGCCTAGAAACTCTTGGATTTTGGCCCGATTAAATGCAAAGCTTAAACCAACATAAATTATGGCCCAACAATCTCCCCCTTAGTTTAATGCTTTCATTTAACCTCGAGCTCTGTCTTGAACTTGGTTCAGTTGTACACTGCAGAACATTTCAACAATCTTCCCCTTAGCATAACAATCTCCCCCTTAGTAGGTGACGGGTATAGATGTTGATAACTTTCAGCACGTTGCAGAGCAACTTCATCTTCGGTCTCAGACTATCTTCAGGTTTGAATTTGAACGCACATTGGGTACAGGCTTCAGCATAGGTCTTGAATCAGCACATCCAACTTTTGATTTGACTTTGACTCGTGCATGGAGTCTGATTCTTCACATCTCTTCTTGATCACATAAAGGTACGAATGTAGCAACAAACTGATTGAGGAGGAATTCAACGCAACTTGTCACATGGAGTTATGCTTCACCTTTCTCTAGGGTTGAAATGATTTTGTTGAAAACTTGAAACTTCACTTTTGGCTCCATCACTTGAAAGACTTCACTGGATTGTCTTCGACTATAACCAGTGTGTAACGATGACCAAAAATCCTGTAGGTCATGGAGTTACAAACTCTCACCACGGTTATTCAAGGACCCAGCCTTGGCTCAGGACGATACTTCTCGCAGTATCTGTGTGAACCCGGTGGAACGTACTGCGATTGTTTGAGTATCGAAGAACTACTCGTGGCCGTTTTGATTTTGGCCCCTACATATCCTTGATCAAAGATCTCAATGCACTTTTCAAGTTGACAAGTCAACTTGGCTCTTAGCGAGATGTTCAATGGTATCCAAACTCTGCGGAGTGTACCATCCCAGTGCCAATTTTGAATCAGGTAAAGTTGTTGGGGTCTCACAGCCATTGTGTTAAACAACAACGATCACTGACCCAGAGTTTCAATGTTTCATCAATGTGAGGTAATATCACATTGAATCACAAACATTTTGTTTAAAAGAAGTTTTAGGTCAAGAATGGTATGAGCATGTAATATGTCTTGGTCATTAGACATACCCATCGGCTAGACTTTCGAATTGTCATCATGTAACACCATGTTACTTTTGTAAGTATAGTACAAGGGCAAATTGGTCTTTTGATTATAAAAGGGTAGTTTGGTCTGTAGATAATATGAAGGACCTATTATGTAATTATATTGTGAGCTTTGGACTTAAATTTTAAGAAATGAAGTTTTATGTGATAAAATATGAATAAAAGTACCAAAGTTCAATGAATGGAACTTGAGGGACTAAACTGTAAAATTGGGTGGTATAAAAAGGAGAAATATCTCCATTATTGTGAACTGATCATTGAGGCTACGAGAAGGTTCTTGAAGGCACAAATTTCTGGAAAATCTTGAAGATTGAAGCAGAAGATGGAATACTAGTTTGGAATTGAAGATTTCTAAGCATATAAGGTTAGTAAATTGAATTCTAACCAAGTTCTTAGATGGGTATCTCATGGGATGAACTGGAAACTGAATTCCAGTTATGATCCAGGAGGTTAATATGATTTTTAAGTCTGAATATGTTTAAATGTTAAGAACATATAAAAAAATCCAAGAGTTTTGATGAATTTGTGTGAATTTGGGTTTTTGGCTCAAGAACCCTAAATTACAAGTTCATATGATTAAGGTTGATTCTAATGGATTAAAACCAGATGTTAATGGATGGTTTTAGTCTTGGAATGAACCTAAAGTGATTAAGAACTTAATACGTGAAAACAGGGAGCTACATTGCAAAAATCGAACTGAGGAAGGACTCTGCAACAAAGGCACGAGTCGTGCTCTTTATGCACGAGTAGTGCACCTCCTGCAAAGCCAAAGTACAATGCTATAAATGCTTGTACGAGTCGTGCTCTTTATAGGGCACAAAATGCACGAGTCGTGCACTTAATCAGGGGGTTTTGAAGTTAGAATTTGATGTTATGCATGTCCAATTGACTTCAAACTTTAACCACAAGTCCATGATGGTATGAAAAGTCTTGGAAAAATATTGAAATGAGAATATGACTCTCCGGGGCACTGTAGAACAATACGTGTATTTCGGGGAAAGTATAAAAGTCATAAAAGATGGTAAAGGAAGGTTTATCATCTAGATATGATTTGTAGTTGTATTATGTTAGACTCTTATGTAGTAGAGTCAATTGAAATGGTTGTTAACCTATTATCATTGTGTATACAAATGAATATATAGGTATGGGACAAACTGTTGTGGCACGTGCAAGAAGACAAGAAGTAACCGGAAATCTTTGTAGCAAGCATCAAGGTGAGTAATCTCACTTACATCAGATGTGATATGTGTTGATTGAACTGTTGTAGATGGAAACAACTTTGGGGGACGAACTTAACAGTTTTAAAGATGAAATGAAAAGACAATACCGGATAAGCCGTGAGTCAATGAAAGAAAATACCAGAGCTGTGAGTCAATGAAAAAGACAATATCGGGGAAGCCCTTGAGTCCATGAATGGACAAGATTGGGGTAAGCCCATGAGCCTTTTGTGATTACACATAATGGATTTAATATCCAACTATTTACGGCCTCTGTGGGTAGGATTATAGGCCTCTGTGGCTAGGATTTTATGGCCTCTGTGGCTAGGATTTTACGGCCTCCGTGGCTATGACAGTGGATCCGTTATCCAAAAGAATGAGCAGTTGCAGAATTAACTTGTATTAAGAGTTGTACTTGTTTGTCTTTCTTATACTTGTTATTGCATATTTGATTACTCATTGGGCTTTATAGCTCACAGTGTTTATTTGATATGTCCCTGCAGGTGAGCGTGACCCTGCTAAGGGTAAAGATAAAGTCCGTGACTAAGGACACTGTACCTGTTGATAATGTCAGTAGCATCTCTGCTTGGAGGATGTATAATACTATCATATATTCCTAGATACACTTGTACCCGTTTGTATTAACATATACCCCTTTTTATATGGTTTTGTGTGAAAAACTTATGTTTAAAAATGAAAATTTTATGGGGTGTTTTTGTTTAATAAGTCGGGTGTTACACATCAGTGTATGGCTTATTACACTAAATCATCCAACTCTTGAATTTAGAAGTTTTATGTGTAAGAAAGGTTGTTGATGCCTCACATCTACTACTGGTGTTGTAGCAGAGATCATTAGCATAGATAGTCGAAATATCATCATTACTTGGTTTAAAGTAATGAACCGTCTATTTCTTGCATCAGAAATTGTAAAGATACTTAAGAATAGATTGGTGCGTGTGATAGACTACGGTACGCAGTCTAACAATCGACACAAACTTTTTAACTCTCGACTTTGAGTGGTTTCTCTCAAAGTGTCTAGAAGTTTGATGTTTTACAAGGAAAAAAAACCTTATATTGGTTAAGAAGCTGTTGTCAATGCTTCACACTCATTGAGGTGTATCAAAGAAGATCACAAACACTTAAAAAATTACCTCAGCAGTGAGTGGTATAAACTCGGTGCGTCGTCGGTAAGTAATACAGTTTTTAGATTTTCAAAATTTTAAGGAAAGATATGAAAATTATAAAAATCTAAAATTTTTTTGTCCTTTTAAGTTTTGTAATTTTTGTTTTGTTTTTCTTGATACCAATTGTAGCTATACATAATTTTCTGAAAGGAAAGATATGAAAATTATAAAAAATATGAAAACATATTTTTGTATTTTTAAAATTTTCTGATTTTTGTTTTGTTTTCGAAAAGTCTCGAAGAAACCTTGGACTAAGTCAAATTTTTGTATTTCTTCTCCCCCTAAATTTGTGCATGGGAAGAATAACGGAAATAAACATGAACAAATTTAACTAAATAAAAATAAAGTAAAAAAATTATTTACAGAACTGATTCAATAATCAGTGAAACGTATCATTTTCAGCATTTCGACAAACACATTGAATCGAGGTTTTGCAACAGGTTTGGTGAATAAGTCCGCCACATTATTATCAGTGTGGACTTTTTCCAAAAGAATCAATTTTTGCTCTGATACCAATTGTTAGTACCAAACAACACAAGATCTACTTGGTATCAATCAATCACTTGATTGTGCAATCAAGTAAAATAACGAAACACAAACAAGAACGGATTACTACAAACCTTCAATGCACTCTATTAAGATTAACAGACTGGTACATAAGGTTCGTTGATCGAATGACAAATTCTCTCTATGTGATGCTCCTCTAATTCGACCCACCCTTACAAATGACACAATAAAAGCTATTTATACCTAAAGCCTAAGACCTAAGCCCATCTACACCCAAGCCTACCGAAAAACCAAGGAGCCCACCGAGAAACCTCTAGTTTCTCGGTCATTAATACCAAGCAACCCAAGGTATTTCGGTCCCAACCGAAAAACCCATTCAAGCCCATATAATCTTCATTTTAGCCCAGAAACTCTTGGATTTTGGCCCGATTAAATGCAAAGCTTAAACCAACATAAATTATGGCCTAACAGTGCCTATTTTAATATCCTTAACAGAAAAACCAAACGAATCAAATTCAATGAAGAAATGATTATCAATGGAAAATTGACGCACGAAAATTAAGTTTTTGACCATCTTAGACGAAACCAAGACATATTTTAGAAAAAATGATTTATGCTAAAGGGAAAAAGTTTGTCCGACATGGCTAATCAGAAGCATGGAACCATTACCAACCATAATGGATTTAGAGGTGTTACAAGGTGTTCTGTGACCATTTGGAACTCTAAGTACATTTATACAAGGTACTTATTAGTAACTTCATCGTGTGCTTTGTACGTGAGCTCTAAGGTTTTCTAGAGCTCTCTATGATCTATGACCGATGATTATAGATCATAAAAGTGGGCGGGTAGTGAATTATTTTTATGACCGCTACATATGTCCTTTGCCTTTCTACAGAGGAACCTCAACTTTTCCAATTCAAAAATTGGTGATCATATCTAATGAGATGTGTATAAGCTTGGGCCATTAATGTAACCATTTCCGGGTTAAAACAATCTTAAGTAACTTGTCCCAAGCAATCAGTTTTGGATCTTAATGGGTACCTATCGTAAAAAAAAGTCACAATTGGTCCTTGAGGGGGGCCTTGGTGCCGGGCTTATTTTGACGGTATTTAAAAAATAAAAAATTTACAGGAAACAAAGTTTTCAATAAATATATATATATATTTTTTGCAATTATACTTGAAATCAGGCCTTCTTAACCACTATAGTCGTTGGGTATTCTTGAACCAGGACCGAACATCCATTAACCGAGCCTTTCTTTAGCCAACCTTTATGATCCAATAGTTTAAGTTAACATCTAGTTTGTAAGTTTTATAATACAAACGAGTTTTACCTGTAAATAAGGTCTTTGTAGTAATTTGATTCAGAGACACCACATTTTTTAATTCAATAAAGAAATAGTCAAATCGCCCGTTATAGAATTTATAATAACTAGTTGTGATGGCCCGCGCGTTGCTGCGGGTTCATTAATCCTATATTTTTTACTGAATAAATAATATATAAGGTTGGTATGTAAGATTAGTTGTGTAATTTAAGAGAGATGTCATATTTATTAAACAACTAATAAGTAATCATAGAAACCATAGGGACACAAATTGTAGTTTAGTCTTCTTGTAAGAAGTGTCAAAACCTCGAGCTAAAGTGAAAAAAATTGCAAACTATAGGCATCAAAAGTGTAAGTCTCTCATTTATTGCAAATTAAAAACTATATGGACCAAAAGTGTAATTTTGGAAAATAAAAACTACAGAGACCAAAAATGTAATTCATGAAAACTAAAAATTCAGGGACCAAAAATGTAATTTTGAAAAATTAAAACTTTAGGGACCAAAAGTCCAAAAGTGTCTTTTGTTTATTTCTTTCTTGTAAATTAAAAAGTATATGGACCTAAAATGTAATTCTAGAAATTTGAATTTACAAGGACTAAAAATGTAATTTATACGAATTTAAAACTACAATGACCAAAATTGCAATTCCAAAAAATTAAAACTACAAGGACTACACCGTTATTTATTATATCCTAAAAATTAAAAGGTATATATGTGTAACTCGCATACTCTACAAACCACAAGGGTAAACAATGTAAATCAAAAAATAAAAATACAAGGATCAAACATGTCATTTAAACATTTCCTGCATTTATACACCCTATATTTGGGTGTTTTGTTTGCCCCTTTTTCTTCGGAAGTTGTTGGAATTATTCGTAATAAGATATTGGCTACAATTGTTCCAAACCAAAATTTTTTAGTTTTCTGAATATTGTATGGAATCGAAATTAAAACTACAGGGACTAAACTGTTATTTATTATATCCTAAAAATTAAAAGGTATATAGATGTAACCCCCATACTCTACAAACCATTAGGGTAAACAATGTAAATCAAAAAAAAAAAAAAAATACAATGATCAAACATGTCATTTAAGCATTTCCAGCTCTTTAAAAGATATATATATATATAATTTTCTTTTATCCAATTGTGACGGAGTAATATAATTATTGGTTCCGTTGTGATGTAGTCAAATCCGAGAATGTTCCCTTCCCAAAAAGCCGAATATGATGGAAATAATATGATAAACAACGAAAAGCAATATCAATCTCTATTTAATACGTACATAAACAAAAATAAAAAGAAAAATTCAAACAAATATGGTTTACGTACACAGAGCACAATTCTCAAGTAACCATTAACACTAGATCTAATAAAAGAAAGCTAAAGCGATCCCCAAGAAAGTAAAGGGTACCACAGCGGTGAAAGACGGAGCAAAACTGGGTGATGGTGGTGGTGGAATGGTGCTATCTGTGGGAGAAGGAGAGTTACTCCCAGAGGGAGATTGGCTGGAGGTGGGTGGTGATACTGGGCTGGCTTCCCCGGCTGAAGGTGCAGGTGAGGAGGTCGGTGTTGGTGTTGGGGTTGTGGTAGAGGGGACAGGGGTTGGGGCGGCGGTTGGTGGAGAAACCGGTGCGGGAGTGGCGGGTGCTGGGGCAGGCGCTGGGGTGGCCGACCCGGCGGAGACGTTGATGGTTAACTTCTGACCAATTTGGCAATGAGTTCCAACGGTGCAGATGAAATAGTGTGTGCCAGGTGCGTTCAAGGTGACTCTAGCGGGGCCGTTGGTTACGATGGAAATGGGGTTGGAGGTAGTGCAGGGACCGTACGCCGCCTGCGACACTTCAGCGACGTTATGGAATCCGGAGGTGAAGTTAAAGAGAAGAACATCGCCGACGCTGAAGGTCTGAGCTGATGCCCAGGTGGTGTAAGCAGAGGGTCCGGCGGGAGGAATAGTCCATCCCAAAGTGTCACCGACCACATGGGTAGTCTGAGCCGCCGTACCGTGAAATTGCACAGCTGCAAGCAAGAGCGCCATGATCGCCACCAAGTTGAACCTAGAACCTGACATGTTTTGGCCTTTAAAGTTTTGTAAACAGAAATCTCAGACGATAAGTTAAAATCTTTGAATGATTTTGAAGGTATTTTGCGTTTTGAGAAATCGATGTAAGTAGGATTCATATTTATACTTGATAGGGGATGGTTCTATTAACGCGTGACATGATAACTCAAGTCAACACAAGGAAAAGATCAGTCGTGGACTCGTGGGGTTGGTTTCATACCCTTTTTAAAAATATAAAACAATTGAGACGGTAAACGGATGTAAAACAATATCATATATTTTTTTTCTATGAAAACTATTTGTATTGCAATTACATATTTATCTATTTAATTATTGAATTTATTTCGTATGAATAGTTAAATAATATAGGCTTCCATCTCTAAGGCTGAAGGGTGTGCTAGCCGGAGAGAACGCGACCAGCCGGAGAGAGAGAAAGAGAGTAGCCAATAAGAAGAAAACATGTGGACAAAGCTGCGTTATGGGAATGTATTCCCGTAGACGCGTGAGGACGTGTGAGAGCGAGGACTCGTGAGAACGGAAGAGGGGCGCGGTGTTTGGCCGCGTTCTTGGTGCCACCTCAGCCAGGACGCGGGTGTGCGTCCGGCACACCCTTCAGCCTAAGATTCTATTTTCTCTTTTTTTTAACTGCGCCATGCCATGTTTTTTCTATTTAACGAATAAATAGATATATTATTTTTATGGTTGTTAAATCCATCTTATAGTTTTTTTTATCGTATAACTAAAAAACTGCCGTAATAGGATCTATATGAAACAAGTTTTATACTAGGATTTTAGGATCTCAACTAAGATCTTAAGATGTTTCCCCGATCCGATTGCACGTCTTTAGTACTTATTATATAGTCGAACGTCTCAAATTTATCTGTTCAACTTAATCGAGCATCGTAGGTCTTAGAAGTCTCAGGATCACCACTTCATCGATTCTTCACGAATTAAAGGCATCGTGACACTCATATTAATCACTTTGTGATCTTATGCATTTAGTTGTACATGATCACAATAATCACCTTATGAATTTTGTCATTGTCATTGGTCAAGATAGGTTGATATATTGGTAGGACAAACTTTTCCATATAATCCAACCAATACATACACATTGGCGGCCCTGGGGGTGTGCTGGTGGTGCGGTTGCACGGGGCCCCACTTCATAAGGGGCCTCAGAATTCAGAGAAAGGTCTATCATTATGGTATAAATAATATCTTTTTAGGAGTTATTATAATTAGCCTTGACAATTACTAATAAACAATGTAACTTTTGGTTACAATCTGAAAGTCATTTTATTTGTAAAGAAAACAACAGAAAAAATTCAAAAACATATCAAAAATCCTAAACCTACTTATTAGTAATTTAAGGAAAGAATTCACATCCAAGAAAAATATAGATTCCGTTTCTAAAAACAATTTCCAGCAATGTTTTTTAATTTCTATAAAATCTACTAGAAACTAAAGAAAACAAATTTAAAAAATAAAACCTAAGAAACCTAACTATGAGAGGTTACGACACCAATGAATCGTCAGAAGCTGTTGCTTAAATCTGCATTAGAAACTGTTGTTTTTATTGCGTGATATCTTACCATTCATCAGCATCTCATTGACTTGCTATTGGTTAGTATCTTCAATTTCTTTTAAGCTTCCGACCGTAGTACCATACTTTTTCTCTAAGGATAAAGGCTCATGTATCTTTGAATGATTTATTTGTGAATTCATAATGAAGTACCAGTAGTAAAAAAAGGTTAATGGTTTTTCCATACAGTTTGTCAAATAGTGTTTTGTGTTTATCACTGTCTCTAATCATTAAAAATATTAAAATAACAAAAGAATCTTTTCAAAACTAAAAATTTTAAATTTTATTTACGATTTACCATGTCTCGTGACAAATTAAATGCTTTGACTTTGATTTCAATTGAGAATTAGTGTCTTGAAATATTGCTTACGAAACTGTAATAGATGAATTTGCTTCTAAAATACTAGAATGTCGATGTTTAGAAAATAGTAATGTACTAACTGGTTATCTTCTTTTACAAAGTTGTTTATAAGAGTTTCGGTTTATTAATGAGTGAAGACTCTTATATGATGTTGAGGTAGTGAATTTAGAATTTGCTTGTTATCAACATTGGGTTTTGAATTTAGCGGTAAAAAGTTTACTTAATAATACTTTACAAAAAGATTAACGGGGCCTCCCTTTGATTTTCGCACCAGACCTCCAAAATCTCAAGGCCGGGCCTGTACATACACATTTATCATAAGAAAAAAATAATATTTAAAAACAAAAATTTTTAGAAAAATCTATAAAAATAAAGATGTAAAACCAAGAAAATTTCAAACCTTACGTAAAAACGAAAACACAAAAAGTTGCAAAAACAATTCTATGATAAATTAAGTATAAAAATGTAAAACAATAGTTACAAAGAAATATACATAACTGTGTTTTAAAAATAATGAAAAAATAAAGTTGTAAAAGAAATTGAAAATAATTTGCATCGAATCCATAAAAGAAATTAAAATGTAGTCAAAAGTAAGTAGATTTGCGACCCATCACTTACTTTCCGGTGATAAACGCAACAATCATACAAGCTTATCAAAAAACAATGTTTTACCATAAACTCATCAAACCTTTTGTACCATTGTCTCGGCGATTGTTTCAACCCATAAAGTGATTTACGTAATCGACAAACACAATATTCTTTTCCTTGCACAAAATATCCTCCCGATTGACTCATATAGATATCTCATCGAGACTCCCATGAAGAAAAGCCGTCTTTACATCAAGTTGTTCCAACTCTAAGTCGTGATGTGCTACTAAAGAAAGTAACACTCGAATAGACGTGTGTGGAACTACCGGTGAGAAAATCTCATTGTAATCGACCCCTTCCTTTTGGCTATAACCTTTAGCCACGAGCCGGGCCTTGTACCGAGTTGATTCGGCACCCGGTAACCCGATTTTTATTTTTGAAAATCCACTTACACCCCACGACCTGTCTAGCGTTTGGTAATTCTACAAGATCCTACATCTCGTTTTATGAAGCGACTCGATTTCTTCACTCATAGCTCCAATCCATAAACCCGCTTCTTTTGAGACAATTGCTTCCCGATAAGTAACCGGTTCACAAGATTCCATCTCATCCGCTACTTGTTGGTTGTTTCGGTCGCCGATTTCACGGTTGTTTTGGTGGTCAGCATCGTTAGGATTGTCGTGAAAACTATCTCTTCAAAAAGCCCATCTAAATCATTGTCCTCCACCTTTACCGAAACATTCTCCATGCTTGACGAAGCATAAAACTTTCATCAAACGTTACATCACAACTCAAAATTACCCGCTTTTCGGATGGTGACCAAATACGGTAACCCTTTACCCCGTCACCATATCCATGAACATTCCTTTCTTCGCCCTCGGTTCAGCTTCCCGTCATTAACGTGATAATAAGTCGAACACCCACCCAAAAATTCGAATAATCCGCCGGTTTTCTAGACCATACCTCTATCGGGGTCTTGAACTCAATAGCGATAGCCGGAGATCGATTCACCAAGTAGCAAACATATTGACCGTTTCGGCCCAAAAACTTCAATCTAACCCGGAATTCGATAACAAACACAGAGCCCATTCCAACAAAGTTCTATTCATCCTTTCAGCTACCCCATTTTGTTGTGCGTACTTCGAACTGTGCGATGTCTAGCAATACCTTCATTTCTACAAAAATCATCAAATTCTTTCGAGCAAAATTCTAAGCCATTATCTGTACAAATCTTTTTAATCTTCCGACCCATTTGATTCTCTACAAGAATCTTCCAATGCTTAAAATTTTCAAACGCCTGACTTTCGTGCTCTAATACCACTTGTTATGCAGATCCAAAATCAAAATATGATACCAACAATATTAAATCTAGAAATCAACAAGAATTTGACCAAAAGAATTGAACAAATTTATTTCTCTCAATGTATGCTTTACAGAAATGAAGAAAGCAGAAGGAAAAAGTCTAGAAAGAAAAATACCGAGCACCACCAAGTGACGGGACTCGAGACGGACCCCAACAATCCGAATGTAGGTAATCTAACATCGCCTTAGTTTGGTGAATTGCTTTTGAAAAACTTATACGATGTTTTCCGAAAACACAATGTTCACAAAACTCCAATTTCGCCACCTTGTGACTCCCAAGTAAACTCCAATTGCTTAAAAGAACCATACCTTTTTCACCAACGTGACCGAGCCGCATATGCCATAACCGGGTCAACTTTGAAGTTTATTCTTCTTCAGATTGAGAAACCGCAACCGAACCAGTAACCATCTCTCCTTGGAGAACATACATCATCGCCTCTCTCAATGCTTTTATTAACACCAATGCTCCTTTCGTTACGTTAAGCACACCATTCAAACCGGTGTACTTAAACCCCTTTGACTCCAAAGTTCCAAATTAAAACAAATTCTTTTCCAAATGTGGAATATGTCGTACATCCATTAGAGTTCTTGTAAATATATGGGGTGCCCAATAGTGTCTCTCCAAAAGAGCCCTTGTGGAGAGAGGTGAGACTCCAACATATATACAAACTTATAGGACCGTGTCGCACCAATGTGGGATACACTAACACTCCCCCTCAAAGACGTAGACTCGATGAGGTTACAGGGTGCGGGACACCGGCTCTGATACCATGTAAATATATGGGGAGCCCAAGAGTGTCTCTCCAAAAGAGCCCTTGTGGAGAGAGGTGAGACTCCAACATATATACAAACTTATAGGACCGTGTCGCACCAATGTGGGATACACTGTAAATATATGGGGAGCCCAAGAGTGTCTCTCCAAAAGAGCCCTTGTGGAGAGAGGTGAGACTCCAACATATATACAAACTTATAGGACCGTGTCGCACCAATGTGGGATACACTAACAGTTCTTACAACTCCTTTATGCATGCGAATTTGAACCGACCCAATACCGACTTTAGCCATCGAAACGCTCCCGACATTAACTTCTTCATAGGTAACAAACCACTCTCGGCTATGACACATGTGGTAAGAACATGTGGAATCTAACATACATACGTCATTGTACCTTACCCAACTACAATCGGCGGTGACTAAAACCAAGTCTTTTTCCGAGCCCGAGTCATCTTTAACAAGATTTACATTTGACTATTTTCCTTTTAGTTTTGGACAATTTTTCTTCCAATGACCCACTTTTTTACAAGTGTGACAAGTGTCATTTGGATTTGGCCCTCTATTTCGTGACTTCGATCGATCTCTATGCCCTTTGCCGTTTCCTTTTCCGGGCCGTCCTCTACTTTGATTCGACACATTCAATGCAACTGGTTGACTTTCAGAAACACTTCCCGAAGCTTTATGCATTAACTCTCGAGAATGCAAGCTTGACCTCACCTCTTCTAATGTGACGGTGTCACGTCCAACCACAAAGGAATTCACAAAATTCTCGTACGATGGTGGCAAGGAGACTAATAAGATGAGAGTCGCGTCCTCATTTCTATCTTTACCTCGACATTCTTAAGATCCATACGGATGGAATTAAGTTCATCCAAATGATCTTTAAGAATGGATCCTTCCCTTATTCGTAATGAAAATAAGCATTGTTTGAGCAACAACTTGTTTGTGAGAGACTTTGTCATGTACAAGGATTCAAGCTTTAACCACAAACTCGCCGTTGTCTCTTCAACGGTGTAACGCCCGGTTTTTCAGCCTGGAATTTACAAGATAATATCACTAGGGATCGTCCCATGATCCAAGCCAAGCGTTACCTATCCTGCAAAAACCACATAAAATAAAGGGGTAAGCTATAAAGCTTAGTGAGTAATCTAATCACAGTATGACCTATATGGTCACACTCGTTACAGGATTACCATTCCTGCCAGCTTCACAGTTCTAACCGACTCGTATTCCACACTGTGAAACTACCGTATTACCCGACGTCGCTCGCTATACATTATCACCCACTGATACTTACTATTAGACTGTCCCACACAGTCTTATCTTACATCGTCACGACTCACGTCTTTAGCTCCTGTCTCCTCTTTTTATTTATTATTTGGTATTTGGTTTTCACGAATTCTT
Source organism: Cichorium intybus (assembly GCA_023525715.1). Classification (NCBI taxonomy): domain Eukaryota; kingdom Viridiplantae; phylum Streptophyta; class Magnoliopsida; order Asterales; family Asteraceae; genus Cichorium; species Cichorium intybus. Next base: position 52,930,586 of record CM042009.1, read on the forward strand.
ATACCGTTTCACGGTATACCCACTCACTTAACGGCTTTCTCATACAGGTATGGTCATAGTACATCTATGATTACCTCGTGTTTTATTAGTATATGGTAAATCATGCCGTCCCCTGACATGTATTATATATAATTACTTATTCACTCTGCTAAGTATCATCTTGTGATACTTTCGGGTGCATAACTCGAACTCATCCTCACGATAACATGACTGTTTCCCACCCAAGTATTATTATAATACTTTAATTATATTGCTTTGTATTTTCCTTCAATAATTCCAACATGATGCTCCATGATTTATCAAGTAAAGAACGGCCAGGTAGAAGATTAGTTGGGGTGGCAGGATCCTTTCAGCATTTTAGCCTTTCGGAAAATCCAACAACCAGATCCCAAGTAATCGGCCTAGACACCGTCCTCGTAAGTAAATCAATCTGCATTACTTTTGGAATTATGAATTATAGGAAATAGTTTATTACATCCCTCGTATTTTATAGTTTAACACATATAAACTATTAAGGAGATACGGTAGCGATTACTCACCTGAGATTGGCGTTTTCTCGGAGTCCTGTCGTATTTTCCGTTTCGAACCGCTGACAGTTCCCGAGCACCTCGTTGTTAGCTACCGCTCGTTTCTCACCTCCCATCATCCTCCCTCAATGTATTTTCCTTACCAAAACACTCCTCTATATCGTATATGTGTTTGGTGTGTGTTGTGCCTCAAAATGAGGCTTATGCCCCGTATTTATAGGCCTCGGACAGGCGCATCGCGCCCTAAACCCCGGCGCATCGCGCCCATGCATACGTAAGTGCTTACCTCAACGCGCACTCGGCCGACACCACCGACAGGCGCAAGGCGCGGTGCGCCCAGCTACCAGGCGCGGTGCGCCCAAGAAATTTTTAGAATAAACTAGACTCAATTTGCAAACTTTGTGCACTGGTTTGAGGTCAATCCGATTTTTATAGAATTAATTATGATTTTTCTAAGATCGGCATACAATGCTGATTTTTATATGAGATTGTAACTAATGTTTTTATTTTTGATCTGAAACATTATCCGGAACACGGGTGTTACAAATCTCTCCCCCTTAAAAAGATTTCGTCCCCGAAATCTCCTAACATCGACATACCCTTATTCTCTCTTCCACTCAACCATCCCTATTTCAACATAATACGGTTGTATTAGTAAGTCCAAAGGGTATTACCACAATACTGGCACATTAACCGCCTCTAATCAACTAAGCCAATCTATTGAGACTACAAAGTACTCGTTATGTAATCTCATACACTCATAATACAGACATCATGGATGCAAAGTACTTGTTATGCATCATATAATCACATGTTCACCACATCATATCACAATCCCTACTCTTCACAACTTCAACAGCTCAGCTATTCACCAGACACCCAACTGTATGTGTGTTAGAACTGCCAGCCAATAAAGCCATCACAACACTTGTATGTGGTCCCACCACAATTACTGCTCATAAGATCCACAACACATATATGGCCCCACTAAATAAGTGGTCACAACCACAAGTACTATTAATCCCCAGAATAAATGGTCACAACTACAAGTTACCAGTGGCCCCACGGAATAAGTGGTCTCAACCACAAATACAAGTAGCCCCATAGCATAAGTGGTCCCAACCACAATACTAGTAGCCCCACCAAATAAGTGGTCCCAACTACAAGTATAAGTGGCCCCACAGAATAAACAGTTTTTCGCTCTAAAGGCTTAACATCTAACACACACGACTGCACAGCTCTGCAACCAACCTCATGACAACAAGAATCCTCATATCAGCTTAGTCTCCACAAAATCTCCACCCACAATATGATACCATATCCATAGTTATCACCATCTAATACTCACGTATTCGTCCCCTTCTGAACCCTCTACGATATCGAGTCCCAAAGACTCAACGTACACCCTAGAACTGCCGACCGATTAGGTCATCTCAATACTTACTAAATTTGTATATACTTAATTACTTCTCTGAGTAACTACTCACACTTCTCTTTTTAAACAGATGCTTTTTATTTAAAAACATTTACTCTTTTGATTATAACAATGACTTCTTTAGTCGTAAATGACACTTTTTAAAGGATTATAACTTTTTCAGCAAAATAACTCTTTCTTTGAAATATATTTCTTCTTGTAAAATTATGGTCATAAAATAACCTTTACATCAGTAAAAAAGTCAACTACGTTTTGGAAAAATACCCCATTACATTCTTTGGTTATAACCTCACCTTTATTTGTTTAGTGATGATTGGATGGTCCCTGGTACTTAGACATAGTACCCTTAATTCTTCTAGAATGGAAGGAATTAGTCTTATGTTTACTCAGGACATCTACCAGCCTTATTTCTTTTATGTCTCCGGTGAATTTTCCACATAATCTACTCTACCAGTATCTCAAGTTATACTCTCCTGCTTAATATTCTGAGCCGCGTATACTCAGTACGTCGAGTCATACGTATCTGCTCAAACTCCACCGCTCAGCACTCGGAGCCGCGCATATCCTGTGCGTCGGATCATGCGTATCTGCTCAGTGCATCTTGCGAACATCTCTGGGTTGCTCAGTACGTCGAGCCACTCTTTATCTCTCAATTCCTCAACCCCATATTATCCACATGCTAGACTTAGACATGTCTACTACCACATACCTCAACACTTGTCTCATTTAGAGATTGTATAACTCCTCACGAACTCATTTCTTATAGTTCTTACTATCTTACATCCAATCATCACATATATTTATCACTTTTTCTTTGCTATGGTTGTCGCCATATATTTTCATAAATCCACCCACTAACTCGTACTTTTAGAATTTTTATTTCAACTTATACTTTTTCAAATTTCCCAAAATTTTTCTTTCAAATCAACTTTCAAAACTCTCTTATTTGACAAAATTTGCATCTGGATTTACCTTTCCCGTATTTGGGAAAATATCACACAAACTTACTCATTTTCTCTAGTTCTTTTTATTTCTGAAAGAGTTTACTAACATTTTTATTATCATGTTAGAATAACTGCTTTATCTACGTTCGACATTTATCACAATATGTTTGTGATTTTTTTTATATATATTTTAGCGCACAATTCTCTTGTGTCTACTAATTTGAGTCTAGGGATCTTATCCTAGTTCACTCAAATCTTGGCTCTGATACCAACTTGTAACGCCCGGTTTTTCAGCCTGGAATTTACAAGATAATAGTACTAGGGATCGTCCCATGATCCAAGCCAAGCGTTACCTATCCTGCAAAACCACATAAAATAAAGGGGTAAGCTATAAAGCTTAGTGAGTAATCTAATCACAGTATGACCTATATGGTCACACTCGTTACAGGATTACCATTCCTGCCAGCTTCACAGTTCTAACCGACTCGTATTCCACACTGTGAAACTACCGTATTACCCGACGTCGCTCGCTATACATTATCACCTACTGATACTTACTATTAGACTGTCCCACACAGTCTTATCTTACATCGTCACGACTCACGTCTTTAGCTCCTGTCTCCTCTTTTTATTTATTATTTGGTATTTGGTTTTCACGAATTCTTATACCGTTTCACGGTATACCCACTCACTTAACGGCTTTCTCATACAGGTATGGTCATAGTACATCTATGATTACCTCGTGTTTTATTAGTATATGGTAAATCATGCCGTCCCCTGACATGTATTATATATAATTACTTATTCACTCTGCTCAGTATCATCTTGTGATACTTTCGGGTGTATAACTCGAACTCATCCTCACGATAACATGACTGTTTCCCACCCAAGTATTATTATAATACTTTAATTATATTGCTTTGTATTTTCCTTCAATAATTCCAACATGATGCTCCATGATTTATCAAGTAAAGAACGGCCAGGTAGAAGATTAGTTGGGGTGGCAGGATCCTTTCAGCATTTTAGCCTTTCGGAAAATCCAACAACCAGATCCCAAGTAATCGGCCTAGACACCGTCCTCGTAAGTAAATCAATCTGCATTACTTTTGGAATTATGAATTATAGGAAATAGTTTATTACATCCCTCGTATTTTATAGTTTAACACATATAAACTATTAAGGAGATACGGTAGCGATTACTCACCTGAGATTGGCGTTTTCTCGGAGTCCTGTCGTATTTTCCGTTTCGAACCGCTGACAGTTCCCGAGCACCTCGTTGTTAGCTACCGCTCGTTTCTCACCTCCCATCATCCTCCCTCAACGTATTTTCCTTACCAAAACACTCCTCTATATCGTATATGTGTTTGGTGTGTGTTGTGCCTCAAAATGAGGTTATGCCCCGTATTTATAGGCCTCGGACAGGCGCATCGCGCCCTAAACCCCGGCGCATCGCGCCCATGCATACGTAAGTGCTTACCTCAACGCGCACTCGGCCGACACCACCGACAGGCGCAAGGCGCGGTGCGCCCAGCTACCAGGCGCGGTGCGCCCAAGAAATTTTTAGAATAAACTAGACTCAATTTGCAAACTTTGTGCACTGGTTTGAGGTCAATCCGATTTTTATAGAATTAATTATGATTTTTCTAAGATCGGCATACAATGCTGATTTTTATATGAGATTGTAACTAATGTTTTTATTTTTGATCTGAAACATTATCCGGAACACGGGTGTTACAAATGGTAACTTCATATAGGACCTCATCCGATAGGGATAGCAAATTCGTCGAATGCGCCTTTTCTTCTTGTTGCATATACTCCATATCATCCATCAATGATGGTTTGGCACCGGCAACATGAGTCCAAATTCCTTGTTCTTTCAATAACGCTCGCATTTTGATCCGCTACAAACTAAAATTGTTCTTTCCCGTGAACTTTCCGTCACCATTTGGGGAGCCATGACTTCTTGAAGCGTGTTTACACCCCAAAAAACGTCTATTTTGAAGTAAAATTTCTTAGAAGACTTTTATCGAATACCTTGTATGCGTGCTAGAACCTCCACCTCAAAACAATAATCAAAATAGTGGAGGGATCCAATAGTCTTCCAAACCCAAAAACTAAGAGCAATTCAACAATAATCTGCACAGAAATTGAACTTGGCTTGAAGATTTTGATAACCAAAGAAATTTCACGGTAGACTTGGTAACTTGATTTTTGCCATTGTTCTTGATCAAAGAGAATCACTGAAATCAAACTTGAATTCTTTACCCACACTTGATTCACCATCAATACAAGAAAACCAAACTAACCATGAAATTGAAGATTACTTGAAAATAACACAAACCACTGCTCAATCAATTTTTCCTTCTTTGCTCTAATATCATTTGTTATGCAGATATAAAATCAAATTTATGACACCGATGAGATTAAATCTAGAAAACAATAAGAATTTGGTAAGAACTTGTTATTCCTCAATTTGAACTAGTTAACAGAAAAAAATAGTAAAGGAAAAAATAGTTTCCGAAAGAAGTGAAAAACAAAAAAAAGATACGTGGGCTAAACCCACTAAAGTACAATTGACAGTAACTTTTGAACAAATGCACAAAATATTTCCTCAACTTTATGAAAAAATCACAATAAATCCCACAATAGCGATATACCTAATTACCATAATATCTACATAATACTAAATATATGAATATGCTAACAATGTCTATCACTAGAGAATCATATTGCATTTAGCCAACCACATAGCTTTGTTTTTCACCAATTGCAATTTTTATGGCAAAAAAGTTCAATTGTGGGTTAATGACAATAGTGGTTAGCTCTTTTCAAGTTCAATTCTGAAGTGTTCCTAGGGGATAAACATTACCTCTTTATAAATAACTATTTTTCCCATTGACGTCATTGGTATATGATTCCTCAAGTCCGGATACCGCTGGACTATAATTCATTTGGAAATTGGTGATCATATCTAATCAGATGTGTATAAACATGGGCCATTAATGGGTGATATCTATTTCCAGATTTAAACAATCTTAACTCTTAAGTAACTTGTCCCAAGCAATCGATTTTGGGTCTTATCCGGTATTTATCGTAAAAAGGCACAATTGGTCCTTGAGGGGCCTTGGTGCCGGGCTTATTTTGATGGGATTTTAAAAAAATAAAAACATTTACAGGAAACAAAGTTTTCAATGAATAATTTCGTTTTCAAATATACTTGAAATCGGGCCTTCTTAACCACTATAGCCGTTGGGTATTCTTGAACCAGGACCTAAATCAGTTAACTAGGCAGCTTGCGCACCTTTATGATCCAATAGTTTAAGTTAATATCTACTTTTATAATACCAACTGTTTTTACCTGTAGATAAGGTTTTTGTAGTAATTTGATTTAGAGACACCATATTTTTTAATTCAATAAAGAATAGTCAAATTTACCAGTTATAGAATTTATCATAATTTTATTTTATCCAATTGTGACGGAGTAATATTGGTTCCGTTGTGATGTAGTCAAATCCGAGAATGTTCCCTTCCAAAAAAGCCGAATATGATGGAAATAATATGATAAACAACGTAAAGCAATATCAATCTCTGTTTAATAAGTACATAAACAAAAATAAAAAGAAAAATTCAAACAAATATGGTTTACATACACACATCTCAATTCTCAAGTAACCACTGCCACTACATCTAATAAAAGAAAGCTAAAGCGATCGCCAAGAAAGTGAAGGGTACCACGGCGGTGAAAGACGGAGCAAAACTGGGTGATGGTGGTGGTGGAATGGTGCTATCTGTGGGAGAAGGAGAGTTACTCCCAGAGGGAGATTGGCCGGAGGTGGGTGGTGATATTGGGCTGGCTTCCCCGGCAGAAGGTGCAGGTGAGGAGGTTGGTGTTGTAGTGGAGGGGGCAGGGGATGGGGTGGCCGTTGGTGGAGAAACCGGCGCAGGAGTGGCGGGCGCTGGGGCAGGAGCTGGGGTGGCCGACCCGACGGAGACGTTGATGGTTAACTTCTGACCAATTTGGCAATGAGTTCCAACGGTGCAGATGAAATAGTGTGTGCCAGGTGCGTTCAAGGTGACTCTAGCGGGGCCGTTGGTGACTATGGAAATTGGGTTGGAGGTGGTGCAGGGACCGTACGCCGCCTGCGCCACTTCAGCGACATCATGGAATCCGGTGGTGAAGTTAAAGAGAAGAACATCGCCGACGCTGAAGGTCTGACCTGATGCCCAGGTGGTGTAAGTAGAGGGTCCGGTGGGAGGAATATTCCAGCCCAAAGCGTCGCCGACTACATGAGTAGTCTGAGCCGCCGTGTCGTGAAATTGCACAGCTGCAAGCATGAGAGCCATGATCACCACCAAATTGAACCTAAAACCTGACATTTTTTGTCCTTTAAATTCTTCTAAACAGAAACCTCAGATGTTTAAAACCTTGAATGATTTTGAAGATGATGTGTTTTGAGAAATGGTTGTTGTAGGATTCATATTTATAGGGGATGGTTCTAAGGACGCGTGACAACTCAATTCAATACAAAGAAAAGAAAAGTCATAGTTTTTTTTGGATTCACACGCCGATATGATAAGTTTTCTTTTGAAAATATTTGTATAGCAATTACATGTTTACGTGTTTATTTATTTAGTGTACTCGAGTCGACACAAGGAAAAGAAACGGTCCGCAACCCCACCAAGTCCATGCATCTACTCAATTTGGCCTTTGTTTACTCGGTTAAGTCGGTTTTATCTAGAACAATAAAAAGGTAAATATATGCATCTTGCTATGCCCGTTCTGTCTCGGTAAATAGTTGGCTTCTATTCCAATTTGCATCCTCAGACTCGACTGCTACATGTTTCAATCTCGTTTTTTAGGTTCCAACTTGATGAAACATTACCTTTATACATACTAGCTAGGGGTGACCATGGTATGGTTAGGCGCAGTTATTAGCTAAACCGTACCGCTAACTACGAATGCGGTTATTAAATTATTAATAACCAAATTGTGCAGTTAATAATGCGGTGCGATTATACGGTTATTTTATGCGGTTAAGGTTTAACCGCATATAATTGGTGCAATTATTTTGTGCGGTTATTATATGCGGTTTCTTTAACCATATGGACTTAGTACTTGTTTTGCTATTTAATTTTGGACTTGGTACTTGTTTTGCTACTTAACCAATTAAAATAAAGCAACCACATATTAAATAATTTTCTCAAACTTACAAGTTACAACCACTAATTCATTTTAAGCACTATATTATTATTTAATTATGCGGTTAGCGGTGCGGTTATATTTGTGATTATTGAATGCGGTGCGGTTGTCGTTATTTTGATACGGTATATTTTGATATAACCGCACCGCACCGCAATTTTTTGGTTAATTCAAAATCGAAACCTCACCGTCGATTTTTGCGGTTTTTGCTATTTTTTACCAAGCGGTTCGGTTTTTGCTCATCCCTAAATTACTAGCGTAGGTTTTAGACAAGCAAAGCCAAATATCAGACCAATACTAAGCTACAAATAATAGCTCCTAAAAAATAAGCACACTCTACTAATAATAGAAGAGAACATGTAAAATTTGAAATTTATCAAAATGGAATATGCCAAAATTGGAAGGAAAAGAAAGGAAGACATATTAATTCCACATTCACATAATATTAACATAAAAAAGATTTTCCCATCCTACATGATAGTTAATTCATCTTACTAATCAACACATTACACACCGACTCGATCCTCAATAATTACAAACTCACGACCATCACTATACGACAATTCCTAACCCAACAACACCTTCTTCGAATTTTACTTTACACGTCATCAAACATGCATTAAGCACCTATACCTAAAACTTTCGCTAAAGTTAACAATTACCCTCTATATGCTAACTTGGAGGTTTGTCTTTAGAAGAAGCCAAATTAAATGTTAGTTCTTGAGTGGCACATAATCTTATGTCTTCACTCATTGCCCAACCATCTAATTAACCACTAAGTTGACCGCACAAATGATCATATACTTTGGCTTGTACTTTATGCATTAGAATGTGATCAAAGTAATCAATATGCATAACATACCTGCCATAAATTCCAACAACAGATACCATGTTCTAAAAGTAGGTCACATTTTTTCATCATAAAGACAGTTGAGTATAAGGTAATCTGGCTTGCATTTGCAACTCATTATTTTCTTTTAATATATCCTAATCTTACATCTATATAATTCCCTATTTGAAGAAAATAAAAAGAATACGATTAAAGTACTTATTGGCATCTGCCACAAGAGTTAAATGATTAACATTCAAATCTCTTTGAATGAAGCAGTCTACCTTTAAATGTCCTTATCCAAAATTAAAATAAATGTTTGATATGTGGAAAGAATCTTTTAGGGTTTTGACGACACCTAGTAATATCAAGTATTACAGTCGTCGTTAAGCCCTATTTTGAGTGAAATATATATCGGAAACTGTTATATTACTAACGTTTTATGTTTAGTGCTTGTTGTACGAATTGTATGAAATACAGGGGTTACAAGCATGCAAAATGGTCAAGTTTAGAATGAAGTCTACTTTCAGGCGAAGGCGTACGCGGGTCGCGGGTCAGGAGGGCACGCACATCGCGTTTAGCTGTGTATCAGATCAGAGTTTCAAAATTTAAAGTGTGAACATCGGGGTTACAGATAAGGACGCGCAATAGATTTGACATTGGCGTGCCGCGTCCATGCATTTTTCGCAACTATAAATAGAGGCCCCCGGTTCGTGATTCGGGAGCGAAGACCCGTCCTTTGAGTGGAACGCAGGCTTCTTCGACTTGTATTTTTGTATTCCATTGATCAGTAGTTGGTAGATTGTTAGTTTTAGTTTAGTTTCTTGTTTTTCGGTACTTGTTATCGCGTGAGTTCAACGATTATGGATTGTAGAATCTGATTGACTGCGTAGATCTGGATTCTCAGTCTGAACTCAGAAACATTCGGCTTCGGTTCTGTTTTACTTTTTAATGCAATCATTCGGTTACTTTTAATGTTCGGTTTCGATTTCGGTTATTTAATGGTTGTCGTTTGTTGGATTATTCGAATTTAGCGATTCTGATTTTCTGAGTATACCTTGGAATCAGAACGTGTTGGTTTGGTTTGAGCAAGATTTGGATTTAAATAGTTTAATAGTTGCAAGTTTATGTTTTCGGGAATTTTGAATTGTTTGGGTTTTGTTGCGTGTATGTATCGATACCATCTATAGAGTGACACTATAGATCGGTTATTGATTCAACCACTGACTCCACGGTTTGACCCTTACTTCCAATAGCTAGTGTGCTTGCTGTAAGGTATTTATTCTAGTATTTTTGACCGCATCGACGACTGCGACGATGTCAGGTTTGTATTGCAAAGTATAAGTATATATGGATACAGTAATTACATAAGAAACCCTAAATATAGAATTTGTAAAAGCCTATACAAATATATTCTAACATACCCCCTCAGTTGGATCAATATGTTCTCGTATGGTCAAACTGTTTCTAAAATCAAGAAATAATTGTGTAGGAAGTCCCTTTGTAAAGATATTTGCAAATTCATGAGTGGAAGGCACAAGCAAGACATGCACATAACCAATCACAACACGTTCCCTAATAAAATGTAAGTCTATTTAAACATGTTTGGTGTGTTGGTGTTGAACAAGGTTTGAAGTAAGGTCGTGGCACTAACATTACAACAAAAAATCATATAAACACATAACACATGCAGCGGAAGACAATCAATATCAAATCACAGATTATTCATGAACATTGTTCAGGATCATGCAGTTCATAACAATTATTGCTACTTAAAAATTAAACAGAATATACCTCAGCAAGTCTCCTTTTTTGGCTTTTGGCCAGGGCCACGATTGCAAAGGATAATCAGGATCTAAAGTATAATCTCTCTGATGATTTACACCTAATGATCTCCAGAAAACTAGACAGATCAGTATTCTACTTGGGAAGGGAGGTAGACAACTCAAACCATAGAGAGGGATGACAAAATGGCAGAAAGGTGAGAGGGAGGGGAGGAGGTGGCACGGATTAAGGCTTGGGATGCCTTAGGATTGAGCCCCAAGGCCTCTATTTATACTGCAAGGCTCCTAGGGTTTCAAACTTAGGAGCCTTTTGGCGGCCGCACCCTCTGGACTTGTTGCCATTGATTAAACTTTTAATCAATTACAATCCAGTCTCTTTAATTGATTCTAAATTAATTATAAATTAATTTATCAATTAATTTATTGATCTAGTTTCTAATTAATTTATTTCTCAATAAATTAATATACTAATCATCCTTACTTTTATTTCTAACTCTGTTTGTTTTTTTGGGTCATGAGGGCCACCCAAAAGGACCCTGCTATTATTAGAAATATCATCACTAGTTGATGACTTTGGACACTATTCCAACAACAAGATTGTCTCTGCAATAGATACAGAACTTAGAATTAAAGACGATCAATTAAAGACAAATAATGTTTTCCAAGTTGGCGGGCATGACAATATGAATGTTTATTTTTTGAGCTTAAAGTAAAATGGCAAGACTGAAGAAGGATTATAGCAAGAGTACCTCGTAACCCTTGTGTGGGAGTAAGTTGAGGAGGTTGCTGGGAAACACCGAAAAGGGAGCACCATCATCAGAGCTAGTCTCTAAGGGTAGCACGACAGTGGCAGGAGGCCAGGAGCTTAACAACAAGAGGGCGATGCCAGGAAGTCATGTTCATAGTGGTGTGATGGTGGGGAGATGGAGACGATTGCAGTAAAAATGAATTATGGCAGCAGAATGTGTTGACGACAATGAGAGAGTTGAGAAATTCTCATAAGACCTGGCAAGATACCATGCCTATATGTGGAAAGAACCTCTTATGGTTTGTATTGCATTAATATTAGCATATATGGATACAATAATTACATAAAAATCCCTACACTATATAGAATTTGTAAAAACCTATATCAATAAAGAGGACTACCTTACATACTATCCTTTTTCCTAAAAGATAAACAAACTAATCTGATATAAAAAAATCACCATCTGCATCAAATAAAGAGGACTACCTTACACGTTTCCAATTCTAAGAAGCGCTAAATACAAAAAAGCACAATATACTTTCTTTATTTATCGATTTAGCCACTTAACTATTTTTAATAATTAAACCATTATGCTTTCCTTCACCATTTAAAAAAATATGGTTTCTCGATTACCCGATTTCCAAAAAGATAAAGATAAAGAATAGCACAACTTAGTTTCATCCTTTTATCGTAAAGAAAAAGAAGATCTTGTTGCTTTTGCATGTAATATAAAAAACTATCCAATAGGTTTGGTCTAGCTCTTCTTTTGTGGTCATTCGTTGTTCATGTTATCACAATGACAGTGTTAAAAGACAGGTCATGCATAATTTTCTTATAATTCCACAATAGGATTGATCAGAAATCAAATATAAATGAAGCAAAGATAATGTAAAAGTTATACCTTAACTAACATCATTTTTAACGGTGCAATTGTTTCTCATATTAACTATTCGTTCGTTCTTGTCAGTTGAAAAAGAGTAACTTGTTCTCATTAGGGTTTCCAATACAGTAGAGGCCTATAAACCTTAGAAAATTCATCAATTACCTATTAAATTTTGAAACTCTAAAATTTTTGAAGTTAGATTGGTCTAAAAAAAAGTAGAGATATTCCTTTACCAAGTCAATTTATATTTACATCTATATCATAAATTCATTGGTATGAAAAACTCAAAAGAAATGTATCCACCCGATAACAAAAATATATCCGATACAAAAGAAGGTCATACCAATAAGAAGGTAGAAAGGACAAATATCTATTACTTTTGAGTTCCAGAAAATTTGGGTCTTTGTAGAGTGACAATGAAAAATATACAATAAACAAAAATATCTCATTGAAGCATTTCATCAAACAATTTATATGCACTTCATCAAGCATCTTATATCTATTAATTGCAATCTCCCATTTATTGCCAACATATATAAGAAACCCGAATATTTGCAACAGTTCAAGAAGTTCAAGTAGAAGGCCATGAGGAAATAATAAATATTTTTTCAATTGATACATTAAGCATGTACAATAAATAGGCCCTTATTATCAACCCTATCGTTTTAACTCCTAACTTGTTCTAACTGAAACATGCCCCAGTCAAGTGAGCTACAATTCATCACCAATGAATCCTCTTGGTTGGACACAATATCACACTTCCCATATGCAGTGGAGTATATAAAATGCAACGACCATGCAGACTTCTATAAAACCCACATTCTCCACCAAATGGGTAAGATTCTTTAAAACATTTATAGATCTATGTGTAGGACCAGATTTCTGCATAGGACACTCCTGTGCACAGTGACGTGTCTCTTCGTAAACATGACACTTTCTGTTTTTTTAGTTGGTTATTGATGGTTGGGATTCTTAAACTCTTTCTTCTTAGGTCTAAAGTCGTTTGTGTTCTTGAACCCAATTTGCCCTTTATACCAGAACCTCCAATTGATATGGTGGTGCACTCTCGATCCGAATTTAATTTATTTGTACCTATTATGAGTATCATCCTCAATATAGAGATGCTTCAACAAATCATCCAAAGAGTAGTCCTCGAATTTGTACATCAGAGTTTCTAAGAAGGTGGCACTTTACGATAATTGCACCCATGTATAACAACTCTAGTATAGGGAGATGGAAAGCATGGCCAACTTGTTAACTAGGACTTGGAGTTTTATGCACTTGCTCTAATATTGGTCTTTTGTGACCATTTGGAACTCTAAGTACATTTATACAAGTTACTTATTAGTACCTTCCTCACGTGCTTTGTACTTGAGCTCCAAGGTTTTCTATAGCTCTCTACGATCTGTGAGCGATGATTATAAATCATAAAAGTGGTCAGATAGTGAATTATTTTTATGACCGCTACATATGTCCTCTGCCTCTCCACAGAGGAACCTCAACTTTTCCAATTCAAAAATTGTTTTTTGGTCTGGTTACTTTCCTATTTCGGGGATATGACCAACTAGAACAATGGGTAATTCAACGTCCAAAACAAAACCAAGCTTATGCATATCTAGTATAAACTTGACCATGTTGGTCCATTGGGTGTAGTTCTGACCTTTGAAGCAATCTAGTTTGAATAACTCTTGATTCATTAGTCGAAAATTGGAGGCACAAATTTCGATGTCCATTTGTATGAAATTTTAATCACAAGAAAGTACTTTAAGATTGTTGAATTTCAGACAAGATAAATAAACAATTTGAAAATTAGTTTCATGAACCAGTATCGAATCATTTGTAATATCAGACACAAAGAAGCCAAAAAATAATATTGAGAATTATATGTCAAGTCATCAGTTCTCCTAAAAATAAATCTAATTAATGTTATTATGATTACCAAGTTTCATCCTGAAATCATTTTGATCCTCTGCAATTGGATCTAATAATAAGAAAGGTAAAAGAAGAAAATCATGTTATTAGACAACTGACATTGCAGCGGTCGTCATGCGGTCAAAAATAAGAAAACCTAACACACACACTTAGCACAGTGGAAGCCAGGGTCGATCCGCAGGAGTTACGTGGTCAAGTCAGGTGATAGATTACCAAATATAGTGTCACGCTATAGTCAGAGGGCTCAGTTCCTAAACTTTTGACTGCTGAACCCGGAAAACATAAACCAAACAATCTCAAAACAAGCATAGACTAAGCTAAGCTTCAACTCAAACCTAGTTACTTTCTGAAATCAGAAGTACATCTCTGCTTCAGAAGCAAACAAAGGCATCCAAAGAAACCAAACAATCACAAGGCATAAACTGAACCAATAACTAAAAGTCCAAATGACAGTCACTGGCTAGAGTCCAAACCTAAAAGCTACCCTAGTTGGCTACTGAAATCAGCAAGGGAAAACAGTCCCAACAAGATCATAAACACATCCAAACATCAAACAAACAAACACAATCCAATATCAAGCATCAAACACCGAAAAACCAATATTACTTGTAACCAAATGATTATTATAAACCCAAAACAGGTTCTAATCATCCAATACAGTAACAAGAACTTAAAAACAGTAACTAAAATGCTCAAGGTCAGTGGTTATCACTCCCACAAACCCTAGCCACTAATGCTAACTATTAAACTAAAAAGAAATTAAACATAAAAACCTGAAATACCAAAAGGTAGTTGCTGGAAACGAGTTCTTGGAGTCAAAGAGCCTCTACGGTCGATTTTTCACCAGGGTTTTGCTCGGGTTTTCGGCTAAAATTACCTCTATTTATAGTTGCAAATTTTACGCAACCGCGCCGCGCATTTATGGTTTCCATGGCGCGCGTAGGGTTTTATCCCCGTTTCTTCGGACTTTGAATTTGTTCCACCGCCTTGTATCCGCGTCGCGCCTTCTTGATTCCCGCGGCGCGCGTACGTATTTTCCTAATTTTTCCTTCTTCTCCAAACTTCCTCCAATTTGTACGCCTTTGGTCCCTGTTTTCATTATTTTCTTCCAAACAAGTACTGGCACGAAAAGTGAGAATACCATGATATATATGATATAATTTCACTAAGAATATGGCTCAACAACGACTAAAATATGTAATATCACTAGGCGTTGTCAACAACTTAAAAGACGGAGAGAGAACAAGTAAAATCAACCTAAAAATCATAGATTTATTTACTTGTAATTGCATGGAAGAACTCTTGTCCTTAAAGGAATTTGTGCGCTCGGAATAATTTTAAACGTTAGCATACTTAGCCAGAATTTAATACAAATTATCATTCGTTCCAACAACTATGAAAGAACTGATAAACGCAAAGCCAATAATTGAAAACTAGTAGAACATAGAATTCTTGAGTAGCCATCTTGTTGAATTCGCAGAAAGATAAGAGAAAGTAGAGGAGATCTCAAATCATGGGATGTGAAATACGGCTCCAGGAGAGCTGTATTTATAGTTGTTAAACCCCTATAAGGCTGCAAAAAACACGGACTATAACGACGAAAGCCTTGACTAATAACCCTAGCCGTGACGTGTTGGTCTTTAAGCAACGTGTATTCTAGAGTATTCTAGAAGCTTCTATATGCTTATCCAAAAAGTCAACGGCCGGGTCGGTCCATGACCCTAACCCTAATGAAATTAAAAGTTCCTCAACTCCCGACGTCCAATACACCATGAAAAGTACAAAGTGCGCCTAAATCGTGCCATTCTACTAACCTCGTTTATCGTGTCTATGGTCCAACTAAGCACGCGTGTCAGCTTGGTCCACACCTTAACCTCTACTAAAACCTTTAGAGGCTTAAGACAAGGAAATTATTATAAACCCAACATATGTTCATCCTCTCACATATGTGGGACAAGGAAACTAACCAACTTGCTAGGTCATTCATAATTTTCAACAAGTTACGATGGTGTCATATTTCACGGGAAGACCAATAATGAGTTAAAACATCGTTTAGTTGATCTGTGAGTCTTTAAATCTTTGTCGATATTCATAGGATGAGGTGGCTTTAAGAGTTAGATTGTTAAACTCATGTTCAAGGGTTAAAGTATGATATCCTTTGTTATTACGAAATTGGGGTTCTTGTTTCAATCCAAGCTTCAAAAATATTCTAGCACGCAAACGGGCGATGATGAAGATGGTTCCATAAATTCACTGAAGGATGTGGGAATATATCTCGCACCATTATTCAAAGGTTAGTCGACAGCGACTAGTTTCAGTGTATTTTGATCGGAGTGTACGAGTCTGTATCCCGTGGTATAGAGTTTGAACAGCTTGACCATGGATGAGTATGTCACCTTTGTGTTACTAAGGACACAAAGCTTACGTAATGTTTTTGACCATATAAATAGGATGGATCATAGATTTTGATTAAGGAGGATTAACCATGGTTAATTCTAAAGTCAATCAAATGATATAATCAGTCTGGAGCGGATGTCATGTTGTCTGGTAACGGCAACAATAATGCTAGGGTACGACTCTAATACCATATAAATATATTCCATGATCAAAACTGTAGTTACACATCATATATATAGGGACATACCTAAATACCATCATATCTACATAATACTATATATTTGAACACGCTAACAATGTCTATCACCGAGAAAATCATGTTACATTTAGCCAACTACATAGCTTTGGTTTTCATCAATTGCAATTTTCATGGCAAAAAAGATCATTTGTGGGTTAATGACAATAGTGTTTAGCTCTTTTCAAGTTCAATTATAAAGTGTTCCTAGGGGCTAAACTTTACCTCTTTATAAATAACTATTTTTCCCGTTGACGTCATTGGTATATTATTCTGTTAGCTTCACATGCAAACTTCGACTCCAACATTCTAAAAAGAGTGTATATTATATGTTATACTTTTCTAAATAATTAACTGAATATTTGATTAAATATCCCATTTGACCATTTTTTTAATTATCTTTGGAATACTATACATCACTATAATGATGATCCTATGTTATTGTAGAACAAAGACACACTTTTTAGTCTACTATCGAATTACATTACTATCATATATGAGACTTGAACATTCAACCATTTTAACAGAGAGACACTACATCAAGTCCAGACACCGCTGGGCTATATTTCATTTGGTAATTGGTGATCATATCTAATAAGATATGTATAAGCTTGAGCCATTAAGGTAACCATTTCCGGGTTTAAACAATCTTAAGTAACTTGTCCCATGCAATCGGTTTTGGTCTTAACCTGTATTTATCGCAAAAAAAAAAAACAGAGGCATAATTGGTCCTTGAGGGGATTGACGGGATTTAAAAAAAAAAAAAAAAAAAAAAAAAAAAAGATTTACAGGAAACAAAGTTTTCAATGAATATTTTATTTATTTATTTTTGCAAACATGCTTGAAATCGCGACTTCTTAACCACTATAGCCGTTGGGTATTCTTGAACCAGGACCGAACATCCATTAACCGAGCCTTCTTAGGCCACTGGTCCCTAACCTAAATCAGTTAACTGGGCCTCTTGCCCACCTTGATAATCCAATAGTTTAAGTTAACATCTAGTTTTATAATACCAACGGTTTTTACCTGTAAACTAAACTACCCAGGAAAAAAAGCGGTGAAGCAAAACATGCGTGACAACCGAAAAAGAAAAAACCAATGTAACATTCGCCAAAATCACCGTTTTTAATTAATATAAGAATAAGGTCTTTCTAGTAATTTGATTCACAGACACCACATTTTTTAATTCAATAAAGAATATTCAAATTTGCCCGTTATAGAATTTATCATAATTTTATTTTATCCAATTGTGACGGAATAATATTGGTTCCGTTGTGATGTGGTCAAATAGGAGAACATTCCCTTCCAGAAAAACCGAATATGATAGAAATAATATGATAAACAACGTAAAGCAATATCAATCTCTATTTAACAAGTATACATAAACAAAATTAAAAAGAATAATTCAAACAAATATGGTTTACGTACACACATCTCAATTCTCAAGTAACCACGACCACTACACCTAATAAAAGAAAGCTAAAGCCATCGCCAAGAAAGTGAAGGGTACCACAGCGGTGAAAGACGGAGCAAAACTGGGTGATGGTGGTGGTGGAATGGTGCTATCTGTGGGAGAAAGAGAGTTACTCCCAGAGGGAGATTGGCCGGAGGTGGGTGGTGATACTGGGCTGGCTTCCCCGGAAGTTGGTGTTGGGGTTGGTGTTGGTGGTGCGGTTGTGGTGGAGGGGGCAGGGGATGGGGTGGCGGTTGGTGGAGAAACCGGCGCGGGAGTGGCGGGTGCTGGGGTGGCCGACCCGGTGGAGACGTTGATGGTTAACTTCTGACCAATTTGGCAATGAGTTCCAACGGTGCAGATGTAATAGTTGTTAGCCTAATAAGATTGTCTTAAGTTTGGGCCTCTTTAGTCCACTAGCTTCTCTTAGCCCTTTTAGCCCATTGTATATATGTTTATTTTCTTTGTATTGTTTGCTAAGAACTTCATTTCACAGTTAATGAAATCTCTCTCAAACCCTAGCCTCTCTTCTCTCTATTCTCTTTGAAACTTGATCTTTGATAATCAACATGGTATCAGAGCTAGATTGTTAAGGGGTTTTGTAGCAGGCACGACGATGCGCGGATCGAACTTTTGGTATGATTTTCTGCTTCGTTTATGTGTACCGATTGATATTTTCGGCTCGATTAGGTTGATTTTCTGCTTCGTTTCTGGGTTGAATGTTTGATTTTGAGAGTTAATTGTTGCTGCTATTATTGGGTTGTTTGTTCATCTGCATAAGGGCAATTTTGGAATATTTGCTTGACTGTCTATTGATATTATGGCTCCAAGAGATGACTCTCTTCAGTCCATTAGTACATAACTGGATGGTAAAAACTATGCATATTGGAGTTATGTAATGAAGAATTTTTTACGGGGCAAGGCTATGTGGGGGATTGTTACAGGTTTAAAGGGAAAACCAACAGATGACAAGGCTGCCAATTTTGCTATTTTATTGGAATCTTGGGAGACTGATAATTCCAAAATTATTACATGGATTAATAATTCTGTCATTCAGTCAATTGGCACCCAGTTAGCAAAGTATGACACAGCAAAAGAAGTTTGGGACCATTTGGAAAGGTTGTATACTCAATCTAATTTTGCAAAACAGTATCAGCTAGAATTTGATATCCGAGCCCTCCAACAAAATAGTCTAAGTATTCAGGATTTTTATGCTTCTATGTCTGATTTGTGGGATCAATTAGCTCTCACTGAATCTGCAGAACTAAAGGCCTTCAAGCCTTACATTGCCAGAAGGGAAGAGCAGAGATTGGTCCAGTTCTTGATGGCATTAAGGTCTGATTTTGAAGGCTTACGTGGGACAATCCTTCATCGTACTCCTCTTCCCACAGTGGATTCAGTTGTTCATGAGTTGATTGCCGAGGAAACCCGTATCAAGTCCCAATCTGACAAAGGGTCTAAGGCAGTAGCCACACCTACTGTCTTTGCTGTTCAAAACCAAACAAGACCATCTGGACAGTTTAAGCCAAAAGTTGCATTTGATGAGTGTGCATTTTGTAAAAAGAAAAATCATTGGAAGTCTCAATGTCCATTGCTGTTGGGGAAGGGAAATTATCAAAACCAAACAAGACCATCTGGACAGTTTCAGCCTCCACAGTTCAACAGGCCTCCTGGACAGTTTCAACAACGTCCATCATTTCCACCATTTCGTCCTCCACAGTTCACTGCTGCTGCTACTGTACCTTCTACAGAGAACGATTTGAATATGACACCACCATCAGCTTTGGATCCACAGGTTTTTGAGCAATTTCGCCAGTTCATTGCTTCCAATCCTACTGCCATGTCAACATCTATGTCTCACACAGGTCTATCAGCATCTAGTCCTTCAGGTATTCCTTCATCCTTATGGATATTGGATTCTGGTGCATCTCATCATATGTCACCACATTTGTCATCCTTTTCTTCGTTATCAGCTAGTCCTCATGTTTCTGTTATGTCAGCTAGTGCTACACCTATGCCAGTTGAGGGTATTGGTCCTGTTGTTACCCCCCATATCTCTCTCACTAATGTCTATTATATTCCCACACTTGCTTTGAATCTTGTTTCGGTCAGTCAGTTGTGTAAATCTGGTTATTGGGTCTTCTTTTCTGATTCTCTTTGTTGTGTACAGGACCCACAGTCTCGGAGGGTGACTGGGATCGGCCGTAAACTTGGGGAGCTTTATGTTTTGGAGCAGCTCCAAGTTTCTGATATTGCGGCCTCTAGTGTTGATTTGTCGTCTTTTCGTTTAACTCATTCGTCTTCAAATTTTTATCTTTGGCACTCTCGTTTGGGTCATGTTTCAGCTTCACGTTTACAGTTTTTATCCTCTACTGGTGTGTTAGGTCGTTTGAACAATGTTGACATTTCTGATTGTTGTGGTTGTAAACTGGCAAAGTTCTCTGCCTTACCTTTTAATAATAGTGTCACTCGTTCGTTTGCTCCTTTTGATGTTGTTCATTCTGATGTGTGGGGTCCTTCCCCAATAACCTCCAAAGGAGGATCGCCTTATTATGTTTCGTTCATAGATGATTATACTCGTTATACATGGGTTTATCTTATGAAGCGCAGGTCAGATTTCTTTGTCATTTATAGCAATTTCAGAGCTCTTGTGAAGACCCAACACTCTGCTGTCATAAAATGCTTCCGGTGTGATTTAGGAGGGGAATATACCTCTAATGATTTTACTCAGTTACTAGCATCTGATGGGACTGTTCACCAATCATCATGTACTGATACTCCTCAATAGAATGGTATAGCAGAACGGAAACATCGACACCTTGTAGAAACGGCACGGTCTTTGTTATTATCTTCTGATGTTCCTAGTGTCTTTTGGGGAGAAGCTATTCATACTGCTGCCTATGTGATTAATCGCATCCCGACTCGCCACAACTCTGGAATGTCTCCTTATGAAAAGTTGTATGGTCAATTACCTGATTATTCATCTTTACGGGTATTTGGGTGCACCTGCTTTGTCTTACGGCCTCATGTAGAACGAAGCAAGTTGTCTCCAAAGTCGGCTCTTTGTGTATTCTTGGGATATGGTATTGGTCAGAAAGGATATCGGTGTTATGATCCGGCAAGTCAGAAACTGTATGTCTCTCGACATGTTACTTTTCTGGAGCACATTCCTTACTATGCTATTCCTGTACAGTCTCACAACATGACTCGGTCAGAACTTCTAAATATTGATCCTTTTACCATTGATAGTGATGGCACTACATCTAGTGCCCCAGTTGATGATGCTTCCATAGCTCCAGACAACCCTCCTGCTCAGTCTGCAACTGCTCCCACTCCTGTTGTCGCTCAAGAAAATCATCCTCCACCATCGAGACCTGTACGTACTCATAAGACTACTAAACTGCCAGATTTTGTATATTCTTCTTATTCGCCAACATTTGCATCTTTTATTGCAAATATACATCGGCTTTCTGAACCAGCGTCTTACAAAGAAGCTGTTTCTGATCCTCGTTGGCAGAATGCTATGGCGGAAGAGCTTACAGCTCTTTATCAGACTCATACGTGGGATCTTGTACATCTTCCTCATGGAAAACGTACAATTGGTTGTCGTTGGGTATATAAGATCAAAACCAAGTCTGATGGCTCAATTGAAAGATATAAGGCAAGGCTGGTTGCAAAAGGATACTCGCAGCAATATGGTATGGATTATGAGGAGACTTTTGCCCCAGTGGCAAAAATGACTACTGTCCGCACTCTGATCGCAGTTTCCTCTATTCGTCAATGGAAGATATTCCAAATGGATGTCAAGAATGCATTCTTGAACGGTGAACTTCACGAGGAAGTTTACATGTCTCCTCCTCCAGGTATTGCTCACCAACCAGGTGAAGTTTGTCGGCTTCGGAAAGCCTTGTATGGTCTCAAACAAGCCCCTCGTGCTTGGTTTGAGAAATTCTCTACTGTGATTACTTCTCTCGGTTTTACTCCTAGTAATCATGATTCAGCGTTATTCGTTAGATGCACGAATGCAGGTCGGATTCTCCTATCCTTGTATGTTGATGACATGATTATTACCGGTGATGATCATGATGGTATAGAATCTTTGAAGCGTGATTTGGCTTACCGCTTTGCTATGAAAGACTTGGGATTGCTACGTTATTTCTTAGGGATTGAAGTTGCACAATCTTCAAAAGGTTATCTTTTATCTCAAACAAAGTATATTTCTGATCTATTTGAACGTGCTCGTCTCTCAGACAACAGGACAGTTGATACTCCCCTGGAGACTAATGCCAGGTACTCTCCAACAGACGGTGTTCCCTTGTCAGATCCAAGCCTATATCGAACTATTGTGGGAAGTCTGGTTTATCTTACTGTTACTCGACCAGACATATCTCATGCAGTTCATGTGGTTAGCCAGTTTGTTACAGCTCCTACTACTGTTCATTGGGGAGCTGTTCTTCGTATCTTGAGATATCTTCGAGGCACTCAATTCCAAACCCTTGTCTTTCCTTCCACGTCCTCTCTCAACTTGTGTGCCTATAGCGATGCTGATTGGGATAGCGATCCTCATGATCGAAAATCCACCACTGGTTTTTGCATCTTTCTTGGAGACTCATTGATTTCATGGAAGAGTAAGAAACAAGATGTTGTCTCTCGGTCCTCTACTGAAGCTGAGTATCGAGCTATGGCTGTCACCACTTGTGAGATTGTTTGGCTACGATGGCTTCTTGCTGATATGGAAGTTGACACTTCTCATCCTACTCCATTACACTGTGACAACAACAGTGCAATACAGATTGCCAAGAATTCGGTTTTTCATGAACGGACAAAACATATAGAAATTGATTGTCATTTCACTCGTCATCATCTTCAACTTGGGACCATCACCTTGCCGCATGTTCCATCAACCCTACAGATTGCTGATATGTTTACGAAGGCATTGTCTGGTTCTCGATTTCGTTTTTTGTGTGACAAACTCTCAATGCTTATAACTGTCGCATTGTGAGTTTGAGAGGGGATGTTAGCCTAATAAGATTGTCTTAAGTTTGGGCCTCTTTAGTCCACTAGCTTCTCTTAGCCCTTTTAGCCCATTGTATATATGTTTATTTTCTTTGTATTGTTTGCTAAGAACTTCATTTCACAGTTAATGAAATCTCTCTCAAACCCTAGCCTCTCTTCTCTCTATTCTCTTTGAAACTTGATCTTTGATAATCAACAATAGTGTGTGCCAGGTGCGCTCAAGGTGACTCTAGCGGGGCCGTTGGTGACGATGGAAATGGGGTTGGAGGTGGTGCAGGGACCGTACGCCGCCTGCGCTACTTCAGCGACGTTGTGGAATCCGGTGGTGAAGTTAAAGAGAAGAACATCGCCGACGCTGAAAGTCTGACCTGATGCCCAGGTGGTGTAAGCAGAGGGTCCGGCCGGAGGAATAGTCCATCCCAAAGCGTCACCGACCACATGGGTAGTCTGAGCCGCCGTACCATGAAATTGCACAGCTGCAAGCATGAGCGCCATGATCGCCACCAAGTTGAACTTAAAACCTGACATGTTTTGGCCTTTCAATGTTTTGTAAACAGAAATCTTGGATGATAAGTTGAAATCTTTTAATGTTTGCGTTTTGAGAAATGGATGTAGTAGGATTCATATTTATACTTGATTGGGGATGGTTCTATTAACGCGTAACATGACAACTCGAGTCAACACAATGGAAAAGATGAGTCGTGGTGTTGGTTCACACCCTTTTTTAAAAATATAAAACAATTGAGACGGTAAACGGATGTAAAACGATATCATATTTTTTTTCTTTGATTTATATTTGTATTGCAATTTCATATTTATTTATTCCATATGAATAATTAAATATTGTATCTCTAATTCTATTTGCTCTTTGTTTTTAACTGCCTAATGGTTTTTTTTTTTTTTTTTTTTGTATTTAACGAATAAATAAATATATGATTTTTTATGATTGTTAAATCCGGATGATAAAATTAAGATTTTTTTTCGTATAAGACCAAGAGGAGCTGTATCCCCTCACCCCAAGGGGTTGAAGTGTCACGTAGACTCCACCTTACATTTCCTCACCTTCCCCTCAACCCTTCAAATCTAGGAAATAGTAACCCCTCACTTTTTTGTTTTAAATAAATAAAAAATAAGCAAAACAAAAACAATTAATTTTTTTAACTAAAACATTTCATTAATTTAAAAATTACAACCGGAAATTAAAACGACAAACGCTAAATTAAAAACGTAAACAAACCGACAACCTACAAATTAAAAAAAAAAAGACAACTAAAACGATAAAACGACAAACTAAAAAAATTAAACGACAACCTAGAAACTATATTTCGCCATAATATCTGCTTTCATTTTTAAAACCAACTCCCGTTGTCGCCTCTCGAAAAAAAAATTAAACGACAACCTAGAAACTTAATATCTTTTAAACGTTGTTTTTCTTCAGGGAGTTGTTGTTTTTTCTTACGGGCTCGTTCACGTGCTTGTCGGGCTAGTATTTTCTCTTCCAACTCCTTTCGATCCAACTCAATCCACTTGGCGACACTTAAATTGTAACGTTCGAATTCCACCCGCATAAGTGCGACGTCTTCGCTACTTTCCGAGCCACCTCCCGCACTTGACGAAGTCCCTTTTCCTTTTCTTTTTGCGGCATCTCGTCCCATTGGCTGGCGGAATTCGGTAAATTCGAGGTCATCGTCGTCGAGGTCATCATTTAAATCGACGTTGATATGAGCGTCAGAGGAGGTAGTGTTGCGGCTTGACTCGGAAGTTTTCGAACGTTTTCTTGCTGGGGCCGGGATGTCGTCTTCGGCGTTTGAATCGTGCCATTTTTTGCATTTTTCAACGATACGCCAAAACTCAACGAATTGGAAAGGCGTTCATTTATTGTCCTCCTTGTAAATTTTTAGCGCTTCCTCGAAAAAATGTTTCTCCGTTTGACTGCTTCTCTGATGCGTTCGTAGATGGTGTAACAATCCGTTAAATTTCATTGTCGCACGGTTTATGTCACGGTATTTTGTTGTCAATCCGTCTTTGGTACGGTAACTCGCCCGGCCTAATTCTTGGTGAAAGCGATCCGTGACCCGCATCCAAAAGTGTTCCGCCGCTTCGGCATTTCCGGCCGTCGCATCCTCGGAAACGTCAATCCACGAATGGGCTAACACGATTTCCTCTTGGGTTGTCCATGGTTGTCGTGGCGCTTTTCCTCTCCTTTGTGCCGCGGGTTGGACTTCTTGTTGCGTTTCCGACACTAATTCTGGTGAACCTTGTGTTTCGGGAACGGAATCAGGTAATGGGTTTTAGAATTGTTGGGTTGGTGTGTCGGGAAACGCTTGAAAACTATTGAATAAATTTTGCGGTTGCATTTGAGGGTAACCCGACATTTGGTATGGGAAAACGTTGGGTGAGAAAATCGGTTGGTCCATTTGTGGACGGTAAACGTTCATGTTGTAGAATTGCTCGAAACCGAGAACGTTTTGTTGGTTTCGATTCATTGGTGGCGTTTGATTGTTTAGAGAATCTTGGTTAGACATGATTTTTGAAAGGTTTAGAGAGTTTTGGGTGTAAAATATGAGTGTAGAAGATGTGTAATTTTTTTTTGTGAGTGAATAGATGTATTTATAGTTGGTAAATGTTTAAAATAATTAATTTTTTAGCTGTTAGAAATAATGGCCGTTGGGGGGAGGTTTATTTAAATTCTTCAAAAGTCAAGGGGGTGAAATGGTAAGTTGGAGTCGAGTTTATTGCAATGGGTTGGAACACTGGGGTCGTCCCTTCCCCGTAGGCAAAACCCCTGGGGCGGTGTTACCGTGCGCGATCGGGATCCACCCTGGACACCGCACCCGTTCATCGCATCCGCTCCACTTAGTCTAAGTAAAAAACTACCGTAATATGATCTATTTGAAACAATTTTTATATTAGGATCTTAGGATCTCGACTAAGATCTTAAAATGTTTCCCATATCCGATCGTACGTCTTTAGGATTTATTATATAGTCGAACTTCACAAATTTATCTATTCAACTTAATCGAGTATAGCATGTCTTAAAAGTCTCGGGATTACCACTTTATCGATTCTTCACGAATTAGACACGGCATCATGACATTCATATTAATCACTTTGTGATGTATGCAACTTGTTGTACATGGTTACAATAATCACCTTATGAATTTTGTCATTGTCATTGGTCAAGATAGGTTGAGATATTGGTAGGAAAAACTTTCCCTTATAATCCAATACATACATGTTCACCATAAACAGGATAAACTAGGGGTAGCAAAGTTTGCGGGTTAGTGCGATTATATATGAATAATAAGCAAAATATAATTTAAAATCGAATTGGGTTTAATTATACATGACAACGTATTTCTGGTTTGTAAAGACATATATATGAAATAATAAAAAATTTCATATATGTAAGAAGAAAATAATATATAAGAACGAAAAAATCTTAGAAGAAAATATAAAAATAAAGACGTAAAACCGGGAAAATTTTAAACCTTACGTAAAAACGAAAACACAAAAAGTTGCAAAAATAATTCTATGATAAAACTAAATTTGTATAAAAAAACGTAAAACTAAATTGAAATTGCTACTATGATATTCCAATCATACTAGTGGTGATATTTCAATATACTAATTTCAATTACTGCAACCAATTCATAAAGGAGAATTTATATCATCATCATAATTATACTCTAAATGATTCTTTACTGATTTAACATTCTAATGATATTTCTTTGATCAAAATACCATAATTATGATTACATAACTATCATATACTCATAACTTTTGTTTAATCTTCACAAAGGAACTTCCATGTGAATTCACATGAGCAACTCATCTTGTGACATATCATGATGTTAAGAGTTAAACAATTACTACCCTAACATTATAATAGTATATGAAGGGTTTTTAAGCAATCAATGAACAAATAATTCTTATGGTTTACATGCAACCCTAGAAAGATCTATGTTTTCTTCTATGAAGATTATAAACTAAAACTTAAGGCCAACATTTATTTCTAAAGATCAAATAAGAAAATAACCAACCTTTTGATCTTGTTCTTGAAGCTATCAGCAAAGAGATCCTGCCTCAAATGAAGTCACACCCAAAGCAATGGAGAAGAGAGTCCAGCAGAGTAATCTTAGAGTGAAAATGGCGCAGGAATTAGGGTACCAGGGGGTTCCTTTTATAGCCTCCTAGGGTTACACCTGAAACCCTAATGAGTCTCCAAAGTGGACAAGACTGTTGACCACTTGGACCAGATCCCCAAACCCTAATTAGGGTTTTCGCCAACCCTAGAGAAACCTCCAGGGTGGCACCACTTTTTGGCCCCTGGACTTCTCTTTGCCAGTTATTCAACCATTGAATAAATACAAATCAGTCCCTGCACTTTTAATTAATTAATTTAATCACTGAATTAAATCCAATTAATTCCAGATTAAATCTTAATTAATTATTATAGTTTCTAATTAATATATTAACACTTAAATATATTAATAAACTATTTATTTATTTCTATTGATTTATTAACCAACTAATAAATCAACCTTTCACTCTACTGAACTCTATACTAATCCTCCAGCTTTGAGGGCAACCCAAATGGACTTTGCTTCAATTAACAATATAAATATAAATATAAAGTCATGGCTTAGACACCTAATCCAACAGTCACCCACTTGGATAAGTCAATGACTTTAATTTATCTTTTGATTAATAAATAACCTGCAGCTTCCAAGAAACTGCGGCCGAACTCTGACCCAGTCAGTTCTGTCCATAGATAAGTGATCATATGATCCTTCGTCCAACAAGATATTTTCAGACACGAGACATGGATTGAGATCAATCTCTGTCCGATACTCTGTTTCCCGATTTCCGATTCTGCTTATGACTTTCGGTCTTCTAATTGAACACATCAATTTAGTCCAGGCTGGCCAGCACTTTAGTCAACTTTAAAATCATCGAGCGGCCTACAGATATCTGTTTCCTATCAGGGTCAAGGAACGAATAAGCTTCGACTCATATTCTTGTGTCTTTTACTTTCAAAATCGTACACAACAATGTGTTTTATAACATCGAGTTACCGATGTGTTTACGCATTATCAATGCACAACCGACTCGCAAATTTCAACTCATATGCCTCCGCTTCAAGATCATAGGATATTATCGTCTCAACATTGCTCGTGATGTAATCCATGAAGCAATCTATTGAGTGCGGGTTTATCCAATACTCAAATCTCTATTTCTAAGTGCTCGTGAACGTTGTAGCAGTCTTACTGTAATGTCTAACTCCTTAGACAATCTACAAACCAATTCACGACAGTCTTCGTTCATACTTACTTCCTAAAAGTATGAGTGACTGTGGACCTTTTGAATAATCAAATTATTCAGGAAGTGAAACATGTAAAAACGAAACTTAAAATCTGACTAGTAGCTACTCTTGCTAATTACCAAGTCTCCACGAGGTATTCACCAAGTCGGATTCTTTATAAAACTATTATCGGTTTCTAGATTCCATTTAAACTTTTAATTCATGTTATGTATCTATGTCTATATGACCTTTCACTCTTTCTATGTATCCAAAATGTCTTACATTGATACACTTTATCCAATCGGACACTCTTCCGATGATATCTTAATTTGGTCATATACTGTCGCTCTCACATACATCTCCATTCTGTGTACTGTGACTTTCCATGGTTCTTGGGATCTTTAGTCTACATGACTGCACCCTAAGACTATTTCGAGGTGTTACGATGTGCCGGTGACCCACACGCGCTCCATCGGAATACCAACGAAATTCTTTAACCATGAAGTCCTTTTACTTATTTGAAAACCTTTTCAAATTACTATTAACATTCACCCCGATCATTTTTCAATGATTTTTCATGTATGTACAGAATCCATTAAGTATTCCCAGCCAGGTCATATCCTGAATCTGACTCACTATGCTCTAAGCATAAAGTCATCAGGACATGTTCATGACACTTCTGATCGACCTAAGAAGCTCGTGGAATTCGATCTAATCTGATTCCAAACCCTTTTGGAATCTTAGGATTACTTATAATCCTTGTGTCACGACTTTAATAACTATGTCCTTTCGGAGACTTTTTCTCATGCATCTTGAATCTTATCAAGATCATGCTTACTGTAGCTAGGTCTATACTGGTGATAACATCTATCCGATAGATGTCTATGGATTATGTGAGTATGTTGCACCTTCTTTATATCTCTCATGCCAAATCATCACACTTTGCAATGATAGAAAATTCTTTCCTAGGGCAATGCATCTTGAGTCTCATCAAGATCATTTTGGCAGAGTTTCGATCTATCTCATAGATGTTTACAACCACCTGAGTATGTCGTATCTCTATTAAGTCTTTCATAGCGATCCGTCTCTTAACACCAAGTCATTACACTTTGTAATGAAAAGAGACGTTTCCTAGAAACAATATGTAACTCACATATGGAGCTAGTAGATAACAGCAGCACTCCCACTGGCTTTGACATGGTTATGGACTATTCACAAAATCCAGAACTTTTGGCATATTTTGAGAATCTAAACCTTTCTGACATCTTAATGGAAATCTTTCAGCCTTTTCTCAAAATCCAATCCTTTGGCATATTTTTGAGAATCTGAATATCCTTTCTTGCGAGATGCCCGTGGGGTGTAAACCCGGGCCCTTGTACCTTTGTATTGGCATACTCTTTGTGAGTCCCCATTAGTGTGCCGGTGATCCACACGCGCTCCACTAACGACTTACAATATGCCATGCAGAATCCTTTCGGTTTTCATCTTCTATTGAGAGTGATTCTCTCAGAATCAGTTACTTGACTCTGAGTGTCGTCTCACTCAACCAGATGTGTTCTGAAGGTACGTTTCTGTCCATGCTGCTTTCTTTTGATGATTCAATTACTCCCACTGGCTTTCAGACCAGGTGTAAAATCAATCAAACTGTCACATAGACTATATCTCGCCCTAAGGTTCTCTTAATTGGCAGCAACCGGGCTCACCAATGCTTCCAAGTAGTCAGATTGTAAATTCGTACCAACTATAGTGTTTTACCACCAATCGGTATGTCACCCCGATCAGTACTTATGATGGTGATCAGTACTACTGGTCAAGAGAAGATTATGTCAGTGTTGAAATAGAAATCTGATTTCTACTCTAAGCCTAGTGATGACTAAAGGTTATTTCACTTGGCTAATCCTGAACTCATTCAGGACTGTCCCAACTCCCATTGTTTCCTTAAAACATGAGTTCTTTCTAAAAGAGCTCTTCTTTTATAGGTACAGTGGGATAGCTAGTGAAACGACATTGCTGATCAGGTTCAGGCTAGTCATGAGGTTCGGACGAACACTACACGACCCTGTACTTTCTATGTGCAAGTGGGACGATCCCAACTTCACATTTCAGCCAATGTCTGCAAAACCTACTTAGTCTAGGATGTGGTCGGAATATGGTTTTTATGGTCTGACTGGTTTAGTTTTTTAATTCATCAGAAACTAATTGACAATGTATCTCATACAACGAGGATCGAATTGTCTCAACCAATGCTCCATCATCTTCCCTAATACACATTATAACTATTAATGTTCTTGGAAGAGAATGAACTGTAAGAACCTTTTCTCAGTTTATGTTATCACTCAGGTTCTGTGGACCTTGTACTTCCTTTGAAGTCCTGGAACTATTCAAGGTTTCAATTCAATCGCTTGTTTTGATAAGCGAAACCATAGTTGTCATACTGAATGACAAACAATTGTGTTCTTTTGAAGATTCGAGCAATACACAGCAGCTGATGTGTACGTTGCTCCTAATCTCAATTTCTTTTACATCTCTATGTAAACTTATGACTTTGTTAATTCTATTCAAAAATCTTCAGTTGACTCTAAGTTAACTGATTCCAAAATCCTATCCTCCGGATCTTTGGGTGATTCATTTCTTGTCATATGTGCTTTATAAAGAACTTATTCATCATTTGACTCTGATTCAAATGATTCCAAAATCCTGTCCAACTGGATCTTTGGTTGATTCATTTCTTGACACATAAAGAACTCAATTCATCATGAGACTCTAAGTCAAATGATTCCAAAGTCCTGTCCAACTAGACTTTTGGTTGAATTGATTCTTATAACATTAGCAATCATAGGGGACACAATTCCTGAATCCAAACACTTTGGATGCATCTATATTCAAGTTATTGCTAACCATGCATTCAACACATTCATACAACATTTCAAGGATATTTCAAACAACACGTGTTAAAAGAAAATTGACAATTTTATTAAAACAAAAAATCCTTGAATAATGTAATATATGATAGACAATGTCAAATGCATCTAATAAGCTAATAACAAGATTTTAATATCTAACTAAACTTCAAAAATGCATGAGCTGGAAATCCAATCCAAATGTGCTCCTATGCGCCAGAGTCCCGTACCTTACTGATTTCCTGCACACAAATCAAAATGTGACTATCACATTATGTATCAGGAAATTACGGAACATGAGTTTTGAGGTTTTTTTTAGATATACTTGAGCTTTCAAAAGGTTTTGACCTTGGAGCGTCTTCCAATCTTTTCCGTGACTGTATCCGATTCTGTGGATTCCCAGTTTGAGACATGTCCATACGATCTGGATCGTTTCTTGCTGCCTCTTTTCACTGGACTTAATCCAGAAGTAGCTGAACCATTGGAGCTATGCCTATCCAAGAGCGACTCATATAAAGTCAACAGCGGACACATTTCCATAAAAGCCCTTTTCTGGTCTTCCTTTCTATACGTCTGAATGAACAGATCGTACTCACTAGTCAGCGAAGCGAGTAGAATGTTAACACTCATCTCCTGACTCATGGAATAACCAAGTTTGTACAATTCGCCTATGTATGCTTCAATCTGAAGAACATGCGAATCGATGCTACTTCCTTCTTTTAGCTTGCACTCTGCAAGTCTTTTGAAGATCCTAGTGCGTTCCTCTTTAACTGGTTTTTGGAACTTTTCCTCAACCGACTGCATTAACTCATATGGCCCCAAGGATTCAAAATCCTTACGGAACTTGGGGTCAATGGTCAATAGCATGAGGTCACGTATCTTTTCAGATTCATCAACTAAGAAGTTATGCTCATCATAAGAACTCTTTATGATGACTTGTTCCGGTGGAACTGGGATCGGATACTCGGTGAGATGTAGCTTGCCAGCAATGACGAGAACCATTCTCCAATTGCGAAGCCATTCCTTACATTTAAGGCCAGTCAGCCTTTCCATATTTGGTAGGTGCATTCCGATGCTCTCAGAAATGGGTGAAGGAGGAGAGGAAGGAGAATAGACACTTGATTCAGACATCTACAATAAACAGAACTTATTAGTTTAATCAATCCTTTTTAAATAATTACCCAATTTATTATTTATTAAGGCTAGGACCCAAAATACCCCAACTATGATGTGAAGAGGGATGCCGTAATCACAACATAATGGTCATTAAGTTAGATAATACACTTATCAATTTCATCTTATGAAATTCCTAGATCTGTTGAGACACATTGAACTATTCAATGGCATGTTTAGTCTCGGATGTGCCCCACTGTTTGTGACTGGGATGCCGAGGATCACAAACCAGGTGTGAATAACCATGCAAGTTAGCTTGGTACTCTCGA
Source organism: Cichorium intybus (assembly GCA_023525715.1). NCBI lineage: Eukaryota > Viridiplantae > Streptophyta > Magnoliopsida > Asterales > Asteraceae > Cichorium > Cichorium intybus. The sequence continues at coordinate 52,963,616 of CM042009.1, forward strand.
AGTAAATTACCATCTCTAATTGACGTGCCGGTTAACCACACACGCTCCATCAATAATGGTAAAATCAAGAAACCCATTGCAACTCTTTGTGAACCTATATTGGTGTGCCGGTTAACCACACACGCTCCACCAATGTTTCACAAAGCGTAATGTGCAACTTCATGGATTAGCAACTAATTCACATTTTTGACCTAAAGTAACTAGATTGGGTTTTGTTCAAAGTTCTAGTACTTTCAATTATAGCATTATACTTTTAAGAGGCTTAGCGGTTCTATCAAACCCGTTCGGCTAACGACACTTGACTGACCAGGAGAGCGGTGGATAAGAGTAGATACCCATTAGACTACCATTTTATAGGTAGTCGCCTTATACCCTCTTTATATGACAGTTTTGTGAATGAGGCCTACTAACGGTAAGACTAACCAGTTTTATCTTACATATGAATATTAACTTTTAATCATAAATATATAAGATATATCTTAATCTTATTAAAATATTGTAGAATTAATTTAGTCACAATTTTCGCAAATTAAAAACTATTATTCGAAAATTTTAAATCAATTCTTTAAGTCGATTTAATTGATCTTTTAATTAACAATTAATTAAACTAATTAAATCAAAGATAGATTTCATAAATTAATCAAATTAATTTTCTATCTAATAACCCTAGAAGGTCGAAAATAGCATGCAAGGCAATTAGGGTTCCAGTTATTCAATTTAGTAAACTACCAAAAATAACAACCAACTAATTAAGGCAAGCATGGGAGGGGACCAACAAGGGTGGCGGCTAGGGTTAGGAAACCCTAGCCTAGAAATCGATCATGGCCTCTTCCAAGAGGTGTTTTTCGCAAAAACACTCAAGGCAAAAACAGTTCAAATCAATTCACAAGAAAACAAAGCCATAGCTCTGATATCACTGAAGGGTTTTTAAGCAATCAATGAACAAATAATTCTTATGGTTCACATGCAACCCTAGAAAGATCTATGTTTTCTTCTATGAAGATTATAAACTAAAACTTAAGGCCAACATTTATTTCTAAAGATCAAATAAGAAAATAACCAACCTTTTGATCTTGTTCTTGAAGCTAGTAGCAAATAGATCCTGCCTCAAATGAAGTCACACCCAAAGCAATGGAGAAGAGAGTCCAGCAGAGTAATCTTAGAGTGAAAATGGCACAGGAATTAGGGTACCAGGGGGTTCCTTTTATAGCATCCTAGGGTTACACCTGAAACCCTAAGGAGCCTCCAAAGTGGGCAAGCCTGTTGACCACTTGGACCAGATCCCCAAACCCTAATTCGGGTTTTCGCCAACCCTAGAGAAACCTTCAGGGTGGCGCCACTTTTTGGCCCCTGGACTTCTCTTTGCCAGTTATTCAACCATTGAATAAATACAAATCAGTCCCTGCACTTTTAATTAATTAATTTAATCACTGAATTAAATCCAATTAATTACAGATTAAATCTTAATTAATTATTATGGTTTTAATTAATATATTAACACTTAAATATATTAATAAACTATTTATTTATTTCTATTGATTTATTAACCAACTAATAAATCAACCTTTCACTCTACTGAACTCTACACTAATCCTCCAGCTATGAGGGCAACCCAAATGAACTTTGTTTCAATTAACAAGATAAATATAAATATAAAGTCATGGCTTAGACACCTAATCCAACAGTATATTCCATCATCAATTTCACATTATCTCAAATTTCTTAAAATTAGGGTTCATGAGATAATTAAATTCCACCATGATTAATTCAAATAAAACACATGGAATAAGTTATTACCTTGCTAGGAGTTATTTGCTACCAAAAGCCCATAGATTAACTTCAATTTTCTAGCCTAATTGAATTTACACATGCTCAAACACCAAGAACACATAGGAGAGTTTTTGGATGAAAAATGTGAAGAAATGGCTGATTTTGAGCTGTAATCCCGTCCATATGGTGTATACTAGTAGTGGAATACAAGTGGTACTCACAAATGAAGCTAAGTGTCAAAAATAGGGATGACTTGGCCAAGTCACGCGCCTTTTAAGTGTGCAATGGTTAACTTTACACGACCTACGTAAACTACAGAGCAATTGTCAAGCGGCCTACGTGGCTTAACAGAGGATCTCATTTTTACGCCTAAAATTAGATGCCCGTTTGCCCGACCTGTTTCCCTTTTTCTTCTTGTTTCACGCGACCCGCGTGGGTCACTTCCAACACTTAGCTATATTTTCCAAGTTTGCTCATTTCCTTTACAGTTTAGATCATACTTTCCATGAGAATAACTCCTTCATTTCTTATCCAAAATTTACAAACCACATATGCAAAGAAAGCTAATAAAAAGGACTACAACTTACTCATACTAAATTTTTCTCAGTTCTAACTATATTTCTCGGTATTTAATAACAAACCTGGTCATTTCTTGATGTTTGGTAATTTTATCCCAACTTCAACTTGTCATAACTTCTTCATCCGGATTCCAAATACCTCTATTCTTTTTCCTGCATTCTTATAATTTCAAATACTTCATTTTTTCATAATGTGGATAATTTCTCAATTCTTACTCTATTTTGAGTTGTTCATTTGTAAACTTCTAACAAAACTATATTTACTTCATTACCCTTATATGGTGAATTAAATTTCCAATTCAAGCCCATCAAGCTATATTTCATACATACATCATTAAGAACTTAATATCTGACTTAATCTACTTATTTACCCATTATCACATATATGGACCATTTCATCATTTTTCCATTAAGCACTAAATAAAAGACTTAATCATAACATTTGTATTCATCATTCTTATATAGATTTTAACAATATCATAAAAGTTGATTATCACAACTATTACCACGTATATACAGGTATATCCACCTCGTATTTATCACATAGATTCATATCTACATATCAGCCAATCAATCATGCAAATCAATGTATGGATTACATCACAACCACCATGATATGTAAAGTTACTCACCACGTTTAGACACGATTGCTAGATCTCCCCCTCCCCCGCGACGCTAATATTAGTTAGTATGTATCACTGGTTCCACTTTCGAAATCAACTTACATTAGGTTTTCAACCACATTTATGAATCATATATACCCTTCTTGAAAGCTTAAGTCATGAACTTGAAAGTAATAACTTCAAGATCAAATTTCTTAACAATCATTCCCTTTTACCCTGGAATGTACTCCTATTCATGATTAGTTTTACTCAACCTAAAAACTTTTGTATGTAAGGATTTTACCTTTTGACAGCAAACTACTCCCTTTTATCTTTCTAGGGACACCAATATCATCTCCAAACGATTTTTCTGCCAATTTAGTATGACTTTTTCAAGATTACATATCAAATATGTCTCAAATCCGTCAAAATTGGAAGAGTATGTGGAAAAGTCGTATTTCACCTATGTTAGAAGCCGAATCACGTTTTTCACTCTTTGATGAAAACATATTGCACTCAGTTTTTGGACAAATGGCAACGGTTTCACTACAAAACAATACTCTTAGAATTTGAGACGATTTTTAAAATAGTGTCATGATTAGTGATTTTACCTCAATTATGCAGTTCCAAACGAAAGCCTGTATCTCAACTTCCAGACATCAGAATCCAAATTTCTCCGGTCAAAACATGCATACTTATCTCTTCAGTCTTCGATCAAAATGTCATAACGATCTAATGGTTCAATCTTCGGGGATCGTTCGAACACTGTAGCGAGGTATGTAAAAATGGGAAATGTTTTTGGTTTCTAAAACCTTAGAAAGTTCTCACACATTCAAGGATTGCATTTTTGATGGAAAATCCCTAATTTCTGTTACTTGTAGGTGTAAATTTGTCATTTTAGCACTTTTGGCCCCTCAAATTACAAATTTTACCATTCTATCCATATATGTCATAAAATTTCGGTTTTTACACTTGAACCCCTTAATTTCACTACGTATAACATAACTATTAACAAGAATGTTAACATATATGCAAAAAAATCAAACAAGGTGTTACAGTATGACCCATCCCTTAACCTCCACTAAAGCATTTGAAGGCTTAAGTAAGGAAATCCTTATAAACCCAATAAATGTGCTTCCTCTTACTTATGTGGGATAAAGAAACTAGCCAACTTGCTAGTTCCTTCATAATTTCTGTCATGGTGGTGCCATATATATTGGGAAGACCAATATCGAGTTAAAACATAAGCCTTTGTTTGTTAACAACACTACGTATATCGTTTAGTTTTTTTATGTGTCTTTTAATCTCTGGCTTTAAGAGTTAGATTATGATGTGGCTTTTAAGAGTTAGATTAATAATATCATGTTTACGGCTTGAAGTACGATATCCTTTGTTGTTATGAAATTGGTTCTTAATTCATTCCAAGCTTCAAAAATTACAGAATCTAATTCTAGGACGCAAACGGCGGAAAGTGTTTTATAAATTCACTAAACCATGTGCGAATACATCTCAGACCATTGTTCAAATGTTATAATGGTTTCTTTTAGTGTATAATGATTGGGGTGTATGAGTTTGTATCCCTTGGTATAGAACTTGAACAACTTGACTAAGGATGAGTATGTTACCTTTGTGTTAGCGAGGACACAAACCTTATGTTGAATGTTGTTGGCCGTTCAAATGGGATGAATGACGGATTTTGATGAAGGAGGATTAACCATGGTTAATTCTCAAGTCAAACAAATGATAGAATCAGTCAGGAGCAAGTGTCATGTTGTCCATAGGCAGCAATATCAATCCTAAGAGACAACTCTCATACGCATAATGTATATTTCAAATATCAAAACGACAGTGGACGTCTTATATATGGGAACATAAGTAAATACAATCATATCTACATAATACTAAACATAAGAATAAGCCAACAATGTCTAGTGCTAATAGAATCATATTGCAATTAGCTAACTAATTAGATATGTTTTTTCATCAATTGCATATTTTATGGCAAAAATATCAATTATAGGGTAATGAACATAGTCTTTAGCTCTTTTCATGTTCAATTATGAACTGTTCCTAAGGGCTAAACATTTCCACTCTATAGATAATTCGAAACTTTTTTCCATTTTTGCCGATGGTATACAATTCCTTTGGCTTCACATACAAACATCAATTCTAGCCTTCTAGAAGAGAGTGTATATTATATGTTATATTTTTCTAAAAAAATTGAATGTTTGATGTTAAATCTAATTTGAATATCTTAATTATCTTTGGATTAATGTACATCACTATAATGATGATCGTATTATTTTTTAGAACCACGATACGATATCTAATCTACTTTTAAATTACATCATTGTCATATATGAGATTTGAAACTTCAACCACTTAGATAGAGGTATACCATGTCTACAACCACTTTGGGCTATAAGTCATTTGGTACTTAATGATTGTATCTAGACAAAATTACAGTTTTGGTCCCTAATGTATACGAAAAATTTCAAGTTGGGACAAACTCTGTGAAAATCACAGTCATGGTCACCCACCTTTGCGATTTCTTTCAAATGTGTCCCTCTGTGCGTTACTGTCCACGATCGCCGTCTACCATCTCCGATAAAGGTTAGAGAAGTCCAAAATCGACAGGGGAAAATTCGTCCTTGTGTTTATGTACTCTTTGATCCATAAATTAAGCGGGAGGTGGTGATCTAAAACCCGCTCAAGCAAATCGCAGTCCAAATAGTTGTGGAATTACAGTTGACGAACATGCATACAAAAGATAATGCCGATCATGGTAATATGCGTTTGTGGAAACCATGCAAGCTTATGCACTTCATGGACAAATCTTAACCCTGATCGAAGATTTTGGAGATGCTTGAGGTGTGGTTTCGTTGGGTGGTCCGATCCCCCAATGTGCAGGCGAGCCATGGTTATTATACCTGGTCTGTTACAGGCGAAGAGGAAGCTGATGGAAGATGTTGCTGAGCTTGAAGCTTAACAGCAGTCAGCACAAAAGTACAAGGTCATTCTGGTTGTCTCGTGGATGTTTTTCATAATATTGCGATGTTTAGCATCTTTGAGTAGGTTGGATCTTAACAGCAGTTTGTAATGGGAACACGAGTGGTGTTTTGGTTTGTTTATGGTGGTTGTTAATGTATGTTTAGGTCGTTAATTAAGTTGTTATGTATTTTGCGAACTTTATACCAGTGACCATGTTAATGGGTATGTTTATCAATGAATATCCAGCTTGTTTTGTTAGTTACATTGACACAAGATTAATGGTTACATTTTTGTTTGTTTATGGTGGTTGTTAATGAAACCATGGTAAAGGCAATGTACTTTGAGTATACCTTTATAAAGGCAACCTACTTTTTAGTATAGCAGTATAATGGAAGTGTACAGACATAAAACCATGGTAAAGGCAATGTTGTTTTCTAAAATAACCGCACAGTTAATCAGAATATTGAAACGTATTTGTGTAAAACCAATTTAATGGCAAACTACTTTGGTAATTGATAAATGATTGAAATGATAACGAATGAGACAACACTACATCAACAAACACAACAATGACATTATAACATAAACCATATTACGTTGTTCATAACAACAACACATGTCTAATTGTCTTAAAACCACACAACATCCATAAAAGTTACATCAACTTACTACTACTACAAATTCAAACATAACACATATAATTGTCTTAAAACCATACCAGCACCATCAAATATTACAACACAAAAATCCTAAGATAATACATAAAATTGTCTTAAAACCACACATCACCAAACAAAGTTACCAACTTCATCCACTAATCATACCTTCAGACATCACTCTCACATAACTCACTTACCCCCATTCTTGTTTTTCCCCAAACGGTTACCTCCTTTTGAACTCCCTTCTCCAAATGGGTTCCCTCCCTGACCCTTGCATGACCTAGAATTGTATCCAGGGTTGTGACACTTGCTGGAAGTTATAGTAGTATACTGTTTGGATAACTTCTGCTTTCCCTTGCACCCTTGCTTGTCATGTGATTATTTCTCTTCCGGTGCCCTCTTTCGTTTAACCTTAGGTCTGCCCACCTATGTAAAACAAAAGTAGTTGTCTGATTATGAATACCATATATATGAAACAAAAGTAAACTACAAATTAAGAAAAAATGTATAAGTGTATTACCTGAATGTGATGCTTAGGGTGTATATGGGTTGATGGGAAATCGGAATGTGGCCATAAGTCAGGGCCATTAATAGGCTCAATGGTGCACGTATACATCTTTCTCCAAGTATCTAACCTATAACAGTCATGAACCATGTCCTCCTCCTTCATCACCTTTTCACCATGATTAGCTTTATCCCAAAGAGCTGCAACTGCATGCTTGCAGGGTAATCCTGTAAGCTCCCACTTACGACAAGAACATTCCTCCTTTTTTATGTCAACCACAAATTGTTCACCATTTTCAGATGAGACTTGAAACTTGTCATTGCGATTAAAAATGTAGTTACATTTTGTTGCTTCCTCCTTGATATTGTCCAACAGTTTTTGAGCATTTGGGGTTAGGACTCCATCACAATTAGCTTGGATTTTTTGTATAGTTACAATTTTTTTCATTAAGTACTCCCTAATATACTCAAGGGCTGATATGTTAGGTCTATCACGAGCTAGAACAATTTTTGAGTTAAACACCTCACACAAATTGTTCAGAAGTATATCATAATGACAACGACCTATAATTACAATTTCAGTTATTAGGACAAAATGTTAAAACTATATAGAATGTAAAGTTATCCTTTACCTGAAAAGTGACTCCTAGTCCAATGCTGAGGAGGAATTTTGGACAACCAGACAAATGCTTCTACATTTACTGCCTTCAAATCCTGCATAGCAGTGTTCCATTGAGGTTTCGTGGTAGCTCTTGCACATTTCCAAAGTAAATCCTTGATTGGTTTGCCCTTCCAACGGAGCTTCATATTCTCATGAATGTGACGAACACAGAATCGATGCTCAGCAGCTGGAAACACTTTTGCCAAAGCAGGTACCAAATCCTAAAAATTGTAGATCACGATAAGGAACTTGTTACTATTGCATAAAATCAGTTAATTTGAAGAAACAAAAACGAAACATAACAAATTAGGTACCTTCTGCCTATCACTTATGAAAGTGAAATTCGAGTTTTTCTCCAAATCCAAATCTTCTCCCAAGCACTGTAAAAACCATGTCCACGAAAGCCTGTTTTCTGCCTTAACAATCGCATATGCTACTGGATAGATACCGTTGTTTCCATCTTGTGCAACCGCACTTAACACTTGTCCTGGGTAAGGACCTTTCATAAAAGCCCCATCTAATCCAAGTAGCTCCCTTTTCCCGATCTTGAATCCTTCCTTCAAAGCTCCCAAGCATATGTAAATGCGTTTGAAAACACGAGTGTCTGATACATATACCAGGCATGACTCAACTACAATTTTGATAGTTGTTCATGGGTTGCGTAATTGAAGCTCTAGGGCATAATCGCGAAGCATCATGTACTGCTTTTCGTAATCTCCTCTGATCCTGTTTTGAGCTATGACTTTTGCCCTAAATACCTTTATAAACGACAAGTTTATCTTATAAGTATGCTGCAATTCATTGAACAACGCCCATGTCGGTATACTAGGGTTACCCTGGACCGGGAGGAAGATTTTGTTTGCGATGTACCCTTGTGTGACTGCCTTTATATTCCTGGTGGGTTTACATGTATGGGTACCATTGTATGTTTTAACCCTCCACTTTTTGTCTGTTTTTGTACAAGACACGTGCAACACCCAGGGCCAGTCAAAGTCTGAAGCTTTATACTTTTTCAATTTTTTTGTCCCAACTATCTTCCACAGGGACTGTTCACCTAAACACATTGCTCTGATCCTTTTGCCATCGTTTTTTATCATCCTCAAGTTCCTTCGTGACATAATAGCAACATTCAATATAGCTTCTTTACTACGTTTTTGTCTTCAAAGTACTCCCCAATCTGAAAGTCAACGTGGTGTACTTGTCCCATAGAATATTCCACAGGATTGTCAATGTTTTGAAGGTAAGCCTCTCTTGCACTAAGTTCAGGACCATAGTTTCTGAACTTGTCATGATCAAGTACAACCACAGATTCTTGCTGGTTTTCTACTTCAATGTCGATGGGCGGTTCTAAAACACTCTGAATATTTTCAACGTCCACATTCACTTCAGAAACCACTTCACCTAGTTCTAAGTCTACACTACCTTGGTCCTCTTGCTCGTCATCACAGTCACTATCTGATTGGGCTATTTCGTCCACCACTTCATGGTTGTCTTGTGTTTGACCTTGTTCAACAGTTGTGGCTGCATTGTTGATTGCCTCAAGCCATTCTTTTTCGCATTTAGACGACAAATTAAATTGGTAATCTGTGTCTAGATACCATTGATTCTTTGGATCATGCACATTGTAAGTGAACAAGGGTTTCAACAACTCCCCCTCCCCCCACATCAAATGGTACTTGAGACCCACTATTAAAGTTGCATACGTTCAAAATGGCATCGTGGTCATCTAGATCTATGTAGACAGGGCCATTGTTGTTGTTTGTTTGTTTGTTGATCCTCGAAATGCAGGTTATGTTTGTTGATTTAGTGGGTCATATAAAACGAGGTCCAAACAATGGGATGTTTGTTCCTCCAAAGGCTCATTCAAATCAGACACAAGTTTTTTGCTACGCGAAGGTGTATCAGAAAATTTTTTTTGAAGTTTCCTAAATTCGAGTGAAATCAAAAACACAAGTTGTTTGTTTGTTTGTTGATCCTCGAAATGCAGGTTATGTTTGTTGATTTAGTGGGTCATATAAAACGAGGTCCAAACAATGGGATGTTTGTTCCTCCAAAGGCTCATTCAAATCAGACACAAGTTTTTTGCTACGCGAAGGTGTATCAGAAATTTTTTTTTGAAGTTTCCTAAATTCGGGTGAAATCAAAAACCCATCATCATCAGGGTAGTTCGGGATCGGGGATTTCCCATGGTTGTTGATAACCGACATACCTTGTTCAACGTAAAAGGTTATTTGACCCACAATCGCAGTATATCTCCTTAGCAAGTTAAAATCACGCTCGCAACCTAAGGCGATCAACCCTTTTTCAAAGGTTATCGCCGGTAACACAAAATGAAAGAAAAAAGGTTGTTCATTTGAATACCTTAAGTCCGTGAGAATCTCCTGTAGTAGTTGCAGGTTCGTCGTTCGAGAATCCACGTTGTCTATGTACGAAATCTTACCCCCGACATAGTCCCTTAATGGCGATACTGTGAACCTCCCGCCATGGTGGAGCTCCATTGTAATCATACTAAGGTTTCCAGCTGCAAATGATACATAGCTTAGCATATATCGAATCAGTCACGTAAGGATTTTGTAACATCTATTGCTTACCTGAACCTTCTGGAACGATTTCCTCTCCTCCGTCTTCCCGGATAAGATACATTTCGCTAGCTTACAGTGTTCCTGAAGATCGTATGCAACTTCGAAGTGATGATGCCTTCTGCAGTGTATCTCCGTTTGGGTGGGCTGATATGACGCTCATTTATGGCGGGGTGGTATGCAGACCAACGAAATTGACGATTTCACCCTAAGACCTTTGTCACCATTTATGGAATTAACGTCGGATACTTCACGTTAACGATCACAGGTCCTATTCGAAATCTAAATAAAACATTAGTGACCATAACTGTTAGTTTCTAATAGTTTGTCCCAAGTTGAAAATTTAGGTATACATAAGGGACCAAAACTGTAATTTTGTCTTGTATCTAATTTGAGGTGAATAAATGTGGGCCATTAATGGGTGTTAACCGTTTCCATGTTTAAACAATGTTAAGTAACTTGTCCCCAACAACCAATTTTCGGTGTTAACCATATTTTTCTTAAAAAGGCACAATTGGTCCTTCACGGGTCTTGGTTAACTGAGTTTGGGTCGTGCTTATTTTGACAGGATTTGAAAAAACAAGTAAAAGAAACAAAGTTTTCAATAAATACGATTTGTATACAAATATGCAAACCAGATTAAATCATCGAACCAGATCGGATACAAAACCGATTCGATTTTGGTTAAGAAAGTCAACCGGTTCGGCCAAAAACTAGATCAGATCAAAACCAGTTTGAAGATTGGAAAACGCGAACCTACAAGAACCGGTCCGGACCAGCTCGTAAACCAGTTTGGTTGAAACCGGATCGAAACCGTTTTGGTTGAAACCGATTTGGGCTCATGTTGGGCTAAGTTTTGGTTGGGACGGGTTTTGGAGAATTTTCTATTTCTTTATTTTTATTTTTATTTTATAAAGGAAAGTCTTTGTTCTTGAAGCAATTTCAGTTTGTATCCATAGTCTTTAATCGGTGGAAAGTCACAATCACGATGCCCCATTTAGTTCTTGAATCGACAATATCTATTGACTCTTGCTATGTTATTGTTTTCATAATTTCTCCCATTTTTTCTCGCTATATATTTTCATATTCATTAAATTTCAACTGTGTATTCTTTTGTGTTTCCATCATCTTACTGGGAATATGTTTTGCAAATGTTGCATGATATGTATTCTTGCATACTTCCAAGTATTCATGTGTTATTATCGACTTGTTCTATTGGCCATGTAATAGCTCTCGCATCAATTGATAAATAAATTAGCATCTGCAAGAGAAACAGTTCACCCATACTAGAAAAGACAAAATAAGTGTTTCAAAAAAAAAAACCGGTTCGTGATTCGAGACGGTTAGTAACCAAATCCTATCCGCTCCAAAAACCGGTTTCGGTATCTGATCTTAAACCGCCGGTTTTGGACTGGTTTGGGTTTTCTGAGCAAAAATTCGGTTTGAAACCTGTTTCAGAAAATCTGGTTCTTAAACCGGTTCAACGGGTTGAGGGATCTGGTTCAATGAACCGGTTTGTAATCCGGTTCTTGATCCAGTTCCTAAACCGGTTTATAAAACTAGACGAGGTCTTTGTAGTGATTTGATTCACAGACACCACATTTTTAAAATACCGTTAACATTTAGTTTTATAATACCAACGGTTTTTACCTATAGATGAGGTCTTTGTAGTGATTTGATTCACAGACACCACATTTTTAAATTCGATAAAGAATAGTCAAATTTGCCTGTTATAGAATTTACCACAATTTTCATTTATCCAATTGTGACGGAGTAATATTGGTTTCGTTGTGATGTAGTCAAATAGGAGAACATAGAAAAGCCGAATATGATGGAAATAATATGATAAACAACGTAAAGCAATATCAATCTCTATTTAATAAGTACATAACCAACATAAAAAAGAAAAATTCAAACAAATATGGTTTACGTACACACATCTCAATTCTCAAGTAACCACTACCACTACATCTAATAAAAGAAAGCTAAAGCCATCGCCAAGAAAGTGAAGGGTACCACGGCGGTGAAAGACGGAGCAAAACTGGGTGATGGTGGTGGTGGAATGGTGCTATCTGTGGGAGAAGGAGAGTTACTCCCAGAGGGAGATTGGCTGGAGGTGGGTGGTGATACTGGGCTGGCTTCCCCGGCTGAAGGTGCAGGTGAGGAGGTCGGTCTTGGTGTTGGGGTTGTGGTAGAGGGGACAGGGGTTGGGGCGGCGGTTGGTGGAGAAACCGGCGCGGGAGTGGCGGGTGCTGGGGCAGGCGCTGGGGTGGCCGACCCGGCGGAGACGTTGATGGTTAACTTCTGACCAATTTGGCAATGAGTTCCAACGGTGCAGATGAAATAGTGTGTGCCAGGTGCGTTCAAGGTGACTCTAGCGGGGCCGTTGGTTACGATGGAAATGGGGTTGGAGGTGGTGCAGGGACCGTACGCCGCCTGCGACACTTCAGCGACGTTATGGAATCCGGAGGTGAAGTTAAAGAGAAGAACATCGCCGACGCTGAAGGTCTGAGCTGATGCCCAGGTGGTGTAAGCAGAGGGTCCGGCGGGAGGAATAGTCCATCCCAAAGCGTCACCTACCACATGGGTAGTCTGAGCCGCCGTACCGTGAAATTGCACAGCTGCAAGCATGAGCGCCATGATCGCCACCAAGTTGAACCTAGAACCTGACATTTTTTTGGCCTTTAAAGTTTTGCAAACAAAAATCTAAGACGATAGATTGAAATCTTTGAATGATTTTGAAGGTGTTTGCGTTTTGAGAAATGGGTGTAGTAGGATTCATATTTATACTTGATAGGGGATGGTTCTATTAACGCGTAACATGACAACTCGAGTCAACACAAGGAAAAGATCAGTCGTGGGGTTGGTTTCATACCCTTTTTGAAAATATAAAACAATTACACGGTAATCGGATGTAAAACGATGTCATATCTTTTCTTTGAAAAATTTGTATTGCAATTACATATTTTTTTATTTAATTATTGATTTATTTAATATGAATAATTAAATAACGTAAGCTGCAATCTCTAAGATTCTATTATCAATTTTTTTTTTTAACTGCGCCATGTTTTTTGTATTTAACGAATAGATAGATATATTATTTTTTGTGGACTTGTGGTTGTTAAATCCAGTTGTTGTATCGTATTTAGGGGCGGAACCTTTCAAGGGCCTTGAGGGGCCATGGCCTTTCCGCTTTTTTTGCTTACTACCTAGCTGAAGTATAGTTATCCGTAGCTAATTTCATCCTTGATAACTTCAAAATGCTGAAAATTTGGAATAAAGTTAGGCGGTAACATGTTGATTGTTGACAATAGGAGTGGTAATGAGATTATCTCATTCTTATCTAATACATTTAGAAATGTTATTATAAAGTTAACAAAAGAATTGATCGGGAAGCCATTACCCTCACTATAAAAAATGAATTGAAATTTAAAAAAATTTAAAATTGTAAATCTTTCAAAAAGTCAAACTCAATCTTGTTAAAAACATAAAACTCTTAAAAATAAAACTTGGGACACCATCACAACATTCATCAATTATCGTTTGTCCATAGCCTGCTTAATCAGAAATTGCTCTCCATCAATAGTCGGAGTCTTTTGTCGGCCTGCAGATCTGTTCATCTCTTCCTCCCTGGTGGATCGTTGTCCTCTTCTTTCCGTTGGGACTGTTGATCTTATATTGTATGTCTATCTCTCACCTCTACTCTCTTGTTTGGGAAATATGATAACAGGAATATCTTAGAGCCTTAGCCTATACTAGCATTCAAATCCAACACAGGTTGCGCCTGCATATAGTGAAATAATAATGTAGGTTTTAACTAAAGATAAATGGAGTTTTACCATCCAATAAAGACCATATAGCAAATAGTATGTTGTAACAGGTTTTTATATTTATAAACAATTATACATTATTATCTAAAGTATTTTGTTTAAAGTCAACATGTTCATTCTAAACGATTATACATAGTTATCGAAGGTATTTTGTTTAAGTATTACATGATCATTAATAATATTTAATTAGTCCTAACGCGATTAAAGATTAAAAATTATACATTGTTAGCTAAAATCAATAAAAAGATATGTTAGACTTAGATCGCAATCACTACACATGTCCTCAATTAAGTTTTCTTCGCTTTGGCCCCCTTGGTTGTATGACCCATGTTCCGCCCCTGATCGTATAAGTAAAAAACTACCGTTATAGGAGAAACAAGTTCTATATTATGATCTTAGGTTCTCGACTACGATCTTAAGATTTTTTTCCGATCCGATCGCACGTCTTTAGTATTTATTATATAGTCGAACCACACAAATTTATCTATTCAACTTAATCGAGCATTGTAGGTCTTAGAAGTCTCAGGACCACCACTTTATCGGTTCTTCACGAATTAGACAGGGCATCATGACACTCATATAAATCACTTTGTGATCTTATACATTAGTTGTATATGGTCACAGTAATCGCCTTATGAATTTTGCCTTGTCATTGGACAAGATACGTTGACATATTGGTAGGACAAACTTTCCATTATAATCCAACCAATACATACACATACACATTCATCGTAAACAAGATAAACTAAGGGTAGCAAAGTCCGCGTGTTACTACGATTATGTATGAATAGTAAGCAAAATATAATTTAAAATTGACATACGTTTAATTATACATGGCGACGTATTCTGGTTTGTGTATATATATATATATATATATATATATATATATATATATATATATATATATATATATATATATATATATATATATATATATATATATATATATATATATATATATATATATATATATAAAACAAAAAGATCATATATGTAAGAAGAAAATAATATGTAAAAACGAAAAATTTTAGAAGAATCTATAAAAATAATATGTAAAGCCGAGAAAATTTCAAACCTTGCGTAATAACGAAAACACAAAAAGTTGCAAAAATAGCTCTATGATAAAACTAAATTTGTATAAAAACTTGTAAAACAATACTTACAAAGAAATATACATAACTGTGTTTTAAAAATAATGAAAAAAATAAAGTTGTAAAAAAAATTGAAAATATATATATATGAAAAGAATTTGCATCAAATCCATAAAAGATATTAAAATGTAGTTAAAAGATATATTAAATTTTAAAAATAACAGAAAAAATATAATAGTCAAATAAGTTGGATAAAAGTCATAAAACTATGAAAAGACTTTGCATCGAATCCATAGAAGAAATTGAAATACAGTTAAAGATATAAATACTAAAAGTTGGATATGACAACGGGCACAAAAAAAATATTGGTTAAAACCATAAAACTGTAAAAAGGAAAGTTGTAAAAAAAATTGAAAATGTATATATATGAAAAGAATTTGCATCAAATCCATAAAAGATATTAAAATGTAGTTAAAAGATATATTAAATTTTAAAAATAACAGAAAAAATATAATAGTCAAATAAGTTGGATAAAAGTCATAAAACTATGAAAAGACTTTGCATCGAATCCATAGAAGAAATTGAAATACAGTTAAAGATATAAATACTAAAAGTTGGATATGACAACGGGCACAAAAAAAATATTGGTTAAAACCATAAAACTGTAAAAAGGAAAGTTGTAAAAAAAATTGAAAATATATATATATATGAAAAGAATTTGCATCAAATCCATAAAAGATATTAAAATGTAGTTAAAAGATATATTAAATTTTAAAAATAACAGAAAAAATATAATAGTCAAATAAGTTGGATAAAAGTCATAAAACTATGAAAAAGACTTTGCATCGAATCCATAGAAGCAATTGAAATACAGTTAAAGATATAAATACTAAAAGTTGGATATGACAACGGGCACAAAAAAAATATTGGTTAAAACCATAAAACTGTAAAAAGGAATAAGTCAATTGGCCAAAGAGTAAAACATGGGAATTGATAGAACAAACATATAATAAAGAGTGTTCCTTGTGAGAATCGAACTGAACACCTTCTCTTTAGCTAAAAGCTACCAAACCAATAGACCAAATATATTTAAATGATCATAATACGAAAACCAAATTAATAACCTAAAAACCGATGCAAGATAGCAAAACCTACACAGTAATAGTAAAACACCTCACTTTAAGTTCACAAATGATATATATATATATATATATATATATATATATATATATATATATATATATATATATATATATATATATATATATATATATATATATATATATATATATATATATATATATATATATATATATATATATATATATATATATATATATATATATATATATATATATATATATATATATATATCCTAATAAATAACTAACTCAAAGCCACATGTTATCTCCTCTTTGATTTTGCCACATGTCATTTTCTCATAATTTTGATTTTTTTAAAAAAAATTGTTTGAATTGAATGTATTTAATGTATGTATTCAATAATTCATAACTAAAGCAATAAATTAGGAACATTTATTTATATAGCCACATATGTAGAGTTACTTTTTAAATAGTTCACCATTTACATTTTAAATAAATATATAGTTTATATTGATGACAAAAAAAATATATCAATAATCACATTAATATAAAAAATAACTTTTTATATGCATTTGCATAGCAAACCAAATGCGTATGTATATTGGAAAAAATTCAAAACTTTGTTTTAAATCATTTTTATAAAACTATTAATTGTTGCTTTTAAAAATATGGGTGTGTTTTTTAATAATGTATAACAAATATTTTTATGTTATTAGCATAACTTAAGTTCTTATTCAGAAGTTGAATAACGGAGAATATGATACGATATAGAAGATGAATATATAAACTTGAATCTTATCTTATCCTAATAAATGAAGATCTAGAGGACACTTGTCATCACGACATTGATTTGGCCACATGTCATTTTCTCATAGTTTGAAATTCTTAAAAAAATAATAATTTGTTTGACAGTTAAGGGTGACTCCAAAAAGATCGGTTTCAGTTTGTTATGCATTGTGTGCTGGCTTGATTTACTCTTTCAGTTACGATTAGTATAAAAGTTTCAGTTTTTTTTCAAATTTATTACAATTTATTAAATTACTAAAATTACGAATTTTGAACTTATTAGAATCTATTACAATTACAAAAATTAAGATATGAGAATTTGAATTGTTGTTTTTAATATCTAAAATTACGGGTATGAGAATTCGAATTGTTGTTTCACCATATTTCTCATATCTTATGAAAATTTGGTTTTTAAAATAATTAATATTTATATTTTCGTTAAATACGTTTTATTTATGTTATCCCGTGTAATACACGGGTGTTACAACTAGTATATATATATATATATATATATATATATATATATATATATATATATATATATATATATATATATATATATATATATATATATATATATATATATATATATATATGACTCAAAATGCCACATGTCATCTTCTAAGCCCTCTTGTACACATGTCATTTTTATAGAATTCCTGATTTTCTTAAAATAAAAATTTTTTTGTCAGTTACTCTAAACTCCTTAATTATCTTGTAACTCCCCAATTAAGTGTGGATAATTAATGACTTTAATAGCATATTATGAATAATCAATTAAGTGTGGGAGAAAAAATTGATTGATTTGAGAAAGAGTAAATAAGGTTTTTGAGTTTTTTAGTTATTTTAAAATAGGATTAACCAATCTAAGTTAATGTGAATGAAAGAAATAGCATTGAACTTTGTAAAAGAAATTCATTAATAACGTCATATATTTAAAATAAAATTGTTTTCTTAATATATAATTTTTTAAATTCGCCGACCAACTAAGATAAAAATGATCTGCAGATACATTGAATTTTATATGAAACATGACATGTTTTTGAAAAAAAAAATATTAGTCATAGAAATCAAACTATTAGCCGTCATGAAACTATTTGCTGAAAGGAAATCATTAACGATTCATTGCTATGAACCTTAAATAAAATCCCTAAATTGTAAATTTGAAAACCTAAACCTAAATTCTAAAAGAAACTACTTACCAAAAGAAACCTTTTGCATATAAGTTGCATGCTCTTTGTAATATTACATTTTTTTAAACAAGCTGTAATTTACACATCGACCGTGGTATCACTACAAACAAAATGACATTTAATGACACAGAAAAGATGTCATTGAATACCAAGAAACTGCCACCAAAAGCGCTGCAACTAAAAGTGTATAGTGGCACTATTTTATTGTATCGCTGCAACATCGAATATTTTGCCGAAGTATAACATTGTACTCTCATTTTTTCTCTACCTCATGTAAAGTTTACTACTTTCAATTATTTTCTTATGGAAATATTTTTTATGAACATTAACGTTTATATATTCATAATTTATATTCTTTATTTTTAATCATCTCGTGTAATACACGGGTCTTACAACTAGTGTGTGTGTGTGTGTATATATATATATATATATATATATATATATATATATATATATATATATATATATATATATATATATATATATATATATACTAGTTGTAAATATATATATATATATATATATATATATATATATATATATATATATATATGTATATATATATATATATATATATATATGTATATATATATATATATATATATATGTATATATACTAGTTGTAAATATATATATATATATATATATATATATATATATATATATATATATATATATATGTGTGTGTATATATATATATATATATATATATATATATATTTATATATATATATATATATATATATATATATATATATATATATATATATATATATGATGAGTGCACGTGTATATATATATATATATATATATATATATATATATATATATATATATATATATATATATATATATATATATATATGATGAGTGCACGTTGTAGTCCTAAATTTTCAGTAAGTATGCTTTAAATAATTTGAGTAGGCTCTCGTAATATAATACCTCATAAAGTGTAGTGTTACGTGTATATGAAGCTAGTTGGAATAAGATGTTAATATGGTATTGTCTACGTTGAAATTTGGGAGGGAATTTTGGATAAAAAGAAGTGTTAAAGGTTGAGACAAAGTGATATGGAGAGGCTACACAGCGTGTAGCATAAGGATACACGACATGTAGAAAGTACATTGCTAGAATCGAAGGAAAACAAAAGTATAATGCTATTTCATATTTGGGTTGGTCATGTGGCCTACACAGCGTGTAGGATAAGCCTACATGACGTGTAGGGCGTGCAGTAACTTAAACATTAAGACTTTGAAGTTGGTCATTTACACCCGAACACTAAAAAACCTATGAAACAAAACCCTAATGACAGAATCATGGATTTTGGATGAAAGATTGAAAGGAGGGACGTAATTAAAGCTAAGGGACTCAACGAAGCATTGCAAATTGCTTGAAATCAATGTTGATGTGGAACATAATCATCTTTTGAATTTGAACCATCGTGCTTTTCTACAGTTACTAGCTTATATCATAAGGTGAGTAACTTCCTTCCTTTCTTCTTAAAAATATGTTTTGGAGATGTTTGTGTATAATTGTGTGTACCTAAGTGGCTGGAAGCCTATGTGGCTAGAGTAATTACCTAAGTGGCTAGAGTGATTGCATGTATGGCTAGTGAGGTGCCTAAATGGCTAGAGTGATTGTCTAAGTGGTTGGACAATTTGTCTAAGTGGCTAGATTGAGCCTAAGTGGCTAAAGAGCCTGTGTGGCTGGGTAATGGGAACCTGACAAAGGAAAATGTTGTTGCTTGTGTTGTTATATTGATCTTTTATACTTGTATGTATGAACTAATAATTATATTGTTGTGGTTACTCATTAAGTTTTAAAAGCTTAGCTTGTATGCGTTTAACTAACATTACAAGTACTAGCAAATTAGATAAAGGGAAGGAGAAGGTTGACACGTAGATTAGATAGTGGTTGGATAGATACTTTTGTATGTAGCAGCCCAACTCGAGATATTATATTTTTATATGTATCGTATATCCTTTTGATACACTAGTAGTCGTGATTTGTATATGGTACACATATAATATGTAATGGTTTTGATATGAAAATATATGATGTTTAATAATAAAAAATTTTGGATGTACTTTATACGAAACTGGGCATCACAACGTTGCGACGAATTTATTAATACTATATTTTTTACTAAATAAACTAATAGAAAATTTATATCTTGCAAAATCTAAGGATCCATATACCATTTTAAGTAATTTTACTCTTAAATAGGGATCATCTGTAATTTTTCTATATTATTGCATAGGGATCATTTTTATAATTTTTCAAAACTAAAAACACAAGGACCATATCTATCATTTGGCTATACTATTACAAATGGACAATTTTTGCAATTTTGTAAAAAAAAAATATTCAATAAAGTCTCAATATTTTGGCTCAGTTTATGAAAAAATTTTAAATTAAAATTTATTTTTACAAAAAATAACAGAAAACCGGCTAATGTATTCAAATTAGCCACTTTTAACCTTTTTCAGCGGGTTACCTTGTCACGTGGAAAATTTTACACGTTTTATCTTCAATAATGTCTCACTATTTTGGCTCAGTTTACGAAAAAGTCTCAACATGTTTTATCTTCAATAAGGTCCTAATACTTTGGCCTAGTTTACGGAAAAATCTCAATATTTTGGCTCAGTTTACTAAGAAAAAATTACGTATTTTTACATGTATTTATGTCTTTAATAACTTATTTATATGTTTAAAAATGTATTTTTACGTATTTATAAAAAATACTTAAAAATAACGTATTTAATAACGTAAAAACACTAAAAAACGACGTCTTTAATTATGTATTTATACGCCTTTAATAACGTAAAAATACTTAAAAAGTACATTAAAATACATGTATAAATACATTTTTTAACGTATAAATACGTAAAAATTTATGTATTTATTTCAAATGACGGATATAGGTTTCGTTAAGTTCACTTACAGGGATCAGACAAGACTGGAAAGTGACTGAACAAAATTGAATTGTACGGAACTAAATGATTATCAATATTACTTCTTTAATTTAGGTTCAGATAGCAATGATTTCGTGGTTTCAAGAACGGTATCTAATATTAGTTGCTATAAATTTTCTTTAGAATTCATATTGTTAGGTAATTATGAAGTTATTATATTGCTAATTTTTACACATATTAATTTTTTTTTACGTATTTTAAGTAAATACATGTATAAATATGTATAAATACATTTTCAAATAAAGACGTAAATACATGTAGAAATATGTAACTTTTTCCAAGTAAACCGAATCAAAATGTTGGGACTTTTTCGTAAACCGTGCCAAAATATTAGGACTTTATTGAAGATAAAATACATGTTAGGACTTATCCGTAAACTGTGACAAAATATTACAACTTTATTGAAGATAAAACATGTAGTTTATATGCTGAAAAATGTTTTAAAAAAAAACAAATTTGAATACATTAGCCGATATTCTGTCTTTTTTTTGTAAAGAAAAATAATTTAAGACTTTTTCGTAAACTGTATCAAAATATTTTGACTTCATTAGAGATTTTCTTTTTGTAAATAAAAACTCAGGGGTAAATTTTAAAGTTTTGGAAAATTAAAAACATAGGGACAGTTTTGTTGCTTTGCAAAACTAAAAACACAAGGACCATATCTATCATTTTGTTACTTTGCATGCTATTACACATTGACCATTTCAGCAATTTTACAAATTTAAAATACAGAGACTATTTTTTTAATATTTGTAAAATTAAAAACACAAAAACAATTTTACAAAGCTGAAAACATAACAACCATTTTTATCATTTGACCTACTATTAAACGGGGACTATTTATCTAATTCTGTAAACTAAAAAACCCAAAGACCATTTACATACATTTCAAAAGTTTAAAAATATTTATATAAGAACCTAATTTTTACAAAATCCAAAACACGGGCACTTATGTAATTCAAGCATTTTCTGTTAATTAATAAGGATATAATATATAATATGCGGATAAGATTGGTTTCCTAATCCTTATTTTTGTTAGATTTTTTTATTAGACTTCTCCCTTTATATATAGATTTATCTATCTATTTTAGTGGGTAGATGAAAATTGTTAAGCAGGTAGGCTAACCCCCATTAAATGATCTAGCCCAACAACGCCACCTCTGCCTTTCAAATAGCAAAACCATCGATTCTGTTTTTTATTTTATTGTATCCCAGTGATGAGATTGTTTTATTTTATTTAAAGGTAGTTACTAAGTTGTTTTTTATTTATAAATAAAGTTTCTCATTGATAGGATTTTATTAGTTTTGATTGGTTTTTATTATATGTTCTAATCATTTTTACTTGAGACGTAACACAATGGGATCCTAAATCATGTATTTTAATAGTCGGTCCATTGATTTTGAAGACCCTATACGAAAAGTATAAAATGAGCTCCTAAATATTGTTGTTTTATATACAAACAAAATTCATTAATAGTAAGATAAAGTTTGACACCTAATAAACCATTGTAAACGATAAACAAACAATTAAAAATAGAAATTTGTGCTAATTAGCGACGGAATAGAGATGGAAGTGACGGATTAGCGACAGATAATGACGGAACCACGAAAAATGAAATTTTGTGCCCTTTCACGACATGGGCCTTGAGAAGCCGCACCTCCACCACAACCTCAGGGCTGGCCCCGTGTATTCTTAGAAGTCCTTTCATAAATACATAAATGAGTGGTTCCTTTATTATATATGTCCTAAATAAACTTGATAAAATATTGGGTGTAAATATATGATAACAAATACGAATCTCCTAAATATACTTGATAAAGTTTTGGGTGTGGTTGTGTTATGATTTATCTTAAAGTTGTTAAGTTTTTAAGATCAAGATCATATGAACGTTTTACGCTTTGTAAAATCGTGATCATATATCGAACCTCAAGCGTGATACCACGTTATTATGAAGGGTATCCATGGACACCTTTTAATTTTGAAATTTTATAGATATTGTAACATATGTTTAATTAAACACCTCTAAATTTTTTAAATGGACACCCTTATAATCATTACATAAAAGCATTATAAAATTTTGAATTCAATAAACAAAATAAAGTTGTATCATGAGTAAGTAAAAAACAATCCTTTTTATACATATCAATATATATTTTGAATTTTTAAGGCTTGTTCGAGTTATAAGAAATATAACACGAAATATGAGAAAAAACTAAAGAGAAGTAGATCTCGTCGGATAAAATTCACTCTTAGTAAAGTTAATACTCTATTTGTCTTATATTGTGCTATTAGCTTAACATATCTTTTGGACTCATTAATTTTATCACATCAATTAAGTTGAGCACCCGTGTGTTTGAATCTTAGATTCGATATTGTTGGACCAGGATTAAAAATATCACAATAAAATAAACATGTCTCCAAATTTGCTCATGAGGATTTGTTAGCTCAAGACTAATTATAAGTAATGTTGATTAAGAAATGTACGGTAGAATCAACTAACTTCTTAAGTAGTAACTATAATTCATATAAGATCAAATCACAAAACTTAGGAAGAAAAACAGAATCATAATAACCCTGTATATCTAGAGATATTGTGATGCTAATCTCCGAAATCACAATAAAATGAACTAAGTCTCCAAACCATGTACATGTATCTTGCAAATTACTACCTAATCTAAGGTGAATGTATTGTGATGCTCTCTAAGTATTCCGACAATATGTAATACTTGATTTCGAGTTAAATGTGCAATGTTTGAGACTTCATTTCAAGTTGAATGAACAATTTTTGTACATGGAAATTTTTATTAGAAATGACAAATTTTCTTAGATTTAAAGGATTAAAACTTGACACTATAATAAATACTATAGATAGTGGAATAGAATCAAAGTAAAATCTTTAAGTCGGAATCTTAAAATCTCAACACAAATTTTGTTTCAAAATCCGTCCTACAATGGTTGGATCACATTTACCCGTGTTTATAGTTAAAATTATATATTTGTTAAACTGCATGCAAGGTTAAAAGGGTATTTGAGATTGAGTCTCAAAAGTGCTTATTGACTTGTTAGGTTTTCAAAAAAACTAATAAGTAAAAAAAAAAAATTTCGCAAGTTAATAAACACTTTTCAAAAGTGTTTTTTGTTACCATTCATAAAGTCATTTTGAACAAATTAGATTTTATAAATTTTCAAAAGTGTTCATGACTTATTCACCAAATATAACTATAAGCTAATTCAAACACTTTTTTGAAAAACAACTTATCAATTTATAGCTTTTTATTACCGCATAAGCTAATTCGAACACTTTCTTAAAAAAAATTAAAAATCATAAGTTAATAAACACTTTTGCCAGAAAAATGATTATCAACTTAAATAAGCAATCTCCAACACCCCCTAAATACAATTATTTATAAAAAAAATATTTTTTATTGAGGAAATATAGACGTGTTTTTACAATTTGACCGAAAAAAGAGGGAAAGAATTCAAATGGAAGCTTCCAGCAGTGACAGCGAGCTACGTAACGTTTGACTCGATGTCCCAATTCGTTAGGACTAATGGGAGACCAGGTACGTATTACAAACTTTATCTATTTATATAGAACGCCATCGGTTGACGTTGTATTCTATATTTCTTTGTATTGGTCAATAAATAAATAAATAAAGTGGCTACAAGTTTTACATCCACACGATCTTCTGTGTATCATAAAGATAAACTATTATTTGATACTATAGATTAAAAAAAAAAAAATGATCGCCAAAAGTGTTAGCAAATCAACTTGTTCCCAATCATTTTGAGCGTAGTAGTTATTTTTAACATACTATCCAACTTGTCGTTTTAAATATCTAATAACGTTAAAACTATATTTTCAATTTCTAAATTTTAATATAATTTAAGAGGAAATTTCAAAAAAAAAAAAAAAAAATTGTATGTTTTCTTGTTATAATTTAAAATTAGATCTTTATGAATTTGTCCACATTAGGGAGTTTATTCTCATTTTCTTTCATCCATTTCACATGTTTAATTTGTTTTATCATATACTTGTATCATGTAAATTTTATTCACACCATATATTTTTACTCTTGCTATTAATAGTATGCAAAATTACACTGTAGCCCCATGAATTCTTGGTAGTTGATCGATTTGATCCCTAAGCTATTTTTTTTGCTTTCTAGGGAACAAACTCATATTCCGTGCGTTAAAATAGTCACTCAATCGAATTGGAAGGGGTAAACCGGTTACCCCTTTGCTTAGTCAGCAATTAAATGCCAGGTCGGAACACTAATTTCAAATCCAACTTATGTATCTTAATATCCAACCCCCTCAAATTCGATAAGAAGGGGTAAACGTGGCGTCCCTCATTCCATCTTCCTCACATATTTCCTATCTAAAAATCAAATTCCTTCTTGTTCTTGATCTCACCGTTGCCGATCACCTTACTTACAACACCGATCCACCACCCATCTCTCAAATACGCATCAACGACATCGAAAACCTGAAAATCACCGGCACCCTCCACCGTCTCCGCCTCTTGCTCCTCCTGGTTTTCATTTTCACGGCGAAGATTGCGAGGGGGTTAACGGTCGTACGTACAAATATCCGCATTCTCTTCGTCCTCGTTCACTCTCGTAAGGAAAAGCAAACACAGTTAAGTGTGAAAGAGAGTCTACTGCGACTTATAGGTATTTCTTGATATTCATTGGAAATTTCTGTATCTTATCGATTGCCGGTGTATTTTCATTTGAATTCACATAAGTCGGGTTTCATACTGGGGTTGTGTCAATTCGACTGTTGATACACCGTGGTCATCTCAATTTTTCATGAAATTATGTGCTTCTAATCATGTTATTGCTTAATGTTTGTGATTCGTTGCACCCAATAGATATTTGTTAAATTGAGTGACTGTATTATTGAATTGTTGATTCGGTTTTTGTTTGTTTGTCGATCTTTTTGCCCCGTGTGTGTTCAGTTTACTGACAAAAATTAGATGAAGGTAGTTGGATCGTGCTTTCCATTGTTGCGTCTGTGTTTGGTTTAACAAAGGGATATGAAAATGGGGTTTTTTAGGGATCAGTGCACTATTAATGGGAGGGATTGAATGGAGATGGCTGTAAAATCGGCCCATGATTTGCTTTATAGTGTCCGGACGTCTCTCCCATGATTTCTGCCTCTCTTATTCTTGAGGGAAAATTGAAAATACGTTGCAAGGGAGATGAAAGGACACGTAGGCATAGGAAACCGGCTTTAAGAGGTCAAGTGATATTTTAGACAGGTTAAAAACAACTTCAATCCCTTAGAAAGCAAAAAAAAAAAATAAGTTGAGGGACCTTTTAAACCAGAAGCTGAAACTTCGATGGGCTATAGTGTAATTTTGCCTTAATATTATTATCGTTCTTAGTATGTCCCACTAAACCCACACTCCTTTCCCTCCTTACATCATCGATCCCAATTTGAACCCCCTCCCCCACAACCCTCATGCACATCATTAATTCGCAAGAACAACTATGTGTAAACTAGGTTGAGATGGGATTTGTTTGTGTGAAACACGACAATACCGAAAGGGGAGGGTAACATCACTAAATTTGTATCTTTCAATGACATTGTTCATATGGAGGCGGCAACATGTCTTTTTGACAAAGGATTGCGCGATGCAATTGAAGACATTGTGGTTGGTAGATGTCCTTTTTTGGTGATTTCCAGTGGAGAATTGCCTCATTACCCCTCAAGTTTGGGGGTCTGGGGTTGTACTCGGCTCTAGAGACTTTATCATATGCTTTAGTGGCCTCTAGGTCCCAATCTTGGGTGTTGCAACACCACATCTTACGTCACTGTCACATAGGTGGCATGGATTTTGATTATGCTTGTGCTTTGGACCGTATCCGGGATTCGATTCCAATATTCGACTATACCGATTTTACCAACATGGACAACACCCCATCTAAACCCCAAAACATTTTGGCATCTATCCTTTTTAGTAATATTGTTCAAGACATGGAAGTTCATTTAGACATGATCGTTCGACTAGAAAGCATTTTCTATTAGTAATCCCAATTGACGACATGGGAAAACATATATCGTCCGTTGAGTATCGTATTATCATCAAGTATCTTCTTATGATTCCGTTATTCTCAGTTGATGAAATATGTCCAATATGCCTCAAGGCATGTTTGGATTCTTTTAGGGAACACGTTATGCACTGTAGAGTGCTCCTAGGTTTCAAGTACCGCCATGATTTGGTTAGGGACGTTCTATTTGACATATTTAGGTGAATTGGGGTTTTACTATGAATGAAGTAGCTGTGAACTTATTGACCGAACCACGTGATGTTAGATCAACATTTCGCCCGGCT
Organism: Cichorium intybus; assembly: GCA_023525715.1. Taxonomy (NCBI): domain Eukaryota; kingdom Viridiplantae; phylum Streptophyta; class Magnoliopsida; order Asterales; family Asteraceae; genus Cichorium; species Cichorium intybus. The sequence goes on from CM042009.1 coordinate 52,991,282, forward strand.
GATGTCCTGGTGTTTGGGTGGATATGTGGGAAACATGCATACGTGGATCTAACAGGCGTTTCCCTTGTGAGATTGAGGAGATTAGGTTTCACTATAGGACAAGTTGCTTATTGCAAAGTGGCAATGCACGAGAAAGCTTGCATGGATAACAACCAGGTGTTTATTCCATTCGCTTTTAGTGCCTTCGGTTTTCTTGCACCAGATGTCGTGGAGCTTTTGACAAGAGTTTCAACGGTTATACACTATAATGTTATGACCCCAACTCTATAGACGTAGTGTTTAAATGCCTTAGATTTTCTATTAAAAAAGGACTAGCAGTGTTGCCATGTTGTTTGTTTACCTTTGATCTCGTTGTAATATGTCACTACTTTTAATACTAATAATATCACTTATAAGTTATAAGTAGATATTTTGGACCAAAATTTATTAGACAATTAGAAGTTAAACTTATTAAACAGGGGTGGAGAAAATAAAAAGGGTGAGTTATTTTTGGGGTGGGGCTTATCGTTTTGCTTCTTGGACTCAAGTAGGGCCAACTAGGGTAAATCGTGTTTGTGACAGAATTTTTTTAATTATTATTATTTTGTAAATTGGTACTTACATAATGACTCAAATGCAATGGTCTTTGATATGATGATATCAGATATTTGAAAATGTGTATTTCTTTAAAATATGATTTTCTTAAGTGTTTAAGGGTTTAAGTCCTGTGGTAGATAAATGTAAGGGTGTGTATGGGTCGTTTGAGTCGGTTTTGACGCAAAACAGAACCCAAACCGATAAACATCGATTTTAAATAATCAAAACCAAACCCACACCGAAACCGTGGATTATACTACTTAGCTAAGAAATCCATATTTATAGAGGAGGAGGAACGCATAAGTTTTATGTTACAATCTGTGAGAACCCGGAAACTTTTAACGATTAAGTTGTATTATGACCAAAGTAATACTTAGTTTTGTTATATTCTAAAATATTTATGATAGAATGTTGTAAAAAGGGTAATTTGGTCTTTTGACCCTACGAGTGACTTTTGTGTAATAATATTATGTATTAGTGGTAAGAGTGTAAGAAATAAAACCTTACATCAAATATTAGGAGTTCCGGGCCATTTGTGAATAAGAAGGAACAAAAAGGACCAAATGGTTATTTTTGCAAAGTGTGGAAGTATAAATAGGAGGAACATTCCATTTCTCCTCATTGGAATGTTCCTCCTATTTATACTTAGTTTTGTTGTATTTTAAAATCTTTCTGTAGTATCTCCTTGATTTGCCGATTTGAAACTTCCACCTGACAACTTGTCTACGGATGATATGGCGTTGCAATCCGATGGTTGACCCCATAATGTCTTAGCAACCGTCCGAATTTAAAGTTCTTGAAATGCGACCCCCGGTCACTAATGATCACTCTCGGCACTCCATGTCGAGTAAATATATTTTTCTTGACGAACTTGCATACCACATGATGATCATTAGTGTGTGTTGCTTCAGCTTCAATCCATTTGGAGACGTAATCTACAGCTACTAAGATGTATACATATCCTTGAGAAGTGGGAAATGGTCCCATGAAGTCAATACCCCAAACATCAAATATGTCTACAACTAGAATAGGATTCAATGGCATCTGATCTCGCTCCGAGATGTTACCCAATTGTTGACAATTTATACATTCCTTCGCTGTTTTGTACGCATCCTTGAATATTGTGGGCCAATACAACCCTGTTTCCAAAATCTTGTACCCAGTCTTCTTTGCACTGTGTAATACCGTATTATTTTATTATAGAGATATTGTGTTAATTTTAATGTAATCAAGATTTAATAAGTTGTCATACGAGCTAAGATAGTTAAAAACCCAATTGAGTAAAGTTTGGACTTGTAAAATGTTAAATCAGAGCTACACGGGTCGTGTATGGCCACACGGGTCGTGTAGAAAGGCTTAAGAAACCAAACAGTAACCCTTTCAGGTCTACACGGGTCGTGTACCTCTACACGGGTCGTGTAGCTTGTGTTCAAAAATTACCGAAGCGAGATTGGGACTCACACGGGTCGTGTGAGGCTACACGGGTCGTGTGAGTCTGTACAAGTTCAAGATGGCTTACTGTAGGTCTCACACGGGTCGTGTGAGCCTACACGGGTCGTGTAGCGCGCACAGACCTGTTTTAAAGTACGGATTTTCTTTCATTTGGGTCATTTCCATTTCAAGCAAAACCCTCCCAAAACCCTAGAAATCGATTCCAAAGCCTTCTAAGTTGATATTTGAGCCTAATATTTACGAATTGAAGCTAGGGATTTATACTTGGAGCTTGAAAGGTAATCCTCTTCGATTTTGGTTTTGTTTCAACCGTTGGATGGTTTGATTTGAGGTAGCTTCTTATGGTTTTGATGACCCACCTGTGAATTAATGATGTTTGAGCCAAATTGATTGATTTGTAAGTGTATAAAGAGTTTAAATCCTAGACTTAAGTTAGTAAAATACTTGTTGTGGTGTTTTTGATCTTCAAAGGGTCAAAGTAGTGAAGTGAGTAGTTATTTAATAGATGAATTATGTTTTGCTGAGGTGTTTGTTGCAGATCAGAAGTATGTTATAATTAAGTGGTTGAGTATAAACTAAGTTTGAGTAGTTGGAAGAAAGAGTAATGGTGTGTATGACACACTATGGGCGGAGATAGTTCAATGAGATATAATCAAACAAGATATTGGATGATATAATCTGGTTAACCTATAATTACTCATTAAGCTCTTGTAGCTTATAAATTGTTTTGTTAATGTTGTTTGTGTTAGGTTCTGGTAGTGGTGACAGCGGGAAGCGTACTATGGATGGATAGCTGGACTTGAATCTTGGACTTGGACTTAAATTGTGGTTTTTGAAATATGTAATGAAATCGGTTTTTGTATAATAGTTGTAAATACATGATGTAAATAGTTATGACTTAAACTACGTTTTTGAAACAACTTTGAATACTCGTTGCTCATTTTGGGGTTACACCACTAATTGTATTATATTTGACTAATGTAATTGGTGTATCCTATAATTGAGAAACCGGGTGTTACACACTGAAATGTCCCCTACAAGCAGATGCATGGCAGTGATCCAACACTTCAGGAATTTCGCTATCATGGATACAACGGCAGATTATTTGATCTTCCTCTACCTTGAAAAGGTCGGGATCGTCCCATATAAATCTCCTTGCATATGTACGGAATTGCTTCTGTCTTTACTTCGTCCAATGTGTAGGCATTGCTCCAGTTGCCAAGAAGTTGACATATTTTGCATACCAAGGTGCTGTATTTACTTCCAACAGTTTCTCATCAGGAAAGGTATCCTGTATTCCCACTTCCAGTCCTTCTGTTGGTAATCTTGATAAGTGGTCAGCCACCACATTTTTCGTTCATTTCTTGTCTTTTATCTCCACATCGAACTCTTAAAGTAAGAGGATCCATCGTATCAATCTCGGCTTTGACTACTTTTTTGCTAGCAAATGTCGAACTGCACTATGATCAGTATAGACCAGAACCTTCGATCCCCAAATGTATGATCTAAACTTGTCCAAGGCGAAAACCACAGCCAGTAATTCCTTTTCTGTCGTGATGTAATTTAACTGAGCTTCGGAAAAGGTTTTACTTGCATATCATATGACCACTGGTTTCTTATCAATTTGTTGCCCTAATACTGCACCAGCAGCATAATCACTCGCGTCACACATTATTTCAAAAGGCTTAGTCTAATCGGGTGGCTTCAGAATAGGAGCTTCAACCAACTTTTTTTTCAAAATGTTGAATGCTTTGACACATTCCTCATCAAAAACAAATGGTGCATCTTTTAACAAGAGTCCATAGAGCGGTTTTAAAATTGTACTGAAGTCCTTTGAATCTCTAATAAAATAGCATGACCTAAAAATGATCTAACCCCCTTTATCAATGTTGGAGGCGGCAACATAGAAATCACCTTGACTTTTGCTCGGTCCACTTCAACCCTCTTTCAGAAACAACATGTCCTAAGACAATACCTTCTCTAACCATGAAATGACTCTTTTCCCAACTCAACACCAAGGTAGACTGCACACATCGCTCCAGAACCTTTTCCAGTTGATTCAAACAGGTCTCAAAAGACGAACCAAAGATTGAAAAATCATCCATGAAGATCTCAAGAGCTTCTCCTATCATGTCCGAGAAGATTGCCATAATACATCTTTGAAATGTGGCTGGTGCGTTACACAAACCAAATGACATCATTCTAAATGCAAAAGTGCCATAAGGACAAGTAAACGTTGTTTTCGCTTGATCTTCTGGGTGGATTGCAATTTGATTGTAACCTGAATATCCGTCCAAGAAACAATAATATTTCTGTCCTGCTAGCTTCTCCACTATCTGATCAATGAATGGCAATGGAAAGTGATCTTTGGAGGTTGCCACATTGAGCTTCCTATAATCGATGCATACCCTCCAACCTGTCACAGGCCTTGTAGATGCCTTGTCGCCATCATTGGTGTCCACCATAGTGATACCAGACTTTTTCGGTACCGTTTGCGTCGGGCTAACCCACTCACTGTCTGAAATTGGATAGATGATTCCTGCATCTAGCCACTTTAATACCTCCTTCTTCACTACTTCCTTCAAGTTCGGGTTCAGCCTGCGTTGAGTATCTCTTGCGGGTTTAGTCCATTCTTCAGTGATAATACGATGCATGCATGTCGTAGGACTGATTCCTTTCTGGTCCGCAATTGTCCATCCAATGGCTTCCTTATGCTTAGATAAAACCTCCAGCAATGCTTTCTCTTGTCCACTGTTAAGTCAGCTGATAAGATCACCGACAAACTTTCTTTCTCCCCTAAGAATGCATACTTGAGGTGAGTTGGCAATGGCTTCAACTCCAGTGTTGGTGGTTCTTGTAATGATGGTTTCAGCGTCTTGGGGATTTCTGTTGGTAACTTCTCAACTTGCGAGCATTCTTCATATTTCGATCCCTTTTCCTTTCCTTCTTCCTGATGGTCTTTCTGCTTAGCATCTTCTTCTTCATGAAATTCTATCACTTCTTGTTGTAACACTTCAGGCGTATACTGTTGAACCACTTCATCTATAATATAACATTCCTCCTCTTCCATCGCGCTTAAATTTGTATTGAATATGTTGATCTTTGTTTGTTGGTGCCCAAAGGAAATCCCCATTTCTCCAGTGCGACGGTCAATATTTGCATTTACTGTAGCTAGAAATGGTCGCCCAAGATTAATCGTAGGTTGTTCCTCCTTGATCATCTAACCAGTGTCCAAGACCAAGAAATCAGCTGGGTAGTAGAAGTCTCCAACCTTGATGATAACGTCCGACAGCATTCCCTGCGGAATTTTGGTAGATTTGTCAGCAAGCTGTAAAATCACATCCGTGGGTCTCAATGTACCAAATTCATGCTTGTCGAAGAGTTGTCCTGGCAAGATATTCACACTTGCACCTAAATCTAATAAAGCCTTCTTGATCTGAACATTTCCTAAATCGACAGAGATGATAGGAGCTCATGGGTCCTTCATTTTGGGAGGCAACGTATCCATGATTATTGAACTCACGTACTCAGTCAACTCGATCTTTTTCGGAAGGTGAGAGAGAATATGTTTCTTATAGATACACATGTCCTTTAAAAACTTTGCGTAAGCAGGAACTTCTTTAATCAGCTTGACCAGCGGAATGTTGACCTTGATTTGACTAAATAGCTCCCACATATCCTCCGCTTGTGGTCCTTTCTTTCCATACGGTTTATGCCCTGACTTTTCCAAGGCTGTAGGAAAAGGAGCTGTTCCACTAGTCTCCCCCTTCTCCAATTTGCTCTCAGGTTCCTTCTTTTCCTCTTGCACCTCTTTTTCTTTCTTCTCGAACTCTTCTTTTTCATCAAAAACAATCTCTACAGCACTATCATCTTCAAGTGGTGGAGCAACAACCTTGTTGTCCACCTTCTTGCCACTCCTTAATGTAATTACTTCATTCACTTGTACCTTCTAAGGTTGCATCTTTTACTTCTTCTATTGTTCTCTGTAACACCAAATACTTGTGATAAGTATTCGAAAGTTAATTCTAGCAAAAGGGGTAAATTGGTCATTTTACCATAAAAGGGTAATTTGGTCATTTGACCATGTAAAGGACCAATTATGTAAAAATATTGTTTGCTTGTGGCAAAAGTATAAGGAATGAAAGTTATATGTGACAAATGTGATAAAAGTGCCAAAAGTTCAAGAAATGGAACTTAGGGACTAAAAATGAAAATCTGGAAAATATAAAAGGAGAAATATCTCCATAATTATGTGCAGAAATGTGTAGAAGCATCGGGAGAGGAATTCGTGCCTGAAGTCTCTGGAATTTCTTGAAGAATTCAAGAAGAAATTGGAAGTGTAACTTGGAATTTGAAGTCTCAAGTATTAAGGTTAGTAATTACCTTTCTTAGTCAAGTCCTTGAGAGTGTTCTTGATGAGCTTCAATGAATGAACTGAAATTGTAATTTCAGTTACAATCTATGATGTTCAAGAGATTTCCAAGTTGAAATAAGTTGTGTTTTGAGAACATAACTCAAGAATATGAAAGTATGTTGCTATTGTTGAAATTAGCAATTTTGATCAAGAACCCTAGATTGTGAGTTCTTGTGATTAACCTGATTTTAATGATTTATAATGACTTCTAGATGTTATTTTAGTAGAACTAAATCAGTAGAAGTGATTATAACTTAATAATTTCATTTTTGGACCAAATTTGTTAAAAACGGGAAATTCTTGAAATGGATTGGAATCATCAATTCCATTGTTTAAAACTTGAAGTAAATGAAGGGTTTTGGTCTTGGAACAAACCCCTACCGATTAAGCAGGGTATTAAGCACTTAATATGAGAAAATAGGATTTTGTAGCATAAAAATCGAGAGTTCTGGCCTGCTGTTCAGCGATCGCGACGCGACCACATGGTGGATCGCGACGCGAAGTCGCGCCAGGTGCAAAATGAGCAGATTGCTCCTGCCTTCTGTTATGGCTTGGTCCAATTTTGGGACTTGGTGCTAGACTTGTCCGTTTGACCTGATATTTTGAACATAGGTCTAATATGGTATGAAACTTCGTAGAAAATTGTCGGAATACGTATACGACCTCCCGAAGGTACTGTAGTAAAATACGCATATTTCAGGAAAAATTTATAATTTGTAAAAAGATGGTAAGTGGAAGTTATCATCTAGAAATGGTCCCCAATTGTGTTATATTGGACTCTTGTATATTAGAGTCAACTGAAATGGTGATTAACCTATGATCATTTGGTATATAAATGAATATATAGGTATGGGTCAAATGGTTGTGGTGCGTGCAAAGGCAAGAAACAACCGGAATTTAAATGCAGCTAGTATCCAGGTGAGTAATCTCACTTATATCACATATGATATGTGTTGATTGGACTGTTACAGATTGAAACAGCTTTGGGGGACGAAAATGATAATTTTAAAGATATGGTGAAAAGGCATTATCGGATAAGCCGTGAGTCAATGAAATGACAAGAACGGAACCGTGAGCCATAAATGATTATGAAATAAAATGTTATTGAATGGTGCGGCCACTTATGGCTATGATATTGGATGTTATATCCAACTGGTGCGGCCTATATGGCTATGATATTGTTATATGGAAAATGGTGCAGCCTTATGGCTATGATATTGGATGATTAAATCCAAATGATGCGGCCTTATGGCTATGACATTGAACTCGAATCCTAATGGTGCGGTCTTATGACCATGATATCGGGTTATTGAACCCAGCTGGTGCGGCCTTAGGGCTATGACTTGAATGTTGAAAATGTTTGGTGCGGCTTATATAGCCAGGAAATATGGTGCAGTCAATTGTGACTAAGAAACATGGGACAGAAATGGTTAGATATGATTAAATGTGCAAATAACTGACGTGGCTTGACAATTTCAGGATATTATGGTTCAGCCTGTAAGGCTATGAATTAGGATGTGAAATCCTAAGAGATATACGATCAGCCAGTAAGGCTAAGAGTTTGGATCCGATATCCAAATATATATACGGTTAGCCGGAAGAGGCTATAGAATGGGACCTTGTGTTGAAAAGATGAGTCATAAGAGATTCATCATATATAGGGAATTATATATGAATGTATTTCTTATACGTGTTATTTACAGATATGATTACTCACTGAGCTTTATAGCTCACGTTATCTGTTAAATGTCCCTGCAGGTTAGCATGATCCTGATAAAGGAAAAGATAGAGTCCGTGACTAAAGAAGTGGGACTTTTAGATGCTGTCAGTAGCTGCCCGACTTCAAAGGAGATTACGGTATTTTATACTCTCCTTGATACACTTGTACCCGTTTTTAATAAAATATACCCCTTTTGTTATGGTTTTATGTATTGAAACCTTTGTTTTAAATGAAAATTTTTCAGGGGTGTTTTTGTTTTAAAAGTCGGGTGTTACATTCTCTTTCTTTCTCAATCTTCTGAAGTTGAGTTCCCAATCTTAGTAATGCCTGAGTATTAGCATCTTCTATTTCCTTAAGCTTAACCAGGATTTCATAAATTTCATTTGTGCTAATGTTTTCACCTCCTTCTCTTGGTGTTGACTGCATATTTTGCTGTCTCCCTTGTGGTTGCCTAACGTCTCTTTGCTGATTATTCCTAAATTGACGCGGTCTGTTGTGAAACTGCCCATATCCATAAATTCGACTAACTTCCTCATGTGTCATAGTACAATCTGTGCAACCATGACCTACTTCGCCACAATTATTTCAAATAGTCTGACCATGTAATACATACGCTCCCTTTTCCTTCTAAAGTCTTGTAAGAAGCTGATTGAACTTTTTCTTGACAGTGCTTAGCTCAGCTTGAATCTCCTTATTCCATTTATTTTTAGGTTCAATGCTTGCTACAAATGCTATCCTATCCTTTATATGTCCACTTGCTTTCGAGCCATGGCTTAATTGCTCCAAAAACCTCCAATCGTCGTCTGGATCTTGCATCATGATCGTCCCACTAGATGAAGCGTTGATCATGGCTTGATTAGTCGTATCCACCCCATCAAAAAAGAATTTAACAAGTTGCCACTATGGAAACTCATGGTGCGGACAGGATCGCATCAACTCCTTCAATCTTTCAAATGCATCGTGAAACGCCTCTCCTGGCTTTTGCTGAAAATCCTGTATTGCTCTCCTGATTTCTGTCGTTTTGCTGGCAGGATAAAACTCTTGTAGGAATCTTGCCTTGAGTTGTTCCCAGATTGTGATACTATTTGGTTGCAGGAACATGAACCAATACTTAGCCTTATCTTTTAGAGTTAAAGGAAATAACCTTAACCTAAAAATGTTCCTATTGGTGTTCCTAGGAATATTAGCATTTGCTATAGCCAAAAACTCATGCAGATGATTATATGGATCGTCCTACTTGTATCCTCTAAACTAAGGTAATACTCCTAATAATTGAGGTCTAATCTCTACCTGACTATCAGCATTATCTGGAAAGTAAATGGGTGATGCATTATCATACTCCCGCGGTTGGAAGTGTGATGTAACCGATTGCCCGATCGGTTGAGCAAAGTACAAGGGAGGAACGAAATTACCATCATTATATAACTCGTTATAATATCGTTTCCCTTGCTGCTGATGTTGATATTGCTGTCGTCTCGGAGGTCCCTGACCTCGATTCCATTGTTGATTCTGCTGAACAGGATTGTTCGGCATCCATCCTTCATCATCGTCATCATAGCCTGGATCTCCATCTTGATATTGGTATTGTTGTGGCTATGGTTGTCATGGTTGTAATTGGGGTTGAGGTTTTTTTTGTGGTATAGGTTGAAAAGTTGGTTGAGGTTTATAAATGGGTGGTTGGTGTTGTGGTTGCGGTTGGAAAACTTGTACTGGCTGACGTGGATGTGGGGTACCATCTCGAGTCGGCACTCCCCAAGTCAACACAACAGAAGCAGGGTTCCCAACAGGGTTGGTAATTGGTTGACTCAAAGGTCGAACAGTAGGCTGAGTGCATGATGGTATGGGTGCAGGGGCTGAAACTACACCACCACTAGCACTAGTAGAACCTATATGAAATTTTGATGAAATTGGGGGTATAAATGATGTTTCCCCCATTACCTCGCTCGTTGGCTCATTGGTAATGTCCTCGACTATAACATTATATGGACTCATATTGATCAAGCGCCTACGCACACGATTTATGCATGCGGTTCGTTCAATCTCAGAATCAAACAAAAGAGGTGATGTTTGTTCACCTCTATGCGTAAGCATGCACAAGTGCAAACGACCGTCAAAACCAAAAACTCAAATTACTAAATCAACTAAATAACCAAAAACTAAAATCAAAATCAGAACAACAAACCACTGACACTCTAGTTTAAGCGCACAACTCCCCAACAATGGCGCCAAAATTTGACACGCCTAGGTCGTTATGCAGTCAAAAATAGAAAATTAAACCTTACACGCACACTAGTATAGTAGCAGCAAGGGTTGATCCGTGGTAGTCAAGTGGTTAAAATATAGTGTCAGAATAAACCAAACTGTAGTGTCACGCTATAGTTGGCGGCGTTCCTTACACTTCCCGAAAACCGATAAAATGAAATACGGAAAACTAAAACTAGCATTAACAAACTAAACAATTCCAAACTCCAAACCAATTTTACTTGCTGATTCCATAAGTATATTCCAGAAATCAAAAGCATTCAACAATCAAAAACCATTCAACAAACAATTAAACATAAACCAATACCGAAAACGCGCAAAATAACTTAAGCCGAATGATTGTATTGAATGAAAACCAAAACTATAAGTATTAAGGTTCTAACTTCGAAAATAATTCAAATCAAACTCGTCCCAACAGATTCTACAATCCAAAATCGATGGAATCAAGCAATAACTAAAAGTATAAAATACTAAAAATAAATGAAAAACATGAAATACAAACTTATGACTACTGAATTCTGAAATCACAAGTTGAAGAAGCCTAGGTTCAACCTTTGGGTCTGTTCTTCGCTCCCGAAACTCGACCTAGATGCCTCTATTTATAGTTTCAAAATCATGTTAATCGCGGCGCGCAAGGGCGAAATCCGCGTCGCGCCCTTATCTCTAACCCCATTTCTCGCTCTTTGAATTTCAAGTCGTCATCTGATCCTTGACTTTCTGCAACGCGCGTGCTCCTCATGTCGCGACCGCATGTCTTTTCGACTAAAAGTGAACTTTATCCAAAACTTCTTCATTTTGTACGCGTTTACCCCCTGTTTATATCTTTTTTCACACACAAGCACTAGACTCGAAAAGTAAGTAATACCATAGTTTATACGATATAATTTCACTCAGAATAGGGCCTAACGACGACTAAAATACTTGATATTACTAGGCGCCATCAAACATACCTTGCAAGATCTAAGGTGAGTATGTATTTATGTTGTGTGGTACATAGCAAATAATCTTTTCATTCGTTATGAAATTTTACATGAAGTTCAAAGTTGTAGAGTTAAAGATAAGTTTATATGAGAATTATGATATTTCTGTACATTTGTATGATATTGAAAGTTGATATCTGTACATGATGATAGTAGAATAAATATGAGTTAAAGAATCAAAGTAAGAAAAAGAGTTGTCCGGACTAGGACCTTACCCGCTTGAAGGGGGTCATAAGACACTACTGGGATGGTACCTCCCTTCGCGAAGTAGTGATCTTAGCACACCCTTATGGTTAAGATTTGTTTTTTTTCATAAAGGGAGATATATTGGCACGCCCTTGTGGTTAGATTAATTATATGCCATGAAGGGAGATGAAACTAGCACGCCCTTACAGATGGATTAGTTCCATTCTGTGAAGGGAGGTTAAATGCAGGAATTTTGCCATATAGAAAAGTAAAGAAGAAAGACTTATTCACAGATAGTAACTAAATTAGTAATGATAAGAAGAATTCAGTTTTTTGGTTGTTTATCGTATTTGCTACTTGTCTTCATATTACTCACAAGACTTTATGTCTTACATATATTTGTTTGTTTTTGTGAAAATGTTATGTACCCAGGTGATAAAGTATAGAAGATCTCGGGAAAACTAGAAGGCATAGTTAGTGCGACCTATATTTTAGTTGGTATGTTTAAACTTTTCTAATCTATCATACTTGTATTACTTCAAACAGTGTTTTGAATTATGTAATGGTTTTTGTTAAACCTTATTTTTGTAATGTAAACTTTGTTATTATGGTTACAAATTTTTGTTTTGAGAATTGGGGTGTTACACAATCGATGTGGGATGCTTGAGAGTCGGGTTTTAAAAGAAGCAATCAGCAAAACGAAAAATAACCATACCAATACTAGAACTTGGGACCTCACGCATACATACTTTGTGCCTTTATTATTTAATCTAACTACTATTTGTCTTAAGAATACATGAATCTTATTTATCTTATATATGTGCATCATATAGTATTTAAATACTTTAGACATATCGGTTCGGTTCGGTTTTTCCGGTTTTGGCATTCCACAAACCGAACCCAAACCGAAATTTTCAGTTTTAAAAAAAACAAAAACCATTTGTTCGATTTCATGTTCGGTTGTCGTTTTTCGTTTTTTTCCTGTTTTTGAGTTTACGGTTCGTTTTACTCACCCCTAGATAAATGTGTAGTTTAGTAGTTGAATTTAGAAAATATGTCTCGATCTTTCAAAATAATAATAATAATAATAATAATAATAATAATAATAATGGCTCAAATCTAAGGTTTTCTTACATTCATTGTGATTTTTTACAAAAGTACCACCGATTTCAATCCACATTAAGGTTATGTTTGGCAAACTAACTGAAAAACTAGCTACTAGCTGAAAAGCTAACGGGTAGTAAAAAGCTAACGACTAACTGAAAAATTAGCTTATAATAAATGACGTTTGGTAAAAACTAGTTGTATTAACTAGCTGGAAAACGTAAAATGACATAAAAAGACATACAAAATTTATCAGTACGTGTATATCCATATCCAGCTATATTTTGAAGGGTAAACTTGAAAGATTTTGAAAAAACTACTTTAGATGTTACTCATACTAGCATTTTAATGGACTAGCTTATATGCTACTTAATAAGCTAGTTTTTTGTACGACAAACATGTACAATGAAAAAAACTCGGGAAAAAAAAAAGTTAGCTTACAAGCTAAACGTAGCATGTCAAACAAACATAGCATAACTGGTCGTTGAAAATAGTGGGAAAACTGGAGAAGTAGCCAGAGAAGAGACTAGATTGAATGGGAGGTGGTTGTTCTCATCTTAAAATTAGAAAATAATAAATAATAGTGATAATAAACCAAGGACAAGATGGTAAGTGGTATGAACTATCAATAACATACTCCACGCATTGCTGCGGAAAATTTATTAATTTGTAATCAGCAAGACCTAATTTCTAATAAAAATTATAAAAACAAAAATATTTTTAGAAACTGTGCCTAAAAACAAAGAAAGAAAAATGAAAAAAGTTTTAAAAAATATGGAAAAATGAAAAAACTTCTCAAAAATATGCATAAAAACGAAGGTATAAAAATTGTAAAAAAAAAAAATTATGTAAAAGAATATCTTTAATAAAAATCAAGCCGTAAACAATAAATTTGAAATAATAGCAAAGAAGTCATACAAATTTTCTTTAGGAAAAGATGTTACGTTTAAAAATACATAAGCAAAGCTGTAAAAAGTATTTGGAAATATTTGGCGAAAGTTATAGAAAATGTTTGAATGATTTTGTAAAATGATGAAAAAAAAAAAAAAAAAAACCTGCAGATAAAAATAACCTCTGCAAGGATCGAACCCAGAGCATGTGGTAAAAGTACACAACGAGCATTTCCTTCGAACTGTAATTAATTTTCAATAAAATTTGGCAAAACGTAAAGATATAGGAACACGATTTTACAGTTCATCATGTTGTAAATTGTAATGGTATATAATATGGCTCAAGAGACCAAAAAACATGTTTTAAAATTGGGGATGAAAACGGAATGGAATCCTACAATAAAAACTACATTTGGAAAAGGATTTATACTGTAACAAAAAAAATACGCATAAACAGATAAATATTTTTTATGTTTGCTCTTAATCCTTTTAATCATTACAACGAGAAGAACGGTAATAAAGCGGTTGTCAACAGTCGGACCGAGGAGGCGAAAGACACAGCATACCGGCGCGTAATCCGGTGATTCACGGAGGCATTGGCCGGCGCCGGCAAGGAGGGTCAAGAAAGGTTCCATGATTCCGACTTCAGCCCAAATCAACTCCAATTTCAGAAATCTTTAAGCTATTGGACAGAAATCAGGAAAGATTAAAGAAGATGGAACTCAGAATGAGGGGTGGAGCCGTGTTTCACGCTCATACTCTTCCCGCTCGGCCATTTTAGATTTAGATCTTCCCGCTCGGCCCTTGCTTGATAGTTATTACTGCACTTATTGCGTTCTTTGTAGTCTGAAGATAACAGGATGGTGCTCGTGGTGGCTGTTTAATGTTTAGTTTAGCACTGCAACAAACATGCACGCCAAGTGTTCGACAAAATGCTTCAAAGAGATGGAGATTGTGTACAAGGACTTTTGACAGCAGAATTTAGGCTCTATTTGGGGTGTTTGGTCATCAGCTTGTGAAGATTTTCTAGATCTGATTTTTAGCAGTTTTCGGCCAATTCGATTTTTGGTAGTTTTCGGGGTTTCCGTGTTTTCGGTATGGCTTTCGCTTGGCAAAGAGTAGGCCGACAGTCCAAGGAGGATCAGTTGGCAAGAGTTGTTTCAGAATCTGTTTACGTGACGAATTTTCCAGACGGGTTCACGGCCAGGGACTTGTGGAAGTCCTGTGAGCAATATGGTAAACCTGCAGATGTGTACATTCCCAAAGAGAAATCCAAATCGGGTAAACGTTTTTCTTTCGTTCGATTCCTAAATGCAGATAATTTGGCTTTAATTGCATCAAATTTGTGTACCATTTGGCATGGCAAATTAAGATTACATGCAAATATATCGAAATTTCCTAGAGGTTCTAAACCTTTTGAACAAAGAAAGAAGACAGAAACGGTACACAAGACTAATGCTATTATGTCGTTTGGAAGGTTTGAACGTTTGTCATCTATGGCTATGAGTGGGAATGGGGGTTCATATGCTGCTGTGGTCAGTGGAGGTAAGGCGAATAATGAAAAAGTTCGTGATGAACCTGCCTTAATTCTTGATGAGTCATGCTTGAATGATAAAGAGGTCTCACTTACATTGGTGGGTAAAGTTAAGGAATTTGGTGCCCTTGTAAACTTAAAAGATGTAATTGTTAAGGAGGGATTTAAAGATGTTGTGTTAAGGTACCTTGGGGGTTTTTGGGTTACAATGGAATTTGTTTCCACAAAAGCTAAAGAAAATTTTCAAAGTCACAAAGGAGTGGGATCATGGTTTGCGGTTATCTTACCATGGCAAAAGACTTTCCAAGTAGAAGACCGTGTGGTGTGGATTGATATAGAGGGGGTACCTTCACTGGCCTTTTCCCCAAAAAGCTTTGAGTTGATTGCTAAACGTTGGGGAAAGCTATTATATGCGGAAGATTCAAATGACAACAATCTATACCGCAAAAGACTTTGTATAATGACCTTAAAGCAAGAAATAATTATGGAGACTTTTAAAGTGATCGTGCAAGGTAAGATGACTGTGGTTCGAGCAAGGGAAGTGATAGGGTGGAACCCATGCTATATAGATGAAGATGAAGAAAGTGATGACGAGTCGTCCAAACATTCATTTGATGATAATACCATCTCTACAGATGAATTAGAGAGAGAGGAAGATATTTTGGAAAGTATGGAAAAGGAATTTGCTGGAAGGAAGAAAGTACCAAATGTTTCGATTTTTGAAGATGGCAATGATGATAATTATAGGCAAGAGGGAGATAGTCATATGGGGCCAAATACGTTGGAAGGGTTGGAGGGTAAAGTGGAAGAAGCTAAAAAGGATTATCATTTGGAAGAGGGGGAGGTGGATCGACATGGCATAACAAAACAAAGTTCTGAGGATCCTTTTCTTTTTTATGAATTATTGAATAGAAAGGATGTAGATGTGAAGGAGACGGTTGTGCCGGAATCTAATTCTAGTGTCACACCTATGTGCCCTCCGGGTTATACCCCTCTAGCAAATGATGGTGACAACAGTGAAGGGGAGAAGTCGGTTCACATGGAGAATAAGTACTATACGGTTAAAAATTTAGATGCAGTTAGTCATGTGGACGGTGGAAACAATGATAGCTCTCAAAGAATAACCAAATCTTTAATCAGAGGTGGTGATAATATGGAGCCCCATGCTTCGGCCCCAAGTGGTAACTGTGGTCACAAAATGGAAGATATAGATATTATTGGTCATATGATGGGATACAAGACTACTAAAGTTAATGATGAGATGCTTGATCACCATGGGAGTAAAGAGTATTTTCAATGAATTTTACATCCTTAAATATTCAAGGATTGGGCCACAATCAGGCAAAAAAGAGATGGGTTTCTGAGTTATGTTCTAAGTTCAAGATTAACTTCTTGGCACTTCAGGAGACAAAGTTAGAAGTTGTTGATGATGTTTTAGTTCGACAGTTGTGGGGTAATTCTCGGTACCAATTTGCTTGTAGCGGTTCTGTGGGTGCCTCAGGTGGAATTCTTTGTGTTTGGAATCCGGATATTTTTTTGAAAAACCAAATGGCAGCTTCAGATTATTTTGTTATTCTTGAGGGTTTCTGGAAGCCTACTAACACTAATCTTATGGTTATTTCGGTTTATGCACCACAAGAGTTAAGTGAGAAAAAAATGCTTTGGGATTATCTTTCGCAAATTATCCTAAAGTGGAGAGGTGATGTTATTGTTATGGGTGATTTTAATGAAGTGCGGGTAGAGGCGGAAAGATTTGGTTCTACTTTCCATCCTAGTGGGCCGCGTTTTTTCAATAATTTTATAGCCATGACTGGTCTCGTAGATATTCCTTTGGGTGGTTACTCGTTTACGTGGACTCATTCTACGTCTGGTAAAATGAGTAAGTTGGATAGGTTTCTTGTTTCTGAAGGCTTATTGGATTTATGCCCGCATATTTCGGGGTTGATTTTAGAGAAACATCTTTCCGATCATCGCCCGATTTTGCTCCGTGAATCGGTGTTGGATTACGGGTCTACTCCTTTCCGGTTTTATAATTCTTGGTTACACAATAGGGATCTTGAGAAGATTGTGAGTGATTCGTGGGTCAATGATGGGGTTACAGATAAGAGCGCCATGGTACGCCTTAAAAATAAATTAAAAGCCCTTAAAAATCGTTTGAAAGACTGGGCCAAAGAGATGCGAAGTCAGAAAATTGGAGATAAGATGTTGCTTAAGAAAAAATTGAGGGATTTAGATAAGCGGGTCGATGACGGGGAGGGAGATGTTTTAAAAGAAAGGGGGGAAATTCTGAGTAAAATCCTTGATCTTGATAAGCAGGAAGCAGCAGAGTTAGCTCAAAAAGCTAAAGTCAAATGGGCTATTGAAGGAGACGAGAATTCGAAGTTTTTTCATGGTATTATCAATAAATCTCGGCGGCAACTTGCTATTAGAGGAGTCTTCTCTAATGGGGATTGGTTGGATAGGCCTAATCAAGTTAAGAAAGAGTTTCTTACTCATTTCGCCACTAGATTTTCTAAGCCAGATGCTTTTAGATTACAGTGTGATATGGAATTTCCTAGACGTTTGTCAGAAGATCAATCAGAGCTTATTCAAGGGGAGGTGACGTCTGAAGAAGTTAAACAGGCTGTGTGGGATTGTGGGGCAGAAAAATCTCCGGGTCCAGATGGCTTTACTTTTGAATTTATCAAAAGGTTTTGGGAGTTATTAAAGGATTTGGTGGGTGAGGCGGTTCAGGAATTCTTCAGGACTGGAATTTTTCCAGTTGGTTGTAATTCCTCTTTTATCGCTTTGATTCCAAAGGTGGCGGATGCTAAGTTTGTGAAGGATTTTAGGCCGATTAGTCTAATTGGTGCCCAATATAAAATTATTACAAAAATTTTGGCTAATCGGTTAAAACTGGTGATTGGGGATTTGATTAGTGAAGAGCAATCTGCGTTTGTGCATGGGCGTCAAATCCTAGATGGTCCGTTAATTTTAAATGAAGTGCTTTCTTGGTGTAAAATTAAGAAAAAAAAGGCTATGGTGTTTAAAGTTGATTTCGAGAAGGCTTATGACTCGGTTAGATGGGACTTCTTGGAAGATATCTTGGGACGCTTCGGTTTTGGAACGAAATGGTGTAGATGGATACGTGGCTGCTTGAAGACGGCTAGAGGCTCTGTGTTGGTAAATGGGAGTCCTACAGAAGAGTTTCAGTTTTATAAGGGTTTGCGCCAAGGAGACCCGCTCTCGCCTTTCTTATTCATTTTGGTTATGGAGACACTTCATCTGTCGTTTTTGAGGACTATTGTTCGCGGAGTTTTCACGCCCTTGACAGTGGGCAGTGGGTTTACGCTTTCTCACTTGTTATATGCAGATGATGCGGTGTTCATTGGAGACTGGAAGGAGGAAAATTTTACCAATATTGTGTCTATTTTGCGGTGCTTTCATCTTGCTTCAGGGCTGAAGATTAACATCCAAAAGTCGAAAATGTTAGGTGTTGGTGTTACGTTTACAGAAGTTGAGAGAGTGGCGGCCTTGGTGGGATGTGCGGCAATTAAAACTCCGTTTACATACCTGGGGGTTCTGGTTGGAGGTTCTATGTCTAGAGCGAGTGCGTAGGAAGAGGTTGAGAAGAAAGTTAATGATAGGCTTTCTAAATGGAAATTGAAAACTCTTTCAGTTGGTGGAAGATTGACTCTTTTAAAGACAGTGCTTGGGTCCATCCCTAATTATTATTTGTCTCTTTTTAAAGCTCCGGTTGGGGTGATAAAAAGATTGGAAAATCTGAGGAGTCGGTTTTTTCGCGGAGTGGAGGGTACGAAGACAAAAAACGCGTGGATTGGGTGGAATAAGGTGTGCGCGGATAAGGAAAAGGGTGGTCTTGGAGTTGGAAGCTATTTTGCTTTAAATAGGGCTTTACTTTTTAAATGGATTTGGAGATTTAAGAATAATCCAATGGTGATGTGGGTGAAGGTGGTTAAGGCGATTCATGGAGAGGATGGTCTTCTAGGAAATTGCGATGTTTCTAAAATAGCTTCAGTGTGGCGGGATGTCGTTATTTCGACTAGAGATTTGACAAAGAATGGAATTGATCTGATGGGCTTTTGTAAAAAGAGGATTGGGGATGGTATGGATACTTTATTTTGGAAAGATAATTGGTTAGGAGATACGTACTTCATGCGTAGGTTTCACAGATTATACAACTTGGAGGAGAATAAAAATGCCACAGTGGCTTCTAAATGCACGGGTTGGTGGGGTGATTCTTTTAGACGCTCGCCGATGGGGGGTATGGAGGAAGAGCAAAAGGGGGAGTTGGATAGAATTATGAAAGACGTTTATATTTCAAATAATCGAGACATTTGGCTTTGGGATTTGGTGACAGATGGTTCTTTCTCGGTTAGTTCCACTAGACGATGTATTGATGACGTGATCAATGGTGGTACGGGAGTGCCTACAAGGTGGATCAAGATGATTCCTATAAAAATCAATGTTTTTGCTTGGAAGATGATGTTGAATGGCTTACCTACGAGATGGAACATGTCTACAAGAGGCATAGACTTGGAGTCTATCTTATGTCCGGTTTGTGGAGTTAAAGCTGAAGAGATTGGTCATCTTTTTTTCGAGTGTAGTTTTGCTCAAGAGATTTTTACTAAAATTGGAAAATGGTGGGATGTAGTTTTACCAAACGATTGGTCTTTAGCGAATTGGAGGACTTGGCTTCAAGATTTGAGATTACAAAAGCTTACTAAAGAAATTCTGGAAGGAGTGTTTTATGTGGCGTGGTGGTACATCTGGAGATTTCGGAACGATACAATCTTTGGAAAAACACTTCCTAAAAAGAGTGTTATATTTGATGATATTGTTGCTCAATCGTTCCTTTGGTGTGATAGTCGGTCTAAGAAAAAAATAGATTGGAACTTGTGGCATTTAAATCCTTCCTTAATTGTGATGTAATTGTTTTATTTCTGTGCTAGTTTTTTGCTAGTTGCTCTTAATAAAATTTTGCTGTTCAAAAAAAAAAAATCATTACAACGAGAAAAAGATAAAATTCGATAGTCTTTCTAAAAACTTAAAATGAAAACGTGACTAGTCAACCGTACTAAATGTCAAAGTTTATACAAAAACAAGGCCGTTCACGTTAACACCAGCTACTTAACGCGTCGAATTCAGGATTAAATAGAAACCATAACATTGACCTGTTCAAATATTTGAAAACTTTACTGCATATATATATATACTAGGCGAATCCCCGCATGTTGTGCAGAAACAAAATTATGTAATTAGAATAATAATACATATATCAAGGAGAATATAAAATACCATAACTCCTTTAAAGCCGGGCTGCTACTGACATCATCTATGAGTCCCACTTCATAGTCACAGACTCTATCTTGTCCCCTATCAGTATCATGCTAACCTGCAGGGACAGTAACAAATATCGTGAGCTATAAAGCTCAATGAGTAATCGTATCTGCAAATAACAAGTATTAGAAATACATTCATATAACTGTCTGGATATCGAATCCAAACTCCTAGCCTTACTGGCTGACCAAAATCTCTTAGGATTTCACATCCTAATTTATAGCCTTACAGACTAAAACATGATAACCTGCAATTATCAGCCACTTCAGTTATTTGCACATATAATCATATATAACCATTTCTGTCCCATATTTCTTAGTCACATCGGACCGCACCTTATATCCTGGCTATTTAAGTCGCACCCTGTGTCATAGCTATATAAGCTGCACCAAAACATTATCAATATATAAATCATAGCCCAAAGGCCACACCAGCTGGGTTAAATAACCCGATATCATAGCCATAAGGCCGCACCATGTACCTGTAACAATATCATAGCCAAAAGGCCGCACCAAATATCATAGCCCGAAGGCCGCACCAGAATTATATGGCTCACGGGTTAGCCCGCTGTTGCCTAGACTCACGGGTTAGTCCGCTGTTGTCTATATAAATTTAACTCATCAGAATAAACTGTGGCTCACGGGTTAGCCCGTTGTTGCCTAGACTCACGGGTTAGCCCGCTGTTGTCTATATAACAGTTTACATAGATATATTGACTCACAGTTCCGTTCTTGTCTATAACAGACTCACAGCTTATCTGGTCTTGTCATTTTATTGACTCACAGTTCCGTTCTTGTCTATTATAAACTCACGGCTTATCTGGTCTTGTCATTTTCATATGTCTTTACGCTTGTCATTTTCGTCCCTCAAATCTGTTTCAACCTGTAACAGTTCAATCATCATATATCATATATGATATCAGTGAGATTACTCACCTGGATGCTAGCTGCATTTAAATCCCGGTTGTTTCTTGCCTTTGCGTGTACCACAACCATTTTGTCTCATACCTATTTATTCATTTATATATCAAATGATAATAGGTTAATAATCATTCTAATTAACTCTAATACAATAGAGTTCAATACATTATCATTATAAACAATGCCTAGTTAATAAACTTTCCGTTTACTAACTTTTTATGAATTTTACTATTCACCGAGGCATTCGAATCGATCTACAGTGCCCCCGAGGGGTCGAAAACTCAATATAAAAATTTTCCGAAACTATTCAGACCATAACGAGCCTATGGTTCAAGTTTGAGCTAAATCGGATAAGCCAAGCAAAAGTTAGCATTTCGGAGTCCCTGCCTGGGGGGCGCACTGCGCCAGGGCCAGGGCGCACCCCGCCTGGCTTTTGGACGCACTGCGCCTGGCGCCTGCGCAGGTCTCCTGTCCAGCCGCGATTTGTACACTGTAGCAAGCAGTTTTGGTCCATTAAGTCCTTATTTCAGTCCTTAATCGTTTGGGGTTTGTTTCTAGGCTAAACCCTTATACTTTAACAAGGTTTTCAACTATTCAAAACAACTAAATCAATCAAAATGAAGAATTAGGGTTCTTAGTTCCAAAACCCCAAAACTTCAAATTCATCACAAATAGCAATCTACTTCCAAAATCTTGAATTAAGCCCTTATTAGCATGACTTAATGGAAGTATTAAACCATTTTAACCACAAAATCCTAATTGAAAATGCAGTTTTCAGTTCCTATCAAATTCATCAAGGACTAACAAGCTAGAACTTGAAGAACTAACCTTTCAAGCTTCAATTTCTCCAATTCCAAAGCTATGATCCGAAATGCAACTTAAACCTTCAAGGATTCTTCAATTTTTGCAGAATTTGTAGAGAGAAAACTCTCTCCCGTTGCTGCCCAAAATCTGCACATGTGGGGAGAAATTTCCAACTATTTATACCTCCTAAATTTACAATTTTGGTCCCTAAGTTCCATTTCTTGAACTTTGACCACAATAATCAAGTTTTATTACAATAACACTTCCATTCTTTATACATTTGCCACAAACAACAATATTTTTCATATTTGGTCCTTCACGTGGTCAAATGACCAAATTACCCTTTCGTGGTAAAATGACCAAAAATCAATTTTTATAACATTTTAAGTCCAAAACTCAAAATATTATTTCAAACTAAATACTTTTCTGTCCAAAAGACCAATTTCCCCTTCCAAGGTAAAATGACCATTTTACCCTTTTTATTATATTTATAAAAAGAGTATCTTGGCGTTACAAATTCTCCCCTCCTTCAAAAGATTTCGTCCCCGAAATCATACAAACAAGCGAGGGTAATTCTATCTCGTTATAATTTCGGTTTCCCATATCATATGGAAACATTCATGGTTTTGCCAAAGCTCTTTAACCATACTAATCTCCGTATCTCGTGGTTATATCACCACTCGCATATCATTCCTCCGGTTGTCCCGGGCTCCTTAACTGCTAATCTACCTTCCTTTCAGCATGAGGTATTCGTTAAAATTTATCATTCCATGTTCTCAGAACCATGAGACCCATAGAAAACATTACAAATATCTTGAAGTTCATCAAGAAACTTCAATCAGTACACCCCAAATTCTTACTCTTTGGAACATATGGAAAAGTCCAATAGATGAGGACTTAACTTTACTTTCGTCCCAAACAGATTTTTAGTCTTTTAAAGGGATATTTTGAGTATCACCATTTTCCTCACTTGGAGTTTCAATGGTTTTACTCAACAATCCGCATACTACTTTTGTCGATTTTTGTCTATTTCCCATCTTTCTCGAATTTGCCTAATCTTTTCTTCTATTTGAGGTACAATCTCGGGTCCAGCCAACGGCGTCTCCCCAACTTCAGTCTAGTAAATCGGCGTGCAACACGACACTCCATACTATGCATTATACGAGTCATTTGAATGCCGGTACGAAGACTATTATTATCTACGGTTTCTACCAAAGATAGGCGATCTTCTCATCTTTCACCAAGGTCCGTTATGCAAATTTCAAGCATATCTTCTAGAGTCTGCATCATTTTCTCGCCTCGTCTATCAATTCTGAAATTCCTATACAGTACTTGTTAGTACTTTTAAACTAAAAAAATTCTAGGAATCAATGCTAAATTTAGCAAATAATTCTAGTATTTCGACCCGATAAAATCGACACTGGTAGCGCATGCCGACAAATTTCTTTTTCTATGTAGTTTTTCACTACTTTTCAACCTTAAAGTCTTCCCTGGTCGGTATAAATTTGCACTGGCTTCATCAACCAATCTGCAATTACCCATATGGTGTCATACCCATGCGGCACTGGCTAAGACTTTATCATAAAGTCTATAATATTTTCGTCCCCATTTCTTCTTTGGGACCCACAACGGTTAAATTTTCTGTATACTTCTAATGGTTTGACTGTAGTTACACACAAGTCAAACATTTTTCACATGTCTTTCAATG
The DNA here is from genome assembly GCA_023525715.1 of Cichorium intybus. Lineage (NCBI taxonomy): Eukaryota > Viridiplantae > Streptophyta > Magnoliopsida > Asterales > Asteraceae > Cichorium > Cichorium intybus. The sequence continues at coordinate 53,015,172 of CM042009.1, forward strand.
TCTTTCTTTCATTCCCGGCCACCAATACATAGGTTATATCGACCTATCCAGTCTGGTATTGCCCCGGGTATGCTGCATATCTAATACGAAATACATCTTTTCAAGATGATCTTCATGTTTCACTTTGCTTTGGAATCCACATTCATAACCACCAAGGGTTTAAATCGCTGTGATTTTCCAACTAGCTTATGCTAATATCCAATCATTTATTTATTTTTCACATTTTCAGACTTGCACACTTCTTTCTGTGCTATCCGAATCAATTCAGGTAATCGATTTGCCACATTCATACATGTGAATGTAACCTTCAAAGGTTATTATTTTCAATTCAAGGCATCTATAGCCACATCTGCTCATTTTAAGATGGTACAAGATTTCATACCCGAAATCTCTAAGTAACCCATCTATCTTATTTATGTCATATCTAGCTTCTTTTTGATCAATTAAGTACTTTAAACATTTATTATCCATACAAACAGTAAGCTTTACACCATACAAATAGTGTTTCCAAAGCTTCAGTACCAAAATCATAGATGCTACTGCAACGTCATGCATCTACACTCAAAGTTGGATACATTTCAATGATCCAATTTAGCTTCTCCGCTTAGCATCAATGCTAACGTCAGAGTTTCACACAAGGTTTATTCCAAACCTTTACAAGATACCTGTGGTCTTTCTACTCACTCAAACTTTATACTTTTATTAGTCAACCTTAGTCAACTGAACAACAATCAAGGAGCAGCTTTCCACAACTCTCATATAGTAACCCGCCAATCCAAGGAAACTACAATTCTAGTCAGCTTCCTCAGGTGGTTCCAGTTTTATCATAGCATCAATCCCACTGGATTTACTTTATCATCTTTGGCACTATTAACATGCCCAAAGAATTTATAACTTCTTTTAGCCAAATTTTCATACTTGGAGGATTTTACCTATCACTTTAACTCAGTGAAGTAACTCCAATATCTGGTACAAACATACCTCATATTCGATCTGGTTTCGAAAATATCAGATTCTCAATAATAAATGCACACATGCATCAACTTGTCTTTCTTCTTTTCAGATAAGGTAGGGCTCCATACGATGACACGTTCGGCCATATGAGACCCCGATTCCAAAAACAATTTCTTCAAATTGTTTTACCACTCTGCCATCTCTGCAGAAGCTAATCAATATAGAGCCTAATTCCCAGGAACGGCTCCCAAAATCAATTTAATCATAAACTCTTCTCGCCAATCTGGCAGAAATTCTAGAAGTTCTTTTCAAAAGAAACATCCGAGAGTTTATTTAAAGTAGTACACTACTATCACTGCTTTGTTTAGCTTGGCCCATACCACGTATGCCAACTACAACATCATTCTTTTATTAACTCTTTTCCGAGTTTAAGTAAAGGAAAATAACCGGTATTCTCAGCTACGGTCATTTACCGTGGATTTTCCTCCACTTCATTTCTGATTTTAGAACCATAATGTTCTTATTTCTATTATTCATGTTAGCATAATTCATTGCTAACCAATTCATATGCATAATTGCTTCAGATTCAATGGTAGTCATCGGCTTCAGATTTATAGGGAAAAATGGTCCCGTAAATCCTAGGCAGACTACTTTCCAGGTGTTCAATATCTAGAACATTCTTGCTATCTACTATAGCTATTTCCACAATTTCATCTAAAATCGTTGATGAAATATTCCAACAAGACATCAAGTCATCGATCCCAAGCATAGCTTCTTGGATCAAATATAACATACACAAGTTATATTCAGAACAATTATAGCGGAGATCATATCAGTCTCCCACGAGCTTCTTCCACATTCTGCTGGAATGTTCAAAGTACCACTAGTCCTTTTTGACCATTCGTTCCTTCTTTCTTTCCTGGGTTCATCACCCGTTACTCCACATTTAGCATGTGAGTATTTCATAAGGAAGTGATCTATAGTTCCACGCTGGAACCACTTCCGTCCCACACGACAAACTCGAGCAACATGCTCCCATTTTCTGCAATTTCATCTACTAAACAGTAGAGTCTCAACTCTACAATGTTCTGAGTGCTTTTCCTGCACTTCTTACATTACATCTTCTTTTCATTTTGGTCTCTTCCTTTCAAGGCTAGACCTGAATCGTTTTAACTTTTTCTTGTAGTCTCATCTACTTTTCTTTCACCTTGATATCAATCAGGGTGAGCACCCAATTTCTTTCTCTGACCACAGCAACTACTGTTACTTATCATGTGGATTTTCTACTACTTGTCTCGTTGACCCTCGTTCAATGGAGCCTTGAGAAAAGAGCTGATTCGCCTCTTAAAGCTGCACGTCCTAAATTCCTCCTAGTAATATTCGCTGCTCATACTTCGTATACGTTAGAAGTCAGCAATAGTTAGGTTATATATGTATAATAACAACTTATATACACCTAACGATACATCATATCTACTGTCTCAAGGTTTAAGTCCAGGAATCTACTCTATAGACACCTAGTTCACTTAAACCACGGCTTTGATACCAACTTGTAACACCCGGCTTTTAAAACAAAACACCCCTTAAAAAATTTTCATTAAAAACACAGGTTTCAATACATAAAACCATAACAAAGGGGTATATTTTAATAAAAACGGGTACAAGTGTATCAAGGAGAGTATAAAATACCATAAATCCTTTAAAGCCGGGCTGCTACTGACATCATCTATGAGTCCCACTTCATAGTCACGGACTCTATCTTGTCCCCTATCAGTATCATGCTAACCTGCAGGGACAGTAACAAATATCGTGAGCTATAAAGCTCAGTGAGTAATCGTATCTGCAAATAACAAGTATTAGAAATACATTCATATAACTGTCTGGATATCGAATCCAAACTCCTAGCCTTACTGGCTGACCAAAATCTCTTAGGATTTCACATCCTAATTTATAGCCTTACAGACTAAAACATGATAACCTGCAATTATCAGCCACTTCAGTTATTTGCACATATAATCATATATAATCATTTCTGTCCCATATTTCTTAGTCACATCGGACCGCACCTTATATCCTGGCTATTTAAGCCGCACCCTGTGTCATAGCTATATAAGCTGCACCAAAACATTATCAATATATAAATCATAGCCCAAAGGCCACACCAGCTGGGTTAAATAACCCGATATCATAGCCATAAGGCCGCACCATGTACCTGTAACAATATCATAGCCAAAAGGCCGCACCAAATATCATAGCCCGAAGGCCGCACCAGAATTATATGGCTCACGGGTTAGCCCGCTGTTGCCTTGGCTCACGGGTTAGCCCGCTGTTGCCTAGACTCACGGGTTAGCCCGCTGTTGTCTATATAAATTTAACTCATCAGAATAAACTGTGGCTCACGGGTTAGCCCGCTGTTGCCTAGACTCACGGGTTAGCCCGCTGTTGTCTATATAACAGTTTACATAGATATATTGACTCACAGTTCCGTTCTTGTCTATAACAGACTCACAGCTTATCTGGTCTTGTCATTTTATTGACTCACAGTTCCGTTCTTGTCTATTATAAACTCACGGCTTATCTGGTCTTGTCATTTTCATATGTCTTTACGCTTGTCATTTTCGTCCCTCAAATCTGTTTCAACCTGTAACAGTTCAATCATCATATATCATATATGATATCAGTGAGATTACTCACCTGGATGCTAGCTGCATTTAAATCCCGGTTGTTTCTTGCCTTTGCGTGTACCACAACCATTTTGTCCCATACCTATTTATTCATTTATATATCAAATGATAATAGGTTAATAATCATTCTAATTAACTCTAATACAATAGAGTTCAATACATTATCATTATAAACAATGCCTAGTTAATAAACTTTCCGTTTACTAACTTTTTATGAATTTTACTATTCACCGAGGCATTCGAATCGATCTACAGTGCCCCCGAGGGGTCGAAAACTCAATATAAAAATTTTCCCAAACTTTTCAGACCATAACGAGCCTATGGTTCAAGTTTGAGCTAAATCGGATAAGCCAAGCAAAAGTTAGCATTTCGGAGTCCCTGCCTGGGGGCGCACTGCGCCAAGGCCAGGGCGCACCCCGCCTGGCTTCTGGGCGCACTGCGCCTGGCGCCTGTGCAGGTCTCCTGTCCAGCCGCGATTTGTGCACTGTAGCAAGCAGTTTTGGTCCATTAAGTCCTTATTTCAGTCCTTAATCGTTTGGGGTTTGTTTCTAGGCTAAAACCTTATACTTTAACAAGGTTTTCAACCATTCAAAACAACTAAATCAATCAAAATGAAGAATTAGGGTTCTTAGTTCCAAAACCCCAAAACTTCAAATTCATCACAAATAGCAATCTACTTCCAAAATCTTGAATTAAGCCCTTATTAGCATGACTTAATGGAAGTATTAAACCATTTTAACCACAAAATCCTAACTGAAAATGCAGTTTTCAGTTCCTATCAAATTCATCAAGGACTAACAAGCTAGAACTTGAAGAACTAACCTTTCAAGCTTCAATTTCTCCAATTCCAAAGCTATGATCCGAAATGCAACTTAAACCTTCAAGGATTCTTCAATTTTTGCAGAATTTGTAGAGAGAAAACTCTCTCCCGTTGCTGCCCAAAATCTGCACATGTGGGGAGAAATTTCAACTATTTATACCTCCTAAATTTACAATTTTGGTCCCTAAGTTCCATTTCTTGAACTTTGACCACAATAATCAAGTTTTATTACAATAACACTTCCATTCTTTATACATTTGCCACAAACAACAATATTTTTCATATTTGGTCATTCACGTGGTCAAATGACCAAATTACCCTTTCGTGGTAAAATGACCAAAAATCAATTTTTATAACATTTTAAGTCCAAAACTCAAAATATTATTTCAAACTAAATACTTTTCTGTCCAAAAGACCAATTTACCCTTCCAAGGTAAAATGACCATTTTACCCTTTTTATTATATTTATAAAAAGAGTATCTTGGCGTTACACCTACTTTGGGACGGGTATCGGTTCTACTATTTGGGTTCATCGGGTTTTCTGTTCCTCGGGTTCGGTTCTACCGGTTCCGAAGAAAAAACTGACCCGGACCAAGTAATATGAAACGTGTTTTCTATTTTGGTTTGAGATACACGCTATCGGCTATTCCATTCCATTCTTACGTAAAACCCAAAACCCTTTCCCGATCAATCCTCGATACCGAACCCGTCTCCCAAACCCTTTCCCGCTCGTGCCATTCTTACATGCGACTGATCAACCCGCCGGTGAGTTACCGGCTTCCCCATTCTCCCGAAATCGTTGATGCTGATAAGGAGGCAACAAGTTTACGTCCCAAACTGATAATGGTGATTGCAAATTGGGTTTATTCCCCCTCAAGAGCTAGAGAAGTTGAAGTAAGTACACATTATCTTTCGGTTTTCTTGATTATTTCTGATTTTGGTTCATTGTAATTGGTATTTGGATTGGTTATTTGGATTGGTAATTGTAATTGGTAATTTGGTATTTGGATTGGTATTTGGATTATTTTCGATTTGGGTTCACTGTAATTCATTTCCATATGGTTTTTAGAAGTAGAATGGCATAATGAGGAAAAAGTTGAAAGTACATTGTTATAATGGGTATGATATGAAAAGAATTGAGTCTCCTGTTCACTGTAATTCATTTCCACATTGGATTATTTCTGATTTGGATTCACTGTAATTGGTATTTGTAACAGTTTTTAGTTTTATAACTTGTTTTAGCAATATTATAAGCAACCTACTTTATAATAGTTGTTAGTAATAGCAACTTACTTTATAAATGCAGAAATTTGAACCGGTTTGAGTCTCCGGTTAAGCCAATTACTTTTTACAAATTGTTTTACTTTTTACTTTTTATATTGGTACTTCATTACTATTTTATCAAATGCCGATATTACCCTTGTATATATTTAGACGTAAAGGATTTGTATTTCCATCTTATTTCATTATTTAGATGCTGCACATCCGGTTCCTAGCCCAAAGCCATTGGAAAACATGCAAACTATTGACGCAGCCCAAATTCCGGTTCCTAGCTGAAAACCACTGGCCCAAGCACAAAATTGGTTCCACCCGGTCCGGAACAGGAAAACCGGAACCGGAACCGAGTAAAAAACCGAACCCGTCTGTACCCTATATGGTCCGGTTCTCGGTTCCAACTTGTACGTCAAATCGGGTCGGTTCTTTGTCGGGTCGGTCCGGGCCCTGGACCCTATCTCATCCCTATTATCTACTATGTACTAACAATTGTATATATGAAACAAAAAGTTGATGTATCACTAATGAATTATCTTATATCAAAACATTTGTTCTAAAAACTCAAAAAATAAAGAAATAATTAGTTAAATAATATCATAATAAATAAGCAATAAGAAATTTTAGGATAATAGTTAAAAAATATTATATATAGTATAGCTAGAATCTATACTGTGGAATTATTTTAGACTTATTGTTAACGAACTAACAAACTAATGATAATGTTTGTATTGATTTAATAAAGATACTAAAAGCATGTTTTATGTACATTTAATTCTAAAAATTACATATACAATAAAATTCAAATCATGTTTCATAATCTATTTTAAACAATTAAAAACTAATATTTATTTAAAATGAATCACCGTGATTCAAGTGATAATATCATTATAATATATAATTTATCGTAATATGTTGATTATAAACTAACGTTGACATTATTATTGAAAAGAACATGAAAAGTCATAACAGTTTTAAATAAATGTGATTGAAGTAAAAATACCTCTATTAATAATTATAATATGTAGGTAATTGTAAAATGTATTTATATATTAATAAACTTCATTTCTTAGAATATAATTATAATATATGATGAACTAAGTATTTTGTAAAAACTATTAAATTTAATCAAATTTAAATATTGATTATATGTATGATTTACTAAGTAATTTGTAAAATCATTCTTTTCGATCAAATTAAATTATTAATTATATTTTTATTAGAAATGGAAGAACAATTATTTATTGACCCACTTGCTTTATTTTTTTCAATAATCTCTTCAAGTATTCATGTGTTTTTTTATTAATCTTCTTGAATTTCCGTTTAAATATAAATTATAAAATATAATATCTATTTAACTAATTATATATAAAGTTCTTTCAAAATACTAAACACCCAAATATATAAATAAGATTTTATTTTATAAATCACAAGCATAACACATGATAATAAAATATCAAAGCTTGTATTACATGAAAATGTATACTATTCTAATTGATGAAATAAGAATACCAAAAATCTCAAATATGAATCTAAATCATCAACTAATTACATAAGCTTAAGTTTGAGTTACAAAATAAGCATAAAACATAGTAAAATATAATAACTTCATTGCGAAATGTGTTTCATACACACACATATTCTTTGTCGATAATGGTTGCATGATCATCGTAATATGACTCGAAATATATAAAAAAAAAAAAAACTCAAGCCAACACAAATCTCTTTAAACCCTGACATTCTTCTTTCTATATGATTTTCTCACTTAGTATGTGATTTGTATTTGTGGGTTACTCAAATGATTGTCCTCTTTTATAGTAAAAAAAAGACTATTCAACTACAATTCATTTGATAGTCATAAATTATATCATTATAAGTTTAAATACTTAGTAATTATAATATATAAGATAAAAACTCTTGAGTGATTTTTAATAATTAGTTGAAAGATAAAAATGTGGAGGTTTCAAATGAATAAGGTGCAAGAATGAGATCTATCTTGAACCATATTCATTTGGATGGCCGCTATTATATATATATATATATATATATATATATATATATATATATATATATATATATATATATATATATATATATATATATATATATATATATATATATATATAAAAGTGATTGGGTGAGGACTCTTCTTAAAGTGAGAACTCGTGAGGACACCTTAAAAAATTGAAAAAAAATAAACAAAAAATATAAATAATAGAATGAATCATAGTACTTTATTAGAGAAAAAAAATTCGAAAAAGAACTTTTGGATCATTATTTTTTTTATAATGAAACAATGATCCACAAAATAAAAAAATTTGTGGATCATTGCTGTTTTTCAATTATCCAAATTTTTTTTCCAATTTTTTTTATAATGATATCGTACTATTCTCGATTTTATGATTTGTATTTTTTTATATTTTTTTCAAATTTTTTAAGGTGTCCTTAAGAGTCCTCACCGAAAAAAGAAGTCCTCACCGGAACGGGACCCTATATATATATATATATATATATATATATATATATATATATATATATATATATATATATATATATATATATATATATATATATATATATATATATATATATATATATATATATATATATATATATATATATATATATATATAGGGTCCGGTTCCGGTGAGGACTCTTTTTTCGGTGAGAACTCACGAGTACACCTTAAAAAAATTGAAAAAAAATATAAAAAAAATACAAATCATAAAATCGAGAATAGTACTATATCATTATAAAAAAAATTTGAAAAAAAAAATTTGCATCATTGCAAAACGTAATGATGCAATTTTTCTGTTTTTTATTTTGGATCATTATTTCATTATAAAAAAATAATGATCGAAAATTTTTTTTTTTTTTTGAATATTCTTTTTCTCCGATATAGTACTATGATCCATTTTATTATTTATATATTTTTATATTTTTTTCAATTTTTTAAAGTGTCCTCGCAAGTTCTCACTTTAAGAAGAGTCCTCACCCGATCCTGATTATATATATATATATATATATATATATATATATATATATATATATATATATATATATATATATATATATATATATATATATATATATATATATATATATATATAGGGTTAGGTACATATGAGACCATTAGATTTCGTGAAACCGGGAGACGCAATCCTATTTACTCATTTTGGGTGTAAAACAAAAAAATAATAAAAAAATACAAAATAAATGAAAATTTTGAAATATATATATATATATATATATATATATATATATATATATATATATATATATATATATATATATATATATATATATATATATATATATATATATATTATTTTCATCATCTTTTATTCAAAATAAATGAATAATTAGTGTTTTTTTCATATTCTAGTATAGTATTACACTATTATGTGCAATATTCTATTAGAATATGCAACATTCCACTGAAATATTCTTTTGATTTTTCCAGTTTTTTTAACCATTTTTTATTTTTTAGATAGAATAAATAGCGAAAATTAGTGTAATTTTTTTTAAATTCTCATTATTTTAGCCTATTTTAATATTTTTTATTTTTGATCTCCAAAATTAGTGATTAGGATTGTGTCTCCCCGTCTCAGATAATTTGCATGGTCTCATTAGAACTTATATATATATATATATATATATATATATATATATATATATATATATATATATATATATATATATATATATATATATATATATATATATATATATATATATATATATATATATATATATATATATATATATATATATATATATATATATATATATATATATGAAATTGTTCAAATGAGAACCACTAAAATTTTAACAACCGTGAGACCGATATTCACACATTAAGAAACATGTTTTTTTTCGTTTTTTCAAAGTTGTTTATTATGTGAAAATACATTAAATTTAATAAATTTTATTATTTTTTAATACGTTTTACAGTATTCATAATTTAAAAATTTTTCTAGTTATTAAACTGTGAATATTAAAATGTAATTTTTTTCTTTAAAACACATCAATATTGATATCTAATAGCAAAGGGATGATAATTGTATATATTTATGTGTTTCGTAATTTATTTTGATAAAAAAAACAAGTGTTAAAAATAAAAGATACAACTTTATTAGACTGTGAATTAATGGTTTTCACAGTTCTCAACCTTTTAGTGGTTTTCATTTGAACTCATCCATATATATATATATATATATATATATATATATATATATATATATATATATATATATATATATATATATATATATATATATATATATATATATATATATATATATATATATATATATATATATACATATATATATACATATATATATATATATATATATATATATATATATATATATATATATATATATATATATATATATATATATATAAGGTAGACGTTCGTTTACAAGTGGGGGAGGGGGCGGGGAAACGACCCTTTCAGATAACGACGCAATTATTAATATTTTATAGAAACCCCCCCCCCCCCCTACAAGGGGCTGTACACCTTGGACCACGCTAGGGGCACTGCCCCGAGACCCTACCAGGGACACTGTCCATTGGATCCTCTTCCCTAGGGATGCTGCCCTCGACCCCCATAATCCTAAGTCCTAATATGTCGCAGTCGTTGATGCAGTTAAAAGTCAAAAATAAAAACCTTATTATCAAATAGTTAGGATAAGTAAGGGTCTAAGCAAAGAGTTCATGGTTGACACTATTGTTTCGATAACAAGACCGTATTATAGTGTCACTCTATAGCAAGTGTTTATTACTACACTTATTGATCCCTAAACAAACTTAAAAATTTGTAAACCATAAGCCAAATTTAGATCTAAGCATAAACACTTGATCCAACACAATCTTGCCAAAAACCGAATGTTTTCATAAAATAAACCAAATGACAATTGTTCTTAGAACCAAACTAAAATTAGAGTCGAATCCTTACTCCCAATCAAAATACTAAATCTCTGTGATTGGACAATTACCTGGATGCGGAATACTAGAAGCACAAGAGAGATTACAAAACTAAGATGTTCCGAATAAAGTAAATATAACCAACTATATGCATGAAACTGAAAAGATACGAAAATTGAATCAAAGATGTCAGTGATTCACTCGATGGATCGGTCTTCGCTCCCGAATTTCGACCTACCGACCTCTATTTATAGTTAGGAAATCTGACGGCCCGCGCCAATAACTATCGGTATCCGTGTCGCATTTAAAGTGTTTTTATCCCAAATCTAGCGCAGCAAAAGGGAACTCCCCGCGTCGCAAGCTCCTATTTGTTCTTATCCTCGTTTATTCTCTTCAACTTTCATCAATTCTGCATTTAAATCCCTGTATTTTATCTAAAATTACACACAAGACACTTTGCAATAAAAGTGAGTGATATTAGTCCTTTTATAAAATATAAAATAACTAAAACCTTATCCAATAACACGTACAATATGCAATATCAAAGAGCGTTAACAAGTCTAAATTTGTCGATCCGAGTGTGCACCCTGCACCTCCAGTCTCAGAACGTAAACTGAACTCAGTGTATCTCGATAGTAATACCGACTACACTAAAATCACCAACATACACACACACACCCATATATATATATATATATATATATATATATATATATATATATATATATATATATATATATATATATATATATATATATATAAAGAGAGAGAGAGAGAGAGAAACAAATGTAACTAGATAAATATTGTGTAACCTTTTAACTAAATATGGACCAATTGTTTTAAATCTCGATAGGGGCATAATATATGGAATGCTTCAAATAAGAACCATTAAAATATTAAGAACCAAATAAACTAATCTTAGCCTATCGTTAAAAAGAGTGAATGGATGTGATTAAAGAGGTTAAAATCCTTCTTCTTCTTTTTTGCTTTTTTGGTAAAAAAGGGGACAAAATGGTCATTTTACGGTCTAATACATGTCATTCATGTATACATTCATAATTAAATACTCATTCATATACTAATTCATAATTTAATACACTAATTCATATACCATTTACAGTTTAATGCAAAACAATTATGAAAACTAATATATTCATACATTTTTATACAACCCAATAATATATACATTCACAAGGAAATTAATACAAAACAGTCATGCATTCATCATTTACATTTTAACACACAAACTTTATATAATCATACACATCTTTTAGAAATTAATACAGAAAAAATATACATTCACAGCTTAAAATTCACCTTATTTCGTTGAGACACTTCATCAAAACTTTGAATGCACTATATTCACAACAAGCACACAAGAAAAACTTAACATTCATACGAGATTCACAGCTTAATAAAGAAAAAGACATACATCATCAGCTACATTCACAACTTAAAACTTACTCTATTTCATTGAGGCATTTCATCAAACTCCTTTTGTGCATTACACCTTGGATCTGACCAAATCCGAATTTCAACTCCATTTCAGATCTGAAGCCACCAGAGAGGATGAAGGAGGCGGTGGTAGGACGGGGATTGTAGAGGAAAGTGGCGGCACCATAGAGAAGAGAAAGAGATCTAATACTTGAAAAAGATTACAATATGAAATAGATCTACAGATCTGACGTCATCAACATGGTGGTGGCAATTGTTTTCATTGCTGGAAGGAGAAGATGGTGGGAGATCTGATGTAGTCAGTGGTAGAGTAGCGACGATTGGTGGAGGTCGGTTGTTGGCGACAATCGTTGGTGAACATAGTCAATGGAATCAAAGGGTGGAGGCGGTGATGATGAGTTTGGCTGTAACACCGGACTTTTACACACAAGTACACCCAAAAAGTTTAACAAAACAACTAAGCACACATAGGTGTAATGTCAATATATAAATACAGTTTACAGGTTGTTATCAAAATACAACATGTGTCATCTCGGAAACAAGTCGGGTTACAAAAGAAAGTTTTCCACACAAATGTCCTGGTCCACAACTATCCTTCAACACGTTCTTCCCTCTATCATTACTACTAGGTCCTGCAGACATAAAGATAGCATCTATAAACTACAAGAGCCTAGTGAGTAATCATATAATAAATTTGAAGTAACGGTACGTTTCTTTCATCAAGCAATAAATTCAAAATTATATAAAAGAATTATTCACATCTTGGATCAACTGTGGCAATTATAATCAACTATAATTGCTAAATCAGTTGCAATCAGCTACAACTGCATATTCTGCTTTAAGGTTGCCATCAACCACAACCAATTAATAATTAGCTATTGAGAATGCAATCAGCTACACTCGTTTATCAGCAATTAAGAGTGCAATCAGCTACACTCATTTATCAGCTATTGAGAGTCCAATCAACTACACTAATTTATCAGCTATTGAGAGTGCAATCGGCTACACTCATTTATTTCAACTAACATAAATGTTGCTTTACTTTAATACGAGTTTTAGCTATCATTTAGGTTTAATACATAATTACTCACCTTGGGTAGGATCAGTGTGTGGTGCTCCCAAGCTCCTTGTTTCTGCCTCCTTCCTATGTATATTAGTTGTATTTTAACATCATAAGATTAGTGACATTCTATCTTATCCATTACAATAAGGTTGGGTTGAAAGGGTTAAGCCACAATGGAGATATAAAGTTTTTGTTCAGTGGCCTAAGCGGCGCTATCTTTAGATGATATCGTCGTTATCATCATGTTGGCTGAAGTCCATCACGACTGATCGCGAGCTTAGCGACACTATCTTGACTACTTAGCGGCGCTAACATCGTTGTGTAGTCATACCTCGAATCTATTTGGTTTCAGACCTCAAAATCATTAATTCAACGCAATTTACATCTAAGGTTTCAACTCAATTTCAGGTTATAGCATTAGGTTTCGATCAAACTGACAAAATACCTAAGATAGATCATCCAGGGTTCCATAACCCCTAATTCCTTCAAAGAAATCAACTTACCTCTTGACTTTTGTAGTCTATAACACTTTTTAGGATTATATATGAGCTTCCTCGGCTATTCCTTTTAATCCATCATCAAAATTTGTATAAATACATATAATATGGAAAAAAAATACTTAAGGTAAAAACATAAAATAATTACAAAATTAAAAAGATTTTTTATTCGAATTTCATTACAATTTAACCTAAAATCTGTTATCACAGCTAAAAGAATAAAAATAAGAAAAAAAATTTGCAAGGTTTTATAGTCTTTAAACACAAAAAATAATGTTAAGAGTCAAATTGTTTTTTTTTCTTTTCGATAAATTTTGAGACATCTATATCAATATCCCATATAATTTTAGTGCTTTTTACAATCAGTTTCTTGATTATAATCAAGACGGATGCAAAATTCATCAATAACCGTAATATCAGAATTTTTTTTTCCCAGCTAATATAAGTAGTGACAATTTTTTTTCGCGGAGTTGCATCCTATTAAAACAAAAAATTGCATTACGTCATCGGAATTTAGACGTTGCCTAAACTACCCCAAAACACCTTATAATTTCGCCACTGATTATAATCTATGATTGAGTATCGATTAAATTCTCACACCATGATGACGTCAACGGCATGGGATACGAAAATTCTAGCTTTCAAAATATGAGATAAAATTATTGAATTGTCTTCCCACAATGTTTCAAGTTAGACTCATTTAAAGAATAAAGTGTTCAAGTGAAATTCATCAATATAGAAAGATTCAAAACACAAACCAAAACAAGCCACCTAATCTTAGACCGGTGAGCAGCAGGGTCCCACCCTCCAACCATGGCGAACGTTACACAATCCTGGATTCACACTTTCATCATGGGTCAACTTCACCATGCCCCTTTCTTTCAACTTTCCGGCCACCTTCCATCACCACCTATTATATATATATATATATATATATATATATATATATATATATATATATATATATATATATATATATATATATGAACTAAATTTTTAAACATATTACTTTTATGTTCAAAGATGAATATGTTTAGATGTGCACATGTGTCGGGTCATATACGGTTATAAACATGAGTTATTTTCATGGATCGAATAATTTTATTATATATATATATATATATATATATATATATGAAAATGCGATGCGGAAGGATAATGCGCCTATACCGTTTACAACCTAACTTTAACCCAGATAAAATGGATATAGCAAAAAATTGAAAAAAATGTTAAGGCTTTATCTCGAAAAAAAAAGGTTGAGGTTTAAATAGACATATCCAAAAAATATAATATTTTTATAACATTAACTTAAATAGTTTTAAACGTTGTACCTCTATTCGTCTAAAAAGATTTCAACTATTTTACATTAATCTTATTAGAAGTAATTTTTAGGATTTAATTATCAATAGACTATTTTTTAATGAAAACGAGTTTGAATATATGTTTTTGACATGGAGAAGGTTTTTCTCCGCGCTTTCTAAGACTTCCCTATATATACAAACACCTATTTGGCTATTTCCATAACTCACATCCCTCAAGCATAAACATTTAGAGAGAGAAACTCACGAGTGCTTAGAGAGAGAACCTCACGAGTGTTTAGAGAGAGAAAAGCGGGGCGACCTGAGATTCATATTTGGAAGAACACAAACAATGGCTGGAATGAAGTTAAGTATGGTGATATTCATGGTGATGATGGTTGCATCCATGCAGATGCAAAGCTCCATGGCTCAAACTAGACATGTCGTCGGAGATGCTTTGGGCTGGACCATCCCTCCAAATGGCGCCGCCGCTTACACAACCTGGGCATCTCAACAGAACTTCACCGTCGGTGACACTCTTGGTAAGTCCTTTTATAAACCGCCGTCAACCGCCGCTACTACGGCCACGTACACTTTTACAAATTAATTTTTAGTAATAATAAGATAATGAATATAATGGGTTTAAATCGATGATATCAGTTTTTTTTAAAAGTTAATTATCCCATTTGAGTTTGTTTTCTTTCTTGATTATGTTGTAAAGATTGGAATCTATCTTTTTATTGATTATTAAATGGAAAACACATGTCACATGCAAACAAACCTACTCCATCAATTAATTAGAAAAAAATAATAAAGAGCAATAATGCGGTCGCTTTTTTTCTTTTATGTGATTTATCTAATTTATTTAATTGACTTTAGTGGTATGAATTTGACTAATTATAGCTATTTTTTATTTGATTTAATTAATTTGTATATTTCGGTTGCAGTTTTCAACTTCACCACCGGTATGCATAACGTGGCGGAAGTGTCACAAGCGGCGTATGGCCCATGCACCACCACTAACCCGATTTCAATCACCACCTCCGGCCCTGCCACCCTCACCTTGGCGGCCCCGGGCACTCACTACTACATTTGCACCGTCGGAACACATTGCCAAATTGGTCAAAAGTTGACCATCAACGTCGGCGCCGCAGCAGCCGCTCCTACCACCCCACCTCCAGCAGCCACACCTACCACTCCTCCTCCAGCAGCCACCCCCACCCCTGCACCAACACCGGCACCGGTTTCTCCACCAACCACAAGCCCTACCCCAGCCCCCGCCCCCGCCCCTTCCACCGCCACCCCATCACCTACACCTACTTCCTCTCCCGCACCTTCTCCGGTTGGAGCCAGCCCACCAGCACCTCCAACATCCGGCCCATCTCCTTCAGGCAGCACCACTCCATCTCCCGCCGGTGACACCACTCCTCCTCCACCATCACCTAGCAACGCCGCCTCTTTGATCGCTGCGGTTCCAGTCACATTCTTGGCCGTTGCTTTAGCTTTCTTTTATTAGATTAATTAATCTTTTTTTTTTTTTCTATTTCTTGATCATTAGTTCGAGCGATTACACGGCTGTGTGTGATTAATTTATGAATTTTTCTCATGTTTGTATGGATTGATTTAAACTATGTTCTTTTTTATGATTCGTATCAATAAGTTTCACTTCTTTTAACTTGTGGTTTTATTCTATTCAATTCTAAAGGCTATAAAGATATAATAACGATAAACAGGAATTAGTATTGATTCCAAAGTGGTCATATTCTCTTGTATCACATCTTTTTTATAAAAAGGTATTGTCTTTCTAATTATTATTATGAGGTAATCTGGGAATTACCCTTTGAACACTTCCACTGAGGTAGATTTATAGGTTACCTTTTTTCATATTAGGCATCTTTCACCACATAAAACAATGATAAAGTAAGCTTTCCACAGTACATACATTATTGCTCAATTTTAGGTTTTCTTTATATTATAATTTTCAAATAATCAAAGTCCAGTGGATGCCAAAACACATGCATGAAAGCCTCTTCAATATGCCAAATTTAGTGGAAACGATTTTAAAATAAAAAATGATATTTTTTAACATCATGAAATTACATGCTTATATCCTATAATATTAAATGGTATACAATCTAATCATATGTTTAGCTGGTGGATGGAAGCAGGAAACAATATATTTTATTTGTGCAGAAATATTGGAGAGAAGTAGCTATAATGTTTTAAATATATAAAATTGCATAAACCTTAACCATAAAAGTTTCAAAAAACTACTCGATATAACTTTTGGATTAGTAATTTCTTGTTCTAAATTAAAAGCTTTAAGCTCTTACTCTTAAACAAAAATTTTCTTTATTTGAGTTCTTTTAACTAAAAGCTAAAATCTCTCGCATGCTTGCTGCAAAACATACTTAACTATCAAAGTCAAAACAGGACATGAATTATAGGTTTGGATTCCAATAAATATGAACAGCCGAACTGCGCGAAAATTGAGTTGTTGATTGTTGAATACAGTGATATTTAACTCTTCACCTTGGTTTTGAATCAATAACTTGTAGACTATACAAGTTTGGTTTTTAGAATAATTTTAATTCTGTGCCAAAAGAATTGAGATCCGACACATGTTTAGTTGTCGAATACAATGATATTCTTTTGTTATTTTAGGGGTTGTAAGTTTATCGAAAATAATGGTATATGAAATATGCTATATATATTTAGAGAATATGTTTTTTTTAATGGATTTACAAGGAAAATGTGGTCTTTTAGTGACATAAATATAGAATGATGTTCCATATTTACCACACACCTATAGGAATAAAGAAATTCTTCAAATATGATTTTTAAAGAATACATCTGAATTAATTGCATTGGTTAGCAACCAAGCACGATACTGAATGGAATTTGAAATACAAATTACTTTTGATGCTATCTGAATCCGCAAGTCAACATTCCCTAATCTATCTCTTCTAATAAAACAAAGCTGAAATGCCACATGTCAGTTTTTTAAAACATCATTTTGCCACATGGCATCTTCAGCTTCATCGTTTATTTGTTTTCCCGCTCAAAAGCCTCTTTTATTTTTCCGGCCGAACTCGCCTAATATGTCAAGCTAAAATTCCAATCTGTTCCTTAAACGGCTCCTTAAATCTCGCCAAAACCGTAGTCACCAAATCAAATCAATTCCTTAAATCTTGGAATTCCGCTCCCGAACAATCAGAGAATGATACCCTTCCTAAATCCTAACCCTTCTCCTCTACTGCTATGTTACAAATTATAGATTTCGAGATCCACATCCTCAAATTTCTCTATGCTCTCTTTCTCACTTGATCGACAGTTCTAGAAGATGAATATTGAAAGCTAGGTCCACTGTTACCACCACACACCGCCAGCCTCACCATCTCCTCCATATCTGTAACCCTAAACTGCCTATGTCCCTACCTTCAACCATCTGCCGCACCACTACACACCGTCACCACAGCAAACCCATTGCTGTCATACAAAACTGATAAAAAATCCAAGAATCTGCTGCTAAAGCCCTTCTTAAGAGATTGCTTCCTACCCATTTGTCCAGTTTTCAGTTCAACTTAATCTCCAAGGTTTAGTTCTTTGTTAATATTTGTTTTTTTGTTGGAATCAAAAGAGTTGACCTGTAAATTGTTTACTGATTTGTGATTGAGAATTGGTAGTTGTTTGCCTTATTACTGATTTGCCATTTGTAATTGTAATTGTCATTCCTTTATGATTTATTACTGACATGTCTGTATGACTTTTAGGGTTAGGAGTGAGTCCATATTTGGATTACGAAAATACCATGTTTGGGGTCAATCACTTAGCCTACAATGCTTATGTTTTTTGTGTTCAGGGATAGCAAGATAATATTGTGAAAAAGAGGGTCTACATGAAAGATCTAAGTGGTTAAGGATATTTGGATCTACGTTTCAAATTATCGTGATATTGCTTCTAATCCATTTATATAATTCACGGTTCATTCTTTTTTATCACTACGCATCTGATTTCTTCTTCTATTCTCCTTCTCTACATCGACTTAACTCATGTTGTTCTTCGTATCTATATGTATTCAGTTGTGAAATATGTATCTAAGTTTTGTGATTTGTATGGTTTCGGTGCAGTTTGCTCACAAATTTGGGAAACATTTCCGCTGAACCAGATTGCTCAAGATTTTGGGAAATATTTATATAATTTTCTTTGGGAAACATTGCAGTCACGATTTCTGGGTAACTCCCTCTATTCTCCCCCTATACACAACCAATTTTCTGCTCCTCAATCTGAATATATCCATTTGATTGAAGGAGGCCAAAGTTCAAGTTGTGAGAAACCAGATACACCAAAGTATGCATCTAATTTTCTACTTCCTATGATCGAAATCATTTTTTGTTTACATTTTGCAGGTTCTTGGATAACTCATGCTTAGAAAATTGGGCACTATATATTTTGTAATTTATGCAGATTCTAAATTGATTATTTCGTAGTTTCCTTATCATTTATTTGGATTATGTAGGTGTGTTTATGATGGGGTAAGGTATTGATGTGTGTTAATCTTATAGAAAAAACCTTTGGTGTAGTTGACTAGAAATAACTCATTCTGTGGCAGGAGTTGGCGAGTTGTACCCCTCAAACGAATATAAGTGATGTGTTAGCAAGTTATTCTCCAAATACCCCATGTTAACGTTACACATACTACATGTATTTCTTTATTTGAGGTTTGTATATAACTAAAGTCTAAAACTAACTCATATTGTTTACATGGCTCTTGAGTTTTGGGTGAACTCTAATAATGGCTTTTGATGGTATTTTTGGTGTTTTTACCAATAAGACTTTGGACTGCAAATTGAGGCAGGTCGTGGAATATAAGTGATAGGTCTTGGCGAGTTTGTTCGCCCACCATTGTCATCCCCTGCTTCCCGTAAAAAACGGACAACAACCACCTCCGTTGATAAATTCTATTTATATGTTTATGTTATTTTCTCTATTTTTATTATCATGTTTAGGTATCTTTTCTTATAGATTTGTTTCTTGATGTACTTTCTCATGCCCTTCTCATAAGGGGTTGGTATGATTTTCCGGGCCTGCTAGCATAAGAACGAAAATATAAGATTGCAGTTGAGATTGGAATCAGATAAATTTTTGTAATCTTTTGTATTGGATAATGTCAGTGTAGATATATCTGATTCATATGTACAAAATCTGACTAATATGTGTAAAATATTGATGTGCATATTTTCTTTCGTTTTCTAAATCTATTGTGTGTGTATTTGATCTTTGTGTACGTCAGTTCATGATAATGTTTTTGAAATCATGGAAAAAGAAAGTTATATGTTAATTCTGAATTTTGGTTTCCTGCATATATTATCTTTCAATTGTTTAACCATAAAATAGTTTATTGGAAAACAATTTTAGGTTGGAATCCATATAAGCTTAATATCAAACTCCAACTCTAAACTCAAATGGACTTTTGGTTTTTAGATTGTACTGCAGAAAAAGATGATGTGATATGGCACCAGGTTTTGTTAGCTATCATATGGCTAGCATTTTCAACAGCTATCTATAAAAAATATTACCAATTTATTTGACTTGGGTGTTTTTGTGTCGTATACCTTTCAAGAGGTTTAAATAGAAAGAAGATACAATAAAATATTCAAATATCAAAGAACGAATGTAAAACAAGTCAGATGAATTAGTGTTAAAAGGTTTATATAATATAAAAATGGTGTAAATACGAAAAAGTTAATTTTCTGAAAGATTTCAATTAAAAACAATTGATTTTTTTAGACCCCCAATTTGGCAAGTGGCATGCTAATATTTATTTCTAGATTTTTTCCCATTCATATACATATCACCATATTTTTTTACAATCCTAATAATAATACCAAAAAATCCAAATAATAATACCAAAAATCAAGCCTAAATATCAACAATTCAATTTTTATTCAAATTAAAAGTCAATGAATTCCTAAAAATATGAAAAGATATTCCTCACGATCTTCTCATTACTAAATCATCTGATTCTATCGGTTCATTAATTGAGTTTGTATATCCTTCTGATCTTGAAGACTCGAATAATCCAAATTATTTTCAAGATAGAGCGATATTGGCATCGAAAAATGAAGTTGTTCAGGAAATAAATGACCGTTTACTATCATTGTTTTCAGGAGAAGAGAATGAATATTTGAGTTCAGATCACCTCTATCAAACAAAGTTTATTAACGACACTTTTAATCAGGAGTTATACTCTTCTGATGTTTTAAATGGGCTTAAATTATCATGATTGTCAAACCATAAGTTACTGCTAAAGGTAGGTGTTTCAGTTATGTTACTAAGAAACATTGACCAAAAAATGGCTTATGCAATGCAACTAGGCTCCAGGTGCTTTCATTGGGTAATCGTGTCATTGAAGTAGTTGTCATAAATGGAAATAATATTGGCCATCAGACTTTTATTTCTAGATTGTCTTTGACACATTCTGACAAAAAAATTCCCTTCAAATTCAAAAGAAGACAATTTCCACTGGCCATTTGTTTTGCTATGACGATAAAAAAAAGTCAACGACAATCATTGTCAAAGGTTAAATTATTTCTTAAAGAACCGGTTTTCACACATGGCCAATTGTATGTCGCGTTATCCAGAGTCAAGAGTCGAGAAGGATTAAAGTTATTAATTTTAGATAAAGATGATCGTCTAACAAACAAAAACTTCAAATGTTGTATATAAAGAAGTTTTTCAAAATTTATGTTGAATTTTGTTTGTTTTTTATATCAATATTTTATAAATTAAGAAACAAACCCATTGAACAATTCTGAATTTTGTTTATCTTTTTCAGTTTGTGAACATGTACATCTTCATATTATTTGTCATTATCGTTTCAATAATATTTCAATACATATCAAATTTTATGATTTAATAAAATATTTTTATTACTAATTATATAAAATAAATATATTTTTTATTATAAAACTTTTTTTAATTCACAACCGTGTAATACACGGGTCTATAGACTAGTATCATCAATAAACAACTCCTTTTATGTCTCGATGAGTTCACCTGTAGATTCAACACCAATGACGAATTCAAATGCATATACACCCCCGCTTTTTATTTCAATGGGTGTGCGTTTAGATTATACGGTATCTTTAAAAATGTCTTTGTGTCGAGATGAGTTCAAAATAGTACCATTAACAATTTATAACTATCGTTAACAAGTAAAAGAGATAGATTTTGGTTAGAAAAATGTAACTGTAGCCCAACCAACTATTGATTATTGGTCTAAAAGGTCCCTAAAGTTTTTTTTTTTTTGGCCTTTTAGGTGAATAAAGTCCATTTTTATATGTTCATTAAGTCCTCTCAGCAATTTTCCATGTTATAAGTTAAGAAAAATGACATTGTAGCCCTATCAACTTTCATATTCTATTTTAAATAGTCTCTAAACTTATTTTTTTAGTTTACAATGGCTAAGATGGATGTTGATGACTCTCCAGGGGTGCTCAAAGTTTATAGTGACGACTCTATATGGCGATCTAATGAACCGAGCTTTCAAGTTCGTGTCGATAACGATGGTTCAGTTCTCTAGAAAGATGTCTTGGTTGACCAAAAAAACAACATTTTCTATACTAATGGCGGTGGTTTCTGCATCAATTCACGTACATGGCCCAAATGTCAGAACTACTTTTTCAAACTGGCTTGTAACGCCAAAACTTATTTTATTATGTAATAATAATAAAAGGGCAAATTGGTCATTTTACCTCAAAAGGGTAATTTGGTCTTTTTGACAGAAAAGGACTTGTTTGGTAATAATATTTTGAGTCTTGGACTTAAAATGTTATAATAATCTTATTTTGTCATAAATTGTATGGATTGTGGCAAAAGTTTAGTAAATGCAACTTCAAGGACCAAAATGTAAATTCTGGAAGTATAAATAGTGGGACAAGCTCTCTCACATGTGCAGAATTTTGGAGAGACGGGAGAGGGTTTTTCTGGAGCGATCATATCAATTTCTTGAAGAAATCTTGAAGATTAAAGCTTGGATTTCGAATATAGGCTTGGAATTGAAGAATTGGAGGCTTGGGAGGTAAGTGTTCCAAGTTTTAGCCTATGTTGTTCTTGAGGAATTTTATAGAAACTGAAATGTACAATTTCAGTTATGAAATCATGTGATAAGTAGCTTAATACTTCCATTAAGTCATGCTAATAAAGACTTAATTCAAGGAAATGGAAGTAGATTGCTATTGTTCAAGAATTAAGATTTTGACCAAAAACCCTAGATGACGAATTCTTGTAATAAACTTGGTTCTAATGGTTTATAATGATTTTTGGATGCTATATTGACTGAAAGAAATCATTAGAAGCAAGTAGAATTCAATAATTTCGGTTTTGGATCAAAAATGCAAAAACGGGATTTTGTGAAAATGGGTTTGAATTTGATTCCCCAATGGTTTAAAACTTGTTATTAGTTAAAGGTTTTGGTATTGGAACAATTCCTAGTGATTAAGTCGAGTAATAAGGACTTAATAAAGGAAAATGGAATTTTCAAGCACAAAATCGGAGCTCACTGTCTGCATTCCCCAGCGCTCGAGACGCGACGGCCAAGGCCTCGGTCGCGACGCGAGGGTGCAGCAGCAATGCAGAAATCCTCTGTTAAATTTTAGTGCAATTTCCAAATGTGATTTTGGTGCTAGGATTATCCGATTGACCTGAAATTTTAAACATAGGTTTATTATGTTGTAAAACTTCATGGAAAATTATCGGAATACGAATACGATCTCCCGAAAGTACTGTAGTAGAATACGTGTATTTCGGGAAGTGTATTAATTTTTATACCAATGGTTAATGCTTAGAATTAGTCTTATATTAGACTCTTGTGCACTAGAACCAACTGAAATGGTATATTAACCTATAATCATTGTGAAATAATGAAATTATAGGTACGGGACAAAATCTTACAAAGTTCGTTTCAAAGCAAGGAACAACAAACGCTAGTTGTAGTAATCCTTCAGGTGAGTAATCTCACTGTTATCTGTTGTGATAAATGTTATATGAGCAGCTGCAGATGAATATGATTTGAGGGACAGAAATGACAGAATTTCATGATTTAAGATATGACAAGACCAGATAAGCCGTGAGTCTAGTATAGACAAGAACGGAACTGTGAGTCAATATATCTATGTAAACTGTTATATAGACAACAGCGGGCTTACCCGTGAGTCTAGGCAACAGCGGGCTAACCCGTGAGCCGCAGTTTATTTCGATGAGCCAGATTTATATAGACAACAGCGGGCTAACCCGTGAGTCTAGGCAACAGCGGGCTAACCCGTGAGCCACGGCAACAGCGGGCTTACCCGTGAGCCACAATTGATCTTGTATTATGTGATAATACATATTTGACTTTGTATAGAGAAATTTTATTCTTATACATGTTATTGTTGTTTTGATTACTCAATGGGCTTTATAGCTCACATTTTTGTTGATATGTCCCTGCAGGTGAGCGTGACCCTGCCAAGGGAAAAGACAAAGTCCGTGACTGAGGACTTAGCATTTGAAGTAACGACCCGGCTTGAAGATGTATAATATTTATGTATTGTACTTCGTGATACACTTGTACTCGTATTTTGTTAACTAATACCCCAGACTTATGGTTTTTATTGTAAAATATTTGGTTTGTAAAACAAAAATTTTTGGGGTGTTTTTGTTAATAAGTCGGGTGTTACAAGTTGGTATCAGAGCCGTGGTTTAAGTGAACTAGGTGTCTTAGATTAGATTCCTGGACTTAAACCTTGAGAGAAGAACATATAAATAGACTGTTAGATATATATAAGTTTGTTATTATATATGTAATCTAACGGTTTGCTGAAATTTTGAAGTATGAGAAATACACGAAGCAATCCTACTGGTGTGAATTCACGTGGAACTGCAAGAAGCGGACCAGCTAGGTCACGTGGAACTGCAAGAAGCGGACCAGCTAGGTCACGCGGCTCTGTTGGGCGAAGAGCACCAGCAAGGGAACCGGTGGGACAAAATCCACCTGATATACGAACTATTGTGGAAGAAGTGGTTAGGCAGATGATGCCTGCGATAATAAATAACTCCAACCTGGGCGGCAATCCAAATCCGAGTGCAAATCCAATTCCTACAGAAGAGGCTGCAAAAAGTGTTCATGACGGGCAGCCAGAAAATGAAAGCCAGGGAGAAAGTCGGGCCCGGGCAGTAAAAGAAACTCCAGGTGGGGAAGCCTCGATAAAGAAGGTTGGGTGTACATATAAATCCTTTCTTGGTTGTAAACCAAAGGAATTTTCGGGGACAAATGATCCAGTCAAAGCTATGGAATGGATCATGCATATGGAAAAGGTGTTCCGAGTAAGCAAGTGTGCGGATGAAGATAAAGTGGAATTTGCCACGAACCAACTTACAAGTGGCGCATTACATTGGTGGCAAACCTGCTATAGATCACTGGATCTTGATTCGTTCCAATCGATACAATGGGAGCAATTCAAGACAAAGTTTAATGAAGAATACTGCTCGGAAGTCGCTATTCAGAAGCTGGAGGATGAATTCCTGCATTTGGAACAGGGTTCCCGATCTGTTCAGGAATATACTCTTAGCTTTCTGGAGAAAGCTCGGTTTGCGGAACACCATATCTACACCGAAAAGAGAAAGGTCGACAAGTATGTTCGGGGGTTGACAACCCGAATTAGAGAAATTGTGCAACCGTTGAAACTAACTACCTTCCGACAAGTGGTGGATCGAGCCACCGAAAGAGAAACAGAATTGAAGCGGCAGGAAGATGAAAAGAAAGTTTTGGAAACGAAACGAAAGGCAGAAGACCAAGGTTGGACGCCTCAGAAAAAGTTGCAACAATCCGGTTCTAAGGGAAAGGGCCAGAAAGATGAAGGAAGGTGGTGCGAAAAATGTAGAAAAAGGCACACGGGCAGTTGTCGCAGTGATACTGGGTCAGTTAGCTGCCGAAATTGTGGAAAGACGGGTCATTCTACACGGGACTGTCGGGCGGACCGTAGGTGTTTCCAATGCGGGGCTACGGATCATATTCGCCTAAATTGTCCCCAACTGAAATCTGGTGTATACAGCGAAAGGCCCAGGGATGATCAAGTGGGAAAGAAAGAAGAGCCGAAGAACAGGGGACGACCAGTGGCCTCACGAGCTTTCCAGATGACTGTGGAAGAAGCCCGTGAGAAGACGGATGTGGTGACAGGTATTTTCACTCTCAATACCATACCTGTATATGTTATTTTTGGTCCGGGAGCCACTCACTGTTTTGTATCGGAATCTTTATTGCCTCGCTTGAATGTACCTTTAACCCCGATGGATGAAAGCTTAGAAGTAGCTATAGCAGACGGCCGATATGTCTGGGTTTCTGAACATATGGAAGGTTGTCAGCTTAAAATCTACGGGACCGTTTTCCCTATAGATTTGAAGCCGATGACTACCAACGAATTTGGTGTAATTGTGGGAATGGATTGGTTAGCAACGAATTATGCTAACGTGGATTGCAGAAATAAAAGTATTACAGTGCTATCACCGGAAGGGGAATGGATGAAAATTCAAGGTGAACGACCTCGGTTACGAATACCAGTTATCTCCTTTGCTCAGGCCCGAAGCTGTATCAGTAAAGGAGGGATGTCCTATTTGGCTTATGTGTCGGTAGCTCAACCGATTAAAGTGGGGGTAGCGAATGTGAATGTGGTGAACGAGTTCCCAGATGTGTTTCCAGACGAACTTCCAGGGTTGCCACCAGATCGACAGGTTGAGTTCACGATTGAACTAATTCCGGGAGCTGCTCCTGTTGCTCGAGCTCCATACCGTTTAGCACCTTCAGAGATGGTGGAACTGCGGAAGCAACTGGAAGAATTGTTAGACAGGGGTTTTATCAGACCGAGTACATCGCCTTGGGGAGCCCCTATTCTGTTTGTCAAGAAGAAAGATGGGTCAATGCGTATGTGTATTGACTATCGGGAACTAAACAAGATCACTGTGAAGAACAAGTACCCGCTACCCAGAATAGACGACTTGTTCGACCAGCTACAGGGTTCGTCCTATTTTTCCAAGATTGATCTGAGGTCAGGATACCACCAGTTGAAGATAAGGGAGTCAGACATTCCGAAAACAGCTTTCCGAACGAGATACGGTCACTATGAGTTTTTGGTGATGCCTTTTGGGTTAACCAATGCTCCAGCTGTATTCATGGATCTTATGAACCGGGTGTGCCGACCGTTCCTTGATACCTCGGTGATAGTGTTTATAGACGACATCTTGGTGTATTCAAGAAGTCAAACCTAGCATGAAGTGCACCTGCGACAAGTATTGGAGTTGCTTCGCCGAGAAAAGCTGTATGCTAAATTTTCCAAGTGTGAATTCTGGTTAAGAGAAGTCCAATTCCTTGGCCATGTAATCAATGCTGAAGGGGTGAAAGTCGACCCAGCAAAAGTTGAAGCCGTGATGAAGTGGGAACCGCCTCGGAGTCCAACTGAAGTACGAAGTTTTCTTGGTTTGGCAGGCTATTACAGAAGATTTGTCGAGAATTTCTCCTCTATAGCTGTCCCATTGACCAAGTTGACTAAGAAAGGTGAAAATTTTACTTGGGCTGCAGAGCAGCAAGAAGCATTCCATAAATTGAAACAAGCTTTATGTGAGGCACCGGTGTTAGTACTACCACAAAGCGGAGAAGAGTATGTAATTTACAGCGATGCTTCAAGAATAGGCCTTGGGTGTGTTTTAATGCAAAAAGGTCGAGTCATAGCATATGCGTCCCGTCAATTAAAAGATGCTGAAAAGAAGTATCCAGTTCATGATTTGGAATTAGCTGCGGTGGTTCTAGCGTTGAAGTTGTGGAGACATTATTTATATGGTGTAAAGTTTGTTATTTACACTGATCATAAGAGCCTGAAGTATCTTTTTGACCAGAAAGAGCTCAGCATGAGACAGCAAAGGTGGATGGACCTGTTGAAAGACTTTGACTGTGAAATTCAATACCACCCTGGTAAGGCGAATGTGGTGGCAGATGCTTTAAGCCGAAAAGAAGCTCCTCTGAAAGTTACATCCGCGTGTATGGGTGTAGTGAGCCGGTTACCAGGACTGATTCGTTTGGCACAAGAGGAAGCGTGTAAGCCGGTGAATGTAAAAAGCGAAAGAATGGTTGGATATTTGAAGCATCTGGAAGAAAATGCTCAGAAATTGAAGACATTCAGAGGACGAATATGGGTTCCAAAACAAGGAGAAGCGTGGAATTTACTTCTAGAAGATAGCCATTATAGCCGATATGCAGTTCATCCGGGCAGTACCAAGATGTATCGGACGTTAAAACCGATGTATTGGTGGCCTGGAATGAAGAGGGACATTGGAAGATATGTGGAAAGATGTTTGACTTGTCTGCAAGTTAAGTCAAATCATCAGAAACCGTATGGGGAAATACAACCATTGCCGATTCCGGAGAAGAAATGGGACCATATTACCATGGATTTTGTAACAAAGTTGCCGCGGACACCGCGAGGTTATGATTCCATATGGGTAATTGTGGATCGATTGACCAAATCGGCACAGTTCATACCATATAAAGAAAAGTACAGAGTAGATCAACTGGCGAAAATCTACATTGATGAAGTGATTTGTCGGCATGGATTTCCTGCATCGATTGTATCGGACCGAGATAGTAGATTTACTTCTCATTTTTGGCAGAGTCTTCAAGAGCAACTGGGTACGAAAGTACTTATGAGTACCGCATATCACCCGCAGACCGATGGTCAGAGTGAAAGAACAATACAAACTTTGGAAGATATGTTGAGGACTTGTGTCATAGACTTCGGTGGAAGCTAGGAAGATCATTTGCCTTTAGTGGAATTCGCGTACAATAACAGCTATCATTCCAGCATTCAGATGGCCCCGTATGAAGCATTGTATGGAGCACCGTGCCGTACTCCAACCTGCTGGACTGAAGTTGGGGAAAAGCCGTTGGCTGGACCCGAAATTGTAGCACAGACTGAAGAAAAGATCAAACTAATACGCGAAAACTTGAAGGTAGCTCAAAATCGGCAGAAACAGTATGCAGACAAGCGGGTGAAACCGATAAAATTCCAAGTAGGAGATATGGTTATGCTCAAAGTATCCCCTTGGAAGGGCTTAATCCGTTTTGGGAAGAAAGGGAAGTTGAGTCCTCGCTTCATTGGACCTTTCCGTATATCCCAAAGAGTTGGACCCGTGGCGTATCGATTGGAATTACCTGATGAACTTCATGGTATACATGATGTATTCCATGTGTCCCATTTGAGAAAAACGTTGTTTGATAAGTCTCAACATATACCTCTTGCTGAAATTGAGGTGGATGAAAAGCTGAGATACCCGGAACAACCTGAGCGGGTGTTAGACCGCAAGATAAGACAGCTGCGAAACAAGAAGATTAGCATGGTGAAAGTCCTTTGGCGTCATCACAAAGGTTCCGACATGACATGGGAGACCGAAAGTGAAATGCGGGAGAAATATCCTCAACTTTTTGTATGATTTCGGGGACGAAATCTCTTAAAGGAGGGGAGAATTTGTAACGCCAAAACTTATTTTATTATGTAATAATAATAAAAGGGCAAATTGGTCATTTTACCTCAAAAGGGTAATTTGGTCTTTTTGACAGAAAAGGACTTGTTTGGTAATAATATTTTGAGTCTTGGACTTAAAATGTTATAATAATCTTATTTTGTCATAAATTGTATGGATTGTGGCAAAAGTTTAGTAAATGCAACTTCAAGGACCAAAATGTAAATTCTGGAAGTATAAATAGTGGGACAAGCTCTCTCACATGTGCAGAATTTTGGAGAGACGGGAGAGGGTTTTTCTGGAGCGATCATATCAATTTCTTGAAGAAATCTTGAAGATTAAAGCTTGGATTTCGAATATAGGCTTGGAATTGAAGAATTGGAGGCTTGGGAGGTAAGTGTTCCAAGTTTTAGCCTATGTTGTTCTTGAGGAATTTTATAGAAACTGAAATGTACAATTTCAGTTATGAAATCATGTGATAAGTAGCTTAATACTTCCATTAAGTCATGCTAATAAAGACTTAATTCAAGGAAATGGAAGTAGATTGCTATTGTTCAAGAATTAAGATTTTGACCAAAAACCCTAGATGACGAATTCTTGTAATAAACTTGGTTCTAATGGTTTATAATGATTTTTGGATGCTATATTGACTGAAAGAAATCATTAGAAGCAAGTAGAATTCAATAATTTCGGTTTTGGATCAAAAATGCAAAAACGGGATTTTGTGAAAATGGGTTTGAATTTGATTCCCCAATGGTTTAAAATTTGTTATTAGTTAAAGGTTTTGGTATTGGAACAATTCCTAGTGATTAAGTCGAGTAATAAGGACTTAATAAAGGAAAATGGAATTTTCAAGCACAAAATCGGAGCTCACTGTCTGCATTCCCCAGCGCTCGAGACGCGACGGCCAAGGCCTCGGTCGCGACGCGAGGGTGCAGCAGCAATGCAGAAATCCTCTGTTAAATTTTAGTGCAATTTCCAAATGTGATTTTGGTGCTAGGATTATCCGATTGACCTGAAATTTTAAACATAGGTTTATTATGTTGTAAAACTTCATGGAAAATTATCGGAATACGAATACGATCTCCCGAAAGTACTGTAGTAGAATACGTGTATTTCGGGAAGTGTATTAATTTTTATACCAATGGTTAATGCTTAGAATTAGTCTTATATTAGACTCTTGTGCACTAGAACCAACTGAAATGGTATATTAACCTATAATCATTGTGAAATAATGAAATTATAGGTACGGGACAAAATCTTACAAAGTTCGTTTCAAAGCAAGGAACAACAAACGCTAGTTGTAGTAATCCTTCAGGTGAGTAATCTCACTGTTATCTGTTGTGATAAATGTTATATGAGCAGCTGCAGATGAATATGATTTGAGGGACAGAAATGACAGAATTTCATGATTTAAGATATGACAAGACCAGATAAGCCGTGAGTCTAGTATAGACAAGAACGGAACTGTGAGTCAATATATCTATGTAAACTGTTATATAGACAACAGCGGGCTTACCCGTGAGTCTAGGCAACAGCGGGCTAACCCGTGAGCCGCAGTTTATTTCGATGAGCCAGATTTATATAGACAACAGCGGGCTAACCCGTGAGTCTAGGCAACAGCGGGCTAACCCGTGAGCCACGGCAACAGCGGGCTTACCCGTGAGCCACAATTGATCTTGTATTATGTGATAATACATATTTGACTTTGTATAGAGAAATTTTATTCTTATACATGTTATTGTTGTTTTGATTACTCAATGGGCTTTATAGCTCACATTTTTGTTGATATGTCCCTGCAGGTGAGCGTGACCCTGCCAAGGGAAAAGACAAAGTCCGTGACTGAGGACTTAGCATTTGAAGTAACGACCCGGCTTGAAGATGTATAATATTTATGTATTGTACTTCGTGATACACTTGTACTCGTATTTTGTTAACTAATACCCCAGACTTATGGTTTTTATTGTAAAATATTTGGTTTGTAAAACAAAAATTTTTGGGGTGTTTTTGTTAATAAGTCGGGTGTTACATGGCTCTAGATTTACTAGTTGTAATTGTAGCCCCTAATTACCATATAGCCCTTGAGAACCGCCTTCTATTAGCGGTGGAGGACGGGTTAACTTCTGTGAAGTGGCTCCAATCCCGGGGGTGGCGGTTGCGCTTGACCCATGACTCGGTTCACTGGATCGCTATTTAGAGTCGTCACTGTACACTTTGAGCACGAATCGATAATCATCAACATCCATATTCGCCATTATAAACTAAAAAACAAGTTTAGAGAGTACTTTAAACGGAAGATGAAAGTTGAATATTTGCATTCGTAAAAAATACACATATACGTATGTAAAGAACTGAACATACGTATGTTCAGAACTGAAGATTTACATTCATAAAACATACACATATATTCAGAACTGAAAATACATATGTTCAAAACTGAACATACGTATGTTCAGCTCTAAACATATGTATGTTCGGTTCTAAACCTATGGTTATATGGATAAAAAGTGTTTATATATACATATATATATATATATATATATATATATATATATATATATATATATATATATATATATATATATATATATATATATAGAGAGAGAGAGAGAGAGAGAGAGAGAGAGAAAGAGTGAGAGAGGGTTAGGATTAAATGTAAATTGCATCTATTGTGTGAATGTAAGACCAATTGTAGAGCGTTCGATCGAAATGATCTACAGATTTATATGTGGGGCCTAATCGTAAATATATGACAATTAATTAATCATATTTTACAATTAAACCCCTAAAAATGTATTTTAGTCTATTAATGAATATTTAAAAAAGAAAATACCCAATATATCTCCTAATTTGATGGGATATTTATTTAATATTTTTATCTGATAACATAAGTTTTAAACATGCACTATATCATCGATAATTAGTGCAATTAATTTAAAAACACATGTATTTTCTCATATTACTTTGATCAAATATTGTCATTTTCATTCTTAAAGATTATGACATCATTTATAATAAAGTGAGAATTAACATTCTTAAAAGAATATTAGTGCATATATACTCTCAAGAATACCAATTTGCATCGAAATAATAATCATTTTATTGAAACGTGACAAGTACATTCTGAATGAATAATATGTATTCTAAAGTTACATTTTATTCTTAAAGAATCTGACATATAATGGACAAATACATAAAGAAATTATTGATTAAGAACTCCTAGAGAATGAATATAAATTAAATGGGTGATGAAACATTCTTGAAGAATGTTTGGAGAATAGCATTCTTGAAGAATAAAGCCCCTTGGAGACACTTTTGCTATTCTTCTGTCAAACACTTTCTGGTCTGTATGTTCTGGTATTCTTGAAGAATGTTTGGAGAATAGCATTCTTGAAAAATTAAGCCTCCTTGAGAATTACCTTAGCTCCACCTCTTGCTCCATCAGCACCATCGACCACCCATCGCCATTGCCAAACCCCATCACGATCTCACCATTGACCACACATCGTCGCCGCCGTACCCCATCAAGATCCCCGATCCAAATAACCCATATCAAACAACCTTTTTCCAACGAGAAACCCAATCCCCGCTATGAAAATGTGTCCGAACAAAAAATCTGAAAGAATGAGACATTACAACACTCTTAAAGTCTGATTTGCAGGTCTAATCTTACAATAATGCTATGATGATGCATCTATGTCTTCTCCAACAGCAACAAAGAAATCGTGGTGGTGGTGGTGGAAAATGGTGAAGGTGATGGTGGAAAAATGGCGTTGATGGTAATCACAGAGATAATGATCCGATTTTGAAATTCTATAATTATAGGATCTTGATTTTGAATTTCCATAATTATAGGATCTTGATTTTTAATTTCCATGATTATCGATTTTTATCTTTGGTATGAAATAATCATAAAATGCAAAAATACTGATAAACATTTTGGATACGATTGAACCAGATTTGGTCCTACATTCACACAATAGTTGGTATTTACATATGATTGTGTATATATATATATATATATATATATATATATATATATATATATATATATATATATATATATATATATATATATATATATATATATATATATAATGCACTTAGTTTACAACATTGGCTTGGTTAATCGTCCTATTTGGTTTTGGTATAAATGAGCAAATAGGTGTTTTGGGCTTATTGGATGGTGCCAAATCAATAAAGGTTAGCCTAGATGTTAGATGTTATATCTTATAGAGGTTAGTTGTGTGCCTTATCTATTTAATATGATGAATAACTAATTAAGTCAAAGTTTAAAGTTAATATACTCGAGACTAGAAAAATATCTTAATAACGATATTAATTATTTATCATCAATTAAATAAGTTATTTATCTTCTATTAAAATATATATTATTTTGGTGTGATATCAAAATATGATACATGTGTTAGCATAATAAATTGATGGACTACTTTGTATTTAACTTTTATTTGGGCTATTATTAGCGTATCACAACTATCTAATAAATTAATTTATTTTGAGAGTTTTTTTAGGTTGTCGGATTTGATATTTCTTAACTAGAATGAATAGATTATATAAATATGTTCATTTATGAACATGCCCGTATGTTTAGTTCTGAACAAAAAAAAATCAAAACAAATATCTTTATCGGTCAGGTTCATAACTGAACATGTATGAATGTAAACAATTGAAACTATGAATCAAACATTTCAAATATTGATAGTAACAAATCTCAAATGACAAACTGAAGCTATAGTGCTATATGATCAAATGTCCATAACTGAACATGGTACCGAAAAGTGCATCTCCTTTCTTAACAGCTGCTTTCACAGCATCCACATTTTCCAGCAGCCATAAGAGCTTCAATGCACTAAAATATGTGCTTATTGGCAAACCGCATGATTCTACAAAATGGGTTTTACCCCTGTTAATTATTTCCTACAACATAAAGAATTTTGCTTAGAGCAAATTCAACTCGTTTAAAATTTATCCGTTTTACCGTCATTTAGCCAGCCTTATTAAAATTGTTCTAACCTATGTTAACAAACTTATATCCACTATCAGAATTGATTATGTTCATCCATGTACAATAGTGAACATGTATGAACATTTATAAAAAACTAAAAAAAAATCATTCATGTTTATACATGTTCATAATTGAACATGGATGAACAAATAAAAACAAACCAACGAACTTCATCATCATTCAAACCTTAGTTAGATCGATATTGCAGAAAGTGAAGCTCAATTGACAGAACTAATGGATAACTTACGACAATCTCTGATTCTGAGATCTGTCTAGTCGTGTTTGGCGCAAAATTGATTCAATTTTGAGAATTTGTAGCGAATCAACTAAGGTCTTCTGGTTCTTCGTTGTCTGCAGTTTCAGAATCACGAGATGTTTCGAGCATAGATTTGTGGCACGAGCTTCGAGTAGAGGTTTTGTGGCACCGGTTCTTCCTTGTCTTCAATCCACTAGTTCAATTAGAGAAAAGAGTCGTTGAGGGGAGTGTTCGGTGTATAGTAACATGATTTAGGGTTTGAACGGTTTGTGGTATTTTAATTTAACTTTGATTTCGTAAATTAAGATAATAATAATGGCAATTAATTATAAGAAGACATATTTATCCTTAATCAATTTTTAATTGATTTTTTTAATAACATATCACTCTTTTATTTCTATCCATTGATTGCTTGATTCAATGGTTAATAGATAGGTTCTGTGGTTCTATGCATAATATTTGGTTCTATGTTGACCCCTCTAATATATATATATATATATATATATATATATATATATATATATATATATATATATATATATATATATATATATATATATATATATATATACACACACACATATATATACATACATATACAGAGAGAGTGAGAGTGAGAGAGAGAGAGAGAGAGAGAAAGAGAGAGGATCAACATAAAATCACTTTTTATCCATAAAACCATAGAACGCCATTTTAAGCCCTTGGATCATTAAATCAATGGATATGATTATTTGATTTAAATAATTTTATTTTTATTTTTAAAATAAAGCTGGAGGGATAAATAAGACTTTTTATAATTATATATAATTAATGCTTTCTCTTTTTTAGGAAAGGATTGAAATCAACTTCCTTTCCTTTTTTTATGGCATTCCAATTTCAAAATCTGTATACACACACAATCCTCACATAGAACCGAGAATGAAATAGAAGAGGCGGAAGATGCAAAGAAGAGGCAGCAGCCAATGGCTGCCGCCAATGTTGGTTGCCGGTGGATGTAGAAGGATCGAGAGGATCGTGACAGAGGGATAGAATAAGAAGAAATGGAAGAAATCGAGAACGAGAGAGAGAGAGAGAGAGAGAGAGAGAAAGAGAGAGAGAGAGAAAGAGAGAGAAAAATAGGGAGATCTATGTTCAGTTATGAACATTTGAGGTTTTGTATAAATATTCATATATGTTCAGTTATGAACATTTGAGTTTTTATACAAATGTATAAAGGTTCATCCGTGTTCAATTATGAACATTTG
This sequence comes from Cichorium intybus, assembly GCA_023525715.1. NCBI lineage: Eukaryota > Viridiplantae > Streptophyta > Magnoliopsida > Asterales > Asteraceae > Cichorium > Cichorium intybus. The sequence continues at coordinate 53,051,220 of CM042009.1, forward strand.
AGTTTTTGTATAAATGTATACATATTCATCCATGTTCAGATAGGAACATTTGACTTTTTGTTTAAATATTCAACAATGTTCATTTCTGAACATGTGTGTATGTTTGTATATTTTGTCAATGTTCGTCAATATTTATTTCTGAACATGTGTGTATGTTAATATCTAAATATATGTAATGCTCACAAATGAACATATACGTATGTTCAGAAATGAACATATATGTATGTTCAACAATGAACATATACGTATATTAATGGACATGTATATGTAATTTAGGAAAACTTCTATAATTTTGGGATTTGATTTAAAAAGAAATTGGGTAAGTTTTTTATATTTTTGGACATATATTAATTAGGTTTGATTAATGAACATTTATACATGTTCACTACTGAACGTGTATCAACATGAACAATAATATGCAATTAATGTTTATATATTTCCCGATGTTCATCCATGAACATTAATCGTCAATGTTCACATAATGTTCATCACTGTTCAATTCTGAACATGTATGTGTGTTCGTATGTTTCGTCAATGTTTTTTTCTGAACATTAATTGGTTATGAATGTTCATTTATAAACATGTGTGTATGTTTGTATATTTCATCGATATTCGTCAATGTTCATTTCTGAACATGTGTGTATGTTCATATATTTCATCAATGCTTATCAATGTTCATTTCTGAACATGTGTGTATATTTCATCAGTGTTCGTCAATGTTCAATTCTGAACATGTAGTATGTTACTATATTTCATCAATGTCGTCAATGTTCATTTATGAACATTGATTGGTTATGAAAGTTCATTTCTGAACATATGTGTATGTTTGTATATTTCATCATTGTTCGTTAATGTTCATTTCTGAACATGTTGTATGTTACTATATTTCGTCAATGTTCATCAATATTCATTTTCTGAACATGTGTTTATGTTCTCATATTTCATCAGTGTTTGTCAATGTTCATCAATATTCATTTTATGAATGTTAATGTTCATTTATGAATATAATTGCTATAATTAGGAATATAATTAATAAATTATTGTTTTCTTTTCTAATAAAAATGTTGTTTTACGATCGTACCCTTATCACCCTAATTTGATATAAGGGTCAAGATGTTGGTTCTATGGTTCTATGTCTAATTGTGGTTCTATGTTGATCCCACTCATATATATATATATATATATATATATATATATATATATATATATATATATATATATATATATATATATATATATATATATATATATATATATATATATATCAACTTTTGCTTTTTATTAAAAGTGCTTATTAGCTTATCCGGTACCAAAATGTAATAAGGCAATAAATTGTTTTTTAGTGTTTGACAAATGGTGTTTATGTGTGTGATAAGGAAATGAGTTATCAAAAACTGTTTAAATAAGTCAATAGATAAGGAATGAGTAAGTTATTAAAAACTCATTATTTAAGCTAATAACTGCTTATAAAATCATCTCATACAAACACTTAAAACTGTTTATTATCGATGTCAAACCGTAATAATTCAATAAGCACATTAAATAAGCAATCTCAAACACCCTTTAGTTTAGACCAAAAAGCTTATAATCCAAAAACCATATTCAATTAATTAGTAACTTTTAGCTTTTTTGCATTTCCACATATTTTAAAAGTTTTCAACTACTTTACCATATTACACAAATGAAAACTACAGCCTTTCGGTTACAACTATTTGTCTAATTGCAAAAAAGTGGGTGTTAAATTGAGTTGTCAACAAAATCGACCAAAAATAGTAATTAAATATGCCTTACTTGTATTGTCACCACCAACACTGATCCTATGAGCAATCCTCTCGATTTCGATAAGTCTACGATCAGTTGGCAATCAAATTGAATGTGTTGGATAAACAAACTTGAAATTCACAAAAATATTCCCATATCCAAAGCATTTTTTACCACATTCATTTGAAACCCCTTAACTTTTCAACTTCCTTTTTAATTACTACATTATATCCATTTTAGTCCAAATCTTAGCATTAACTTTATATTATTGTGATATAATATACTTAATTAGTTAATACAAATATGGTGTCAAATTCAAACACAAATTTAGTATACTTAATCTTTTAACTAAAACATTTAATTTGTTAGTTTAACTTTGGTATTAAATTCAAAATATAAAATTAAAATACCAAATAAACTTTAAATAATATTAAGTCTATTCATTTAAATATAATATTAGATATAAAACCTCAACCAAAATACCAAATTAACAAAAAAAACTAATAAAATTATTATCCATAATAACAAAAAATTTCAAAAGAGCGAGTTTTTAAATATTTAAAAATAGTGAAAGCTTAAACATAATGTTTAAATCAAAATACCTAACTCATATGTAACCGAAAAATAGATTTCATTGAATCAATTTTCTATCACCACATTCATCTGAAACCCCTCAAATTTTCAATTTCCTTTTTGATTACTACATTAAATCTATTTTTACTCCAAATCTTAGTATTAACTTTATATTATTGTGATATAATACACTAAATTAGTTGATACAAATATGGTGCCAAATTCAAACATAATTTTAGTATACTTAATCTTTTAACTAAAACATTTAATTTGTTATTTTAAATTTGGTATTAAATTCAAAATATAAAATTAAAATACCAAATAATTTTTAAAATATATTCAGTCTATTCATTTAAATATAATATTAGATATAAACCTCAACCAAAATACCAAATTAACAAAAAAGTTAATAAAACTATTATTTATAATAACAAAAAATTTCAAAAGAGCGAGTTTTTAAATATTTAAAATAATAAAAGTTTAAATATAATGTTTAAATCAAAATACCTAACTCAGATGTAACCAAAAAATAGATTTCATTTGATCAATAATGGAAATTTTTCAAAAAGAGGTTTTTATTGCTTTAGCATATTACTTTAATAATAAAATTATTTAGCTTTCAACTAATTAATCATTGTAACTCGAAAAAATTTCTGAACTTATTGTAGTTAATTGTTTGATATAAAGATTTGTGTGTGTGTGTATATATATATATCTATACTACATTAAAAAGGAAAAATGGTTTCTAAAAATGGAAACTCTTAAAATTAAGAGGTCCAACACAAATAAACATGAAGTACAAGTAATATATGCATAAAAGCTTCTATACATAATAGGCGGTATTTTGAATATCAAATCCCTGAAATCTCGGCAACAATTACGAATCCAATATTCGGTGAAACCCTCCCATTCTCATAACCCGTTTCATAAATTCCAAATTTGATTACCAACTTTCAAATTTTAATTATCTTTAAAGATTTGAAAATTGAATTCCTGTTAATCTCTCCTTGATTGGGGTGTAGGTCCAATAAATTCTCCCCGTCTTTCTATATGTGCTTCAAATGAGTGGTGCTTCAAATGGTGGTGGTCCGGCACCTCTACAAACAGCCTTCACAAACCACCACCGCCTGTTCAACTGCCTTCATCGCACCTATGCTTCTCTGTCTCCGCTGCCTTAGATGGTTCTAACTGCTCACCACCGTTGATGGCTCTAACTCCGCTCAATGTAATGTCTTCTCCTTCTTTGTGTTACCTTTTCTTTATTTCAACAGATTTCAGAATTTATTTTTATTAATTTGTGGAGGCAGAGTCAAGCAGGGAGACCGGTGTCAACAAGGTGCCGGAAAAACCTAGCTAAACCGTCGACTCCACCAATGTCTATCGTCATCGACAATTCAACCCACCACGATCATCGTTGCCACCGCTAAACATCGCCGCCATTGTCCATCCGCTGCTAAGCACATTGCCTCCTCCAAGAACCCTAGATCTAAGACAGCGTCCAACCACCGCTCACCGTCGAGGAAGACAACGATGGTATTTTCTTTTTTTGCGCCTCAACTACCCTTCTTTAATCAATCAATGTTGATGGAGGTTTCAACGGTTGTTGTGGAAATGGAAGCGGTAGAGGAAGAAAGGGAAGCAGATGTTTCAGTGGTAGATGAGGTAGCGGAGGTTGAGAAAATTAATCTGTTTGCTTCAAATTAATTTAGTATAAAACCCTTACCTCTATTAGTCTTTTTTTTTTCAATTCGGATAAAGTCTATATATAGTGCAATGTTTCAGGAACTGCGATGCCCACAGGAGATATAAGTCTAAAGTAAGAAGATATATCCCTCAATTTTGTTTTCTTTTTTATAAGTGTTGTGCAATACTCTTCGTCAACGGGAAATCCAAGTAATTTCTTTAACCTTATGCAATCTCCATGGCATCATTTTATTCCGCAAACACACAACCCACAAACAGAGCACACTCACAATACACACACACACACACACTGACAACACATACATTACATACACACATACTTATTTGTTTTGGCCACAGACACACTTATATGTTAGGATGTTTTTTTGGAAATTTCGAAAAATTGACTATCATTGTAATTTTGATTTAGGTATACGGACCTTATTTGTGAAATTATATTTTGAGTTAAAATGTGTGTCCAGGGGGTGTCTATTTGATGTGAGAAAGTAGGAAGTGGCAGGGTCTTGGGTTAAATTAAACTTAACAACAATCTGAAACGATGTTCCAGGTCAGACACTTGGTAAACAACAAATATCATGTTTATTAGGGAAAAACTTATTATTTACAGGGACAACACTTAATATGCTCAACAGACTATTTATGTGAGGCCTAACCGGTATCCCCATGGTTAGGTACTTTTATTGAATCAAGTTTAGTTTTTCCAATTTGAACATTTATCCTTTTTTGTCATCCTTTTAGTCACTAAACCAATTAACTTAACGACTAGAGTGTTGGTGAAATAACGATCACGCCCTTATCTTCTTCGTCACTATCCCATGTATATATTTGTCTTTTTAAGTTAGAGTTCTCAAGTTTCTTGATATTTATTTATTTGCAATGTTTTTAATATGTTAGCAGACAGTGATATTTGATTAATTTTGTTCCATGTTATTATCTATTAATGCATAATGATATCCTTTTATATTTGTTTTTTCGTTTTTTTTTTTTTAACATTGATCTCCTTAAGCCTAAAATTTGCTTCAGGAAACCTCAAAATGTCCTCAGAATAACGGATTTTGTATGGAGCTCCCTTATTTGGCAAGTTTGGGTGAATATTAGATTACATATTCTAATAGTTCGTTGTTGCATGTATGTTAAAAGTAGTGCAGGAGTTGGTATGTCCTATTTGTGATTTGTAAACCATGAATGTCAATAGTTTACTACCTTATATGTATTGAAGTTTAATCATTTAGATGATTGATAAGTGATTTTTACATTTTCATAGCGTATACTAAGGTTATGCAATTTTTGAATATAAGAGAGACACTTTCCATGTTATGGTATGTGGTATATGGTGTTACTTAAGTTGTAACTTATTGAGTTCAAAAAGTCCAACGCTTTTAGTATTTTCCGTAATTGTTTACTTTCTTTTTAGTTAAACGACACTTTCATTCTATTTAAAATTTTTGCAACACAACACCCAACTATTGCTTTTTGTTCATATAAAAAAATTATTTACTACTTATAATTGAGTAGATTCTAAAAGTATAATTTTCAAATAACAGAAAATTTAGAGTAAAAATTGTACAGTTGTTTAGATTTTGAATATTACAACGACTTATTAAGAGAAAAAATAAAATAAATGTGGTACTAGAAGTAATGAAAGTACAATATTATATTCAACAATGAATGAAAATGTGGTGGTGTAAACGATTAAACTTCAAGTACGACTTCATAATACTAAATCCAACTAAAATATAATCATTTGATGTTTCTTGTAGTGACTAGCTATATATTGGTGGATTGACTTTTATTCGACTATGAACTCTGAAATACGTATTGTTGCTCAACTATTTAATAAGACGTGTGTGTTTTTAAATGTATGTATTTTCTAATTTATCTACATATATTGGTTGATTGTAATTCGATGGACCATGTATGTACTCAATTACGACTAACACTATAAATAATCTAAGTTCGATCTAATGCACCGATCTCATTTTTTATTTACAACGGCAATTTGTGTCTCCCTTTGTACCCCACCTCCCTCCGCATTGTGTTTTCTATGTGATATATCATGTTCTTCAAAGAAAACTATCCACTCCTGCCGAAAGTAAACTATAACATCCCCTACCCCCGGTATTCGCCGCCCGCCGCATTGCGCGGGTAACCCACTAGTATATATATATATATATATATATATATATATATATATATATATATATATATATATATATATATATATATATATATATATATATATATATATATATATATATATATATATATATATATATATATATATATATATATATATATATATCATAGAAGTAGATTAAATAGCTATAGTTTCAAGAATAATATGGAGAAAAAGAAGATTTGAGAAGAAAAAAACTTCTACGTTAAAAGTTAAGGCATGTACAATAATTTCGTTTTTTTTATAGACATTTTAGTCAGCTCAATTATTAGTATGATTTTTTTATTTGTTTCTTCTTGCTAAACTTCTTTTGTATTTTTTATATTGTTTCTATTACTAGAGTTTCTGTTTTTGTTTTTCATTTGTATATAGTGTCTTGATTCCCTGTTTTATATTTGAAAGCTTTCTTATTTATTGTCATTTTCAATCTAATAACAAAACAAAAACCCAAAATAAGCAAAATGTTTGTTAGGTGGTGGTGGATAGGATGAATAAAATATAAAAAACAATCAAATATTAAATCGTAAACGACTTAACAATATGGTAATGATTTACCATAAGGAATGCAGATGACATGCCCTCAGTGAAAAATAATGGAAAACTAGGTCCCCGACGACCTTATCAAATATAATTATTAATTAGATATTTATATTACATATTGGATATGATCTATAAAATACCCTAATTTGATTTTTGGTTTTCGAAAATTATTTGATGTGTCATTTTATCGACTTAAAAATGCTTTTTAAATATATTTTTATAGAAATATTAAATTATACTTTATGTATATAATATGTTAGATTAATTAGTCAAGAAATAATAAAAATATAAATATAAAATATATTTAAGTGGGAAAATGATAATGGTATAAGATGTTTGATTATAACTAATGTTATAATAGATATAAATGGATGAAAAGTATTAAAGGTCAATGGATACTGACAAAATAAGTTATTCACTCTAATGATATTAAGTTGTTGATAAAATACAAATAAATTATAAAAAACTACCATCGAACATGTTATAAGTTACGAAAATGATATTTTTTTAATTTGCTTAATATTTATCAAAAACAGTTATGAGCGTTTTATGTCAAATGTTTTAAATTATTTATTTCAAATTATATTAGCATGCAAATGTACTTAAGGAAATTCTCAATATTTTACACTCGATTAGACCTACAAAGTAATGTTGCATTACAGTATGTTTCAAATAATCTAAATTTGTATTGCTAGTATGTTTTATTTTCTATTACAATTTAGATTTTGAGGTAATTCATGTAAATGTGTTTCCTTAAGTTGTAAAAAACATATTTTTAAATTAATTAATCATAACAATAGTTAAGAATAATACTTTATCAAATAAATAAATTTTTAATTAATTAATCATAACAATAGTTAAAGTAACACTAAATCAAAAATTATATTTGATTTTATTCATGTGTAAATAAACTGTATGTAAAGGCCATTGCAAAATTTGATTTTTATATTGTTGAAAATACTTCTAATTTTATGTATCAACTTAATGTAAGAATTACTATTTTGTAGTTAATGTTAATAACATATTCAAATTCATCCACATAAAATTGTCAAATTTAACTACATAATGTTAATCTGCGCAGCGCGTGGGAATTCGCCTAGTTTAAACATAATCTGCCACATTTTGAGTCAATTTTGGTGTTCAACAATCAGGACATTACATACGGAAATACTCTAAGGGTACGTTTGGTTTGAGAGAATTTGATGGATTTTGAAGGATTTGAATTCTAAATCCACTCAAATACCTTGTTTGGTTAAAAATAAAGATGTCATTTCAAATTCACGGATGTTCGTCAAATGACTTGTTCATAGGTTTTCTAAAACCTCCAGGGAGACCTAGAATTTAAAAATCCATGGTTAAAAATTCATTCTTACAAAACTACCCTTTCATCTTTGACTTCCAACCCAACCCTTCGTCCATCCCTTTGGTTACCGTTGCCAACGTCATTGTTATTTACACAAACACATGTACTGGTTTTGAATTTGCCATGGATATTCATCCATGAAACATGTAATCGTACTAAAAACTTCATATCATAGAACCTGACTATTAGATAATATAATCTCTGCTCGTTGACGGGGTTGCCGACATCTCATACACAGTTCAACAAGTTTTCTTATTCATGCATGCACCCCGGGAACCTCACTTCAATTTCCTCAAACGCATACTTCACTACCTTAAAGGAACCTCACTTCAATTTCCCCTGGTCAAGGTCAGATGGCAGTCAGCACGTGGACCCGAGTATACATGGGAGCGTGAGGATCAAATGCGTACCAAATACCCGCAACTTTTCTCTTAAGGTACTCTCTTCTTAAATTTCGGGACGAAATTTCCTAAAGTAGGGGAGACTGTGACATCCGCCTAAAATGGATTCGGGTCGACCCAACCCAATTGGAAATTTAATAAACCCTACTCGAGATTTCTTGACGCTAATAGGATCAAAACCCTTACACTACGATATAAATTGACGTTAATAGCAATATAGCATAGTATAACGTTATAACTATAATCAAATTAAATTATGATACCATATTAAAATCAAATCAAAGTATGATGCTCTAATTAAATTAAAAAAATCAAACTTGAATGCTATAATTAAACTTCAAATCAAAGTAGATTGTTATAATCAAATAATAACCTATTTTTTTTATAAAACTCTATTTTTATAAATACTACATTAAATTTTATAAAACTCTTAAGATGCTTGCGTTAGTGGGGAATTATGAAGACCACCAAAAGTAAAAGTTTATTCCCATTGTCTCCCACTCACACCTCCCATCATCTTTCCTTTCATTTTTCTCCCAACACATTATTCTCATCATCACTCAAACCATATCTATTCTTTCTCTCGCTCTCAATCTCGAAATTCCTATTAGAAATCTTCATATTTCAGCCAAGAACACTCCAATATACTCAAATCTTCATCCCTCTTGAAGCATTCATCAGGGTATGTTGTTAAAAGTCTCAAATTCATGAATGAAACAAATTAAAGCCACCAAACTATCTAAAACTCATTTTATGCATAAACGTGATTTTTCTCAGGATCCCATCAATAAAATAAGAAGCTCTGGAAATTTTCAGAAAATAACTTATTTTTATTGAATTACTATAATTATTGCAATAAAATAGGGCAATAATTCACATAAAATACTTTTTGCGGTCAATAAATTCTGAGAAACTTTTGGAACAACCCATATATTGAGTAAAGTGGATTTATAAAGTTTCATGCATTTATACTACTGTTTGATGCTTATTTTGTATTTTATTTTGTTGTAGATAAATAAATTTCAAAATATAGTTATGTATGTTAAAAACTAGATTTTATATTTTTCGCACCTTATTAACATTTTAAAGACTCCATGACAAAATTTACAGATTTTTGTAAGAATGTTTGCTTATTTTTCATGATTTAATGATTATTTAATGGTTTAAATTGATAATAAATAGCTACACATGTACAAAGATTATAAAACCTTATCAGAATATCATATATAATATGTTAATCATAAATAAAAAGTCTAATGAATTTCTCTTAATATTTTCCTATTATTTATGATTTTATTGATTAGTTAATAATGAAAAACATAACAAATACTTCCCATAGTCCAAAATATCCAAAATATTTACAGTAGGCTCAATATAATGTTAGAAAACTATGGTTAATTTTCCAGAAGTTTTGGGAATTATTTATTATTTTTCCCGAAATTTGTTGTGGTTTAATTATTAAAATACTAAATAAATACTAAAGCAGTTAAGAAAAATATGAAAATTTTACAGTAATTACTATTTTATGAAATAATGATTTTCTGATAATTTCAGAATGTTTCATTACTGTTTATTATTTAAAACCATTTTCCTAAATATCTAAGCATGTAAAAATGCATTTTTAATGATTATTTCATATAAATACTTGTTTATAATATATAAAATCTGTAAATACTTGTAATTTGACTAGTTATTATTTTAATAAGAAATTATTAAAATCTTGCCTAAAGTGAAAATATAAATTAATTAAGCAAAGTAATTAATTCAATTTAAAATTCATTTAACATATGAATACATTAATATTCAAAACAAAATTTGGATTATTGTTAATTCATCTAATTTAAGAATATGTGTCTAATTATTTTTATTAATATTATATTCCCGTTTATCGATTCCTAAGCCAAAACTATTAATTATATTAGGTTCTACGACATTTTGACTCGAGCCGTCTATCGTACAACACGCGCATTCCTTATTGGACTAATGTGAGTAATCTACCCCATATTTTATAATTTTCAATACTTTTTGGGTGTATCATGTGGTTCTAATATGTTCCAACTTTATTTTATTATTTTTTCACAATTGAGACATTGTTGGGATATTTATACATAAATCATTATTTGTATAATTATTGTTTGTTTACGCTACATGTACTTGTAGTGCATTACCATTTTTAGTCTAATCTCCATGACTATGCCCGTATTATTGAGGTACGTTATGGACAATAATAGCGCTATTGGGTTGACCACCCCGCCTTGGGACGCTAAGGTGATTGATTGCACGTGGTTGATTGTCTATGATGATTAGATGCTCCATCCTATATATATATATATATATATATATATATATATATATATATATATATATATATATATATATATATATATATATATATATATATGTATATATAGGGTGAGGACTTATTGTTGTTGTTATCATTTGTTAATCAATTTTTGATTTATAAACCGTTATCTCAATAATACTTGCTTGTCGACTTCCAAAGAAAACAAGTTTCAAATTATAAATATTTCAAACTCACAATTTTCTTTAATAAAACTAGATTACTCACCAACTCTCGTAGTTGACCTGTTTTTACCCATGATGCAGATTTGAAGAATGAAGTTGATGAAAAGTATGGTATACCTTAGAAACCCACAAGACTATTTAAATTTGATGTAATAAATGTTGTTTGTATTTGAATTTGTATTTGTATGTTGTGGATCTTGTTTGCCTACTTAGTACTTAATCGAATGTAATCATATTATAACATAGTTGTCATGAGACTTTGAACAATATATCACGCCTTGATCGATTCCGCCAAGTATCGGGGTGTGACAGATTGGTATCAGAGCCATTGACTATAGGGAATTAGGTTAATTGCCTTGACCTAGTCTATAGCCTCTAGGGTCCTCTCGTATGCTAGTTTATAAAATGCACACACAACTGCATGCAATTCGCACTTAGAAAATCCTAGGAATACCTTTGTGTGCTAATTGCTCCCTTATGTGCTTAAGTATTATTCCCGACACTTATATGTGTGCATACACTTGTGAATTTTCTCCTCTTTCTCTTAAAATCACACACATACTCAAATGGTTTCAAAATAAAAATTTATATACATGTATATTCCTTAGAGCTCTTGGGAAATTAAAAGTCATCCACTCTAGTTGGGTAGGATCAAAGTAATGGACGCGTAGTAACTGGAAGGGGGAGGTGCCGGTAGCCTGAAAGTCCTGACTAGGTAAGCATTCGTATACATCCCAATCAACCGAGGGACCAGTTTGCTTACCTGGGGACCAAAGGCGAGAGTTCCCAAACCTATAGGCCAAAGCCCGTTATTCACATTAATTTTGAGCCATCAAAATATCCGACCTTATCAAACGTATCCGAAAGGATACACTCCAAAATGGTCAACTTATTGGACTATTAAGTTCCCTAATGGGCCTAGAAGTGGGAAAAACATGTGAAACTTAGTATTGTGGGAGCCCACGCAATTGCTACATGCTTCACATTTAGTACCCATGGAAAGCCCAAAAGGTGCCCAACACTCCTAACCATGGCCCAACAAGTGTTTTACAATCATTTTACCCAACAATGTCTACAAACTTAATTTCCATAATTAATTTACAAATAACTCACAAGTCCATATGCGTGTTTCTCATAGATGGCATTACGACCCCCTCTGTAACCACTGTAACTATCACCATATGACCATCAGCCCGTGTCGCCTTTGTACGACTTGTGGTCGCTATGGCCACTTGGCAGACACATGCCGTGCACCAAAAACTCAGCGACCATTCGCTCTACCCTCAAATCAGCAAACACAAACCCGGTATCCAACTGGAACATGCTTCAACTGTGGTGACCCCACCCATTTCAGAAACGCGTGTCCTAGGCTTGTCAATATCCTTAACACTCAAGCCCATGCAAATCCAACAATGCATGTTCCAGCTCCCAAAGGCCGAGCATTTGTCATTACCGCAACCCAAGCACAGACCGATAACAAGGTCGTAAATGGTACGTTTCTCATAAATGACTGCTACGCGTCAGTACTTTTTGATTCAGGTGCCGATAAAAGTTTTGTGTCTTTGGAATTTGAACCCATACTTCACACACCTCGCACGATTCTTGATGAAAACTTTACCGTAGAAGTCGTCAATGGAAAATACGTTTCACTCAATGCAGTCATCCAAGATTGCACTTTCAATTTTTGCAGTCATAAATTTTCCATCAATCTAGTTCCTATGGAACTTGGTAGCTTCGACATCATCGTGGGAATGAATTGGCTATCCCAAAACCATGCTGAAATAGTATGTTACGAGAAGTTCATTCGTATTCCTCTCGCAGACGGTCAAAGTCTTCGTATTTATGGCGAGACTCGTTCGAAAAAACATAGTCTTATGTCATGTACTCAAGCTTGATCATATCTACATAAAGAATACATGGCTTTCTTAGCCCATATGGTGGAAACTAAGGTCAATGAAAAGAAGATCGAAGATATTCCGATTGTACGAGACTTTCCCGACATCTTTCCCGATGACGTATCTGGACTCCCTCCAGTACATGAGCTAGAGTTCCGCATCGATCTCGTTCCTGAGGCTGCTCCCATAGCCAAGTCTCCATATCGGTTGGTTCCAACCGAGATGCAAGAATTGGCAAGTCAGCTCCAAGAATTGACCGATAAGGGATTTATCCGCCCTAGTACTTCACCCTGGGGAGCCCCGGTTCTCTTCATCAAAAAGAAAGATGGTTCGTTTCGTATGTGTATCGATTATCGGGAGTTAAATAAATTGACCATCAAGAACCGATATCCGTTACCTCGGATCGACGACCTTTTTGATCAGCTTCAAGGAGCTTCATGCTTCTCAAAAATCGACCTCTGCTCGGGTTATCACCAACTTCGAGTACGGGAAGAAGACATTCCCAAAACCGCTTTCCGAACCCGCTATGGTCATTACGAGTTCACCGTTATGCCTTTTGGCCTAACGAATGCCCCTGCCGCATTCATGGACTTGATGAATCGGGTATTTAAACCTTATCTCGACCGTTTTGTTATCGTCTTTATTGATGACATCCTTATTTACTCCAAGACAAAGGCAGACCATGAAAGACACCTTCGTCTAACTCTCCAAACATTGCAAGGAAATCAACTCTATGCCAAATTTTCGAAATGCGAGTTTTGGTTAAATGAGGTACAATTCCTCGGTCATATTGTAAGTGACAAAGGTATTTTAGTCGATCTCGCAAAGGTTGAAACAGTTAAGAATTGGAAAGCCCCACGTACCCCCAAGGAAATTCGGTCATTCCTCGATTTAGCCGGCTATTACCGGCGTTTCATTTCAAATTTCTCAAAGATCGCTTTACCGCTTACTTTTCTCACTTGCAAGGGTACGCCATTTGATTGGGGACCCAAGCAGGAAGACGCTTTCCAAACCCTTAAACAAAGATTGTGTGATGCTCCGATTCTTACACTCCCTAAAGGATCCGAAGATTTCGTGGTATACTGCGATGCCTCCAATCTCGGTCTAGGTTGTGTTTTGATGCAAAGGGGAAAGGTTATAGCTTACGCATCGCGACAACTCAAAATCCATGAAAGGAATTATACGACTCATGATTTGGAGCTCGGTGCCGTGGTTTTCGCTCTTAAAATTTGGAGGCATTACCTTTACGGCACTAAATGCGTAATTTTCACCGACCACAAGAGCTTGCAACATATTCTTAATCAAAAGGAACTCAATATGAGACAAACACGATGGGTCGAACTCCTAAATGATTACGAGTGTGAAATACGCTATCATCCGGGCAAGGCAAACGTGGTAGCCAACGCGTTAAGCCGAAAAAAACATGCCAAAGCATTTCATCTAATATGTTCTCCTATCTTGTCCAATCTCAGCGACCGAATTCGAGGAGCCCAACACTCGGCAATTACCGAAAATGACATGCCCACGGGAATTGATGGGGAGTTGGAAAGTAAATCTGATGGCATTTTCTATTATCAATATCACATCTGGATCCCAGATCGCGACAATCTTTGTACCTTCCTGATGGAAGAAATCCATAAAACTCGATATTCCATTCATCCTGGCGCTGACAAGATGTATCATGGCCTGAGAACCAATTATTTGTGGTCGAGAATAAAAAAGGATATTGCTTTATTCGTGGCCAAATATCTTACATGTTCCAGGGTCAAAGCAGAACATCAACGACCCTCTGGACTATTGGTCCAACCGGTAATCCCCGAGTGGGAATGGGAAGCGATCGCCATAGATTTCGTAACCAAACTTCCCCGTACCACCAAGGGACACGACAGCATTTGGGTAATCATTGATCGTTTGACCAAATCCGCTCATTTCCTTCCCATCCGTGAACATTTCAAGGTCGAACAACTTGCTCGGATTTACATCGACGAGATAGTTAGTCGGCATGGCATCCCTCTCAGCATCATTTCAAATCGTGATGGGAGATTTCTCTCTCGGTTTTGGCAATCACTTCAAGCAGCCATGGGAACCCGCCTCGATCTCAGTACCGCCTATCATCCTCAAACCGATGGTCAATCTGAGAGGACAATTCAAACACTCGAAGATATGTTGAGGGCGTGTGTCTTAGATTTCGGAGGAAACTGGGACTCTCATTTACCGTTGGTGGAATTCTCTTATAATAACAGTTATCATTCTAGCATCAAGATGCCACCATTTGAGGCATTGTATGGTCGTAAATGCAGATCTCCTATTTGCTGGCATGAAATTGGCGAGTCCCACGTGATTCGCGCAACAGTGGATTCTCCAATCGTTGGTCCTGAGCTTATCCAGGAAACAACCGACAAAATCACTCAGATTCACAATAACCTTCTCGCAGCTCGTAGCCGACAAAAGAGTTACGCCGACAAGCGACGCAAACCGCTTGAATTTACCGTGGGGACATGGTCATGTTAAAAGTGTCCCCATGGAAAGGTGTGGTTCGATTTGGACGCAAGGGTAAATTGGCACCACGCTATGTAGGCCCGTTCAAAATCCTGAAAAGGATCGGACCAGTAGCCTACGACTTGGATCTACTAATAGAGCTTAATAAAGTTTACCCAGTATTTCATATAGTCAACCTCAAGAAGTGTTTAGCAGACGAGAACCTTTATGTTCCTCTCGAGGATATCCAAATCGACGAGACAATGCAATTTTTCGAGAAACCCTTGGAAATTGCCGACCGAAAGGAAAAGCAACTCAAAAAAAGTCGCATTCCCCTAGTCAAGGTCAGGTGGCAGTCAGCACGTGGACCCGAGTATACATGGGAGCGTGAGGATCAAATGCGTACCAAATACCCGCAACTTTTCTCTTAAGGTACTCTCTTCTTAAATTTCGGGACGAAATTTCCTAAAGTAGGGGAGACTGTGACATCCGCCTAAAATGGATTCGGGTCGACCCAACCCAATTGGAAATTTAATAAACCCTACTCGAGATTTCTTGACGCTAATAGGATCAAAACCCTTACACTACGATATAAATTGACGTTAATAGCAATATAGCATAGTATAACGTTATAACTATAATCAAATTAAATTATGATACCATATTAAAATCAAATCAAAGTATGATGCTCTAATTAAATTAAAAAAATCAAACTTGAATGCTATAATTAAACTTCAAATCAAAGTAGATTGTTATAATCAAATAATAACCTATTTTTTTATAAAACTCTATTTTTATAAACACTACATTAAATTTTATAAAACTCTTAAGATGCTTGTGTTAGTGGAGAATTATGAAGACCACCAAAAGTAAAAGTTTATTCCCATTGTCTCCCACTCACACCTCCCATCATCTTTCCTTTCATTTTTCTCCCAACACATTATTCTCATCATCACTCAAACCATATCTATTTTTTCTCTCGCTCTCAATCTCGGAATTCCTCTTAGAAATCTTCATATTTCAGCCAAGAACACTCCAATATACTCAAATATTCATCCCTCTTGAAGCATTCATCAAGGTATGTTGTTAAAAGTCTCAAATTCATGAATGAAACAAATTAAATCCACCAAACTATCTAAAACTCATTTTATGCATAAACCTGATTTTTCTCAGGATCCCATCAATAAAATAAGAAGCTCTGGAAATTTTCAGAAAATAACTTATTTTTATTGAATTACTATAATTATTGCAATAAAATAGGGCAATAATTCACATAAAATACTTTTTGCAGTCAATAAATTCTGAGAAAATTTTGGAACAACCCATATATTGAGTAAAGTGGATTTATAAAGTTTAATGCATTTATATTACTGTTTGATGCTTATTTTGTATTTTATTTTGTTGTAGATAAATAAATTTCAAAATATAGTTATGTATGTTAAAAACTAGATTTTATATTTTTCGCACCTTATTAACATTTTAAAGACTCCATGACAAAATTTACAGAGTTTTGTAAGAATGTTTGCTTATTTTTCCTGATTTAATGATTATTTAATGGTTTAAATTGATAATAAATAGCTACACATGTCCAAAAATTATAAAACCTTATCAGAATATCATATATAATATTTTAATCATAAATAAAAAGTCTAATGAATTTTTCTTAATATTTTCCCATTATTTATGATTTTATTGATTAGTTAATAATGAAAAACATAAGAAATACTTCCCATAGTCCAAAATATCCAAAATATTTACAGTAGGCTCAATATAATGTTAGAAAATTATGGTTAATTTTCCAGAAGTTTTGGGAATTATTTATTAGTTTTCCCAAAATTTGTTGTGGTTTAATTATTAAAATACTAAATAAATACTAAAGCAGTTAAGAAAAAATATGAAAAATTTACAGTAATTACTATTTTGTGAAATAATGATTTTATGATAATTTCAGAATGTTTCATTACTGTTTAGTATTTAAAACCATTTTCCTAAATATCTAAGCATGTAAAAATGCATTTTTAATGATTATTTCATATAAATAGTTGTTTATAATATATAAAATCTGTAAATACTTATAATTTGACTAGTTATTATTTTAATAAGAAATTATTAAAATCTTGCCTAAAGTGAAAATATAAATTAATTAAGCAAAGTAATTAATTCAATTTAAAATTCATTTAACATATGAATACATTAATATTCAAAACAAAATTTAGATTATTGTTAATTCATCTAATTTAAGAATATGTGTCTAATTATTTTTATTAATACTATATTCTCGTTTATCGATTCCTAAGCCAAAACTATTAATTATATTAGGTTCTACGACATTTTGACTCGAGCCGTCTATCGTACAACATGCGCATTCCTTATTGGACTAATGTGAGTAATCTACCCCATATTTTATAATTTTCAATAATTTTTGGGTGTATCATGTGGTTCTAATATGTTCCAACTTTATTTTATTATTTTTTCACAATTGAGACATTGTTGGGACATTTATACATGAATCATTATTTGTATAATTATTGTTTGTTTACGCTACATGTACTTTAGTGCATTACCATTTTTTAGTCTAATCTCCATGACTATGCCCGTATTCTTGAGGTACGTTATGGACAATAATAGCGCTATTGGGTTGACCACCCCGCCTTGGGACGCTAAGGTGATTGATTGCACGTGGTTGATTGTGTATGATGATTAGATGCTCCATCCTATATATATACATATATATGTATATATAGGGTGAGGACTTATTGTTGTTGTTATCATTTGTTAATCAATTTTTGATTTATAAACCGTTATCTCAATAATACTTGCTTGTCGACTTCCAAAGAAAACAAGTTTCAAATTATAAATATTTCAAACTCACAATTTTCTTTAATAAAACTAGATTACTCACCAACTCTCGTAGTTGACCTGTTTTTACTCATGATGCAGATTTAAAGAATGAAGTTGATGAAAAGTAGGGTATACCTTAGAAACCCACAAGACTATTTAAATTTGATGTAATAAATGTTGTTTGTATTTGAATTTGTATTTGTATGTTGTGGATCTTGTTTGCCTACTTAGTACTTAATTGAATGTAATCATATTATAACATAGTTGTCATGAGACTTTGAACAATATATCACGCCTTGATCGATTCCGCCAAGGATCGGGGTGTGACACCACGTACCGGTTACTAAAGCTCTGATACCATAAAGGATTCCAAAGAATCAATTGATTTCCATTCACGCAAAGATTACAATAAATAGATATAGTACAACAAACTTCCTAAAATAGAGGAGGAAATACATGAAACTACATAAATGAGACTATACAAAAATATATTATCTAATACCGACTTGTATTTGTACGAAAATCATAACATGTAAACTTGCAAAATCAATTTTGTCTTTGCATTGAATCGTTAAAAGTCAAAGATCATCACGATACACTCTGCTACGTTCTATATGTAGGTGAAAACTAAATATTATTGTGTCGCGTTCATAATCTACACAAATGATGAACAGGCTAGTGAAGTTTTAAAAAAAGATGAAGACGATCTTTCTAGTCGCAGAAGGTGGTGATACAACAACGACGGGAAAAATGGACGGTCATTCAAGAGCGTAAGGCCGATGTTGTCCAGAGGAGGATGAAATATTTGGGCCTATAATTATTTTTGTTGGAGAAGGAGACAAGCATGATAAGAAAGGGGGGAATAAAGGAAAAGAAGACGATGCGGTGTGAAGAGGTAAAATAATAATAGGGTTTAGATGCAGACATTGATATGAAAAATATGATTACTCTTTACTAAATTTTAATTCTTTAACATTGGGTTAATCTTATTAAAAATTTTAATTATTAGAATTATCTAAGTAATTGTTTTTACAAAATTGTTTATAGTGAATAATTTATTATAATTACATATAGATTATTGTTTTAACTATATACAAAACAAGTAAATAGTGATAATTTGAAAAAGGGCATTTTTGTCCATTAGAATATATATATTTCAAATCTTTTTATAAACATACAAACCAAACAAGAACTTATATCCGAATAAATTCAAATTCCAAATCATTCAAAATCAAAATCCATTAAAGAGATTTAAATCCCTAAAAAAATGTTGCCCCTAAGAAATATATAATATTACTATAGTTACAAAATATGTGTTTATATGTGTACTATTTTATCCAATCAAATTCAGATTCGTATACGTCGAGATATTCATATTCAATATATTGATCTTGTACATACATTAGAGTGAAAGTTACAATCCTAAGCAAATCGAATACATCTATACTCAAATTCATACCCAAATGATATTTATCAAATATAAACTTTGACTCCAATTAATAACTTATTTATTAACGAATATATAATCATGGGTACTAATTGAGATTCTTCTAGGTGTAAAGTTGGCGTTGACCATGAACAATGTCACATGACAACGAAATAGATAATCAGTTAAATCATCATAAAAAATGTGTATAATCAAATCATATCATCATGTCATTATAGTCAAAAGAATCTGCCAAAATCGATTGAAACATTGAAACCTTCTTGACACGGCGAGTAATCTAATCATAAAGAAAACGTTACACTAGTCAATTCTTACATTTTATGAGCTGTCAATCCCAAATAATCTTTTATCCATCACTAGTTACCATTTGGAAATAGTCATTTCGATTTTTTTTACACAAGCTTTCTTATATCAACATTCGATTTATTTATTTTTTTCTAAAATCATGAATCAAATCATATGTTGATAACTTGATATCAACATTTTATAGGAAATTGAAAAGGTGTTAAATAATTAATGCCTAACCCGGTCCAGTCCATATCTATCTGAACCGGTCAGTCCTTTCCCCACCATGAAAGTTCCAACTCCCAACCTCCCATATTAGACTCAACCGGCAGGACCAGCCCGGCCCACAAAAGACCATGGCTAGAAGACTCTTCACACATGTTGTTTAATTGGTCCAACACCGACCCCCAACCCTACAAACTTTAACTTTCATACCAACTAATGGCTAGTGTGTAATTATTACTTTCACTCACTATCACACAATATAAAAAATAATGGACTGTGACTGTGACTGTGACTGTGACTGTGACTGACCTTGTACCGCATTTGGAAAGGACTGAGTTTGTGACTTGTGACTTATGACTTATGACTGATACAACACTAAAACAACTGGAACAATATGGGACATGTACTAACTCTTGACCTCTGGTCTGTATAAAAGACGTAAATGTCATTTTTATAGACTTAGAAAGCTTTTCTAGTGTTTTTGTTTTGTCCCGTGTAACAAATGCAACCATCATATGAACGTGGGTTTTGTACTCAATGGTCAATTCGTATACATGTGACATAAAATGCGATAGGACACATCATTATAAGCCAAAACTTTGGTCCTTTTCCAGCCTCATGCATTTGTCATTGGGACATGGATGTGTTTGTAATTTAATGCAGTAGGTACAACAAGACAATGCATGGAGTGGACCCGAAAGTGAGGTGTCCCTTGAGATTGACAAGATGAAATGAGTGACAACCCTCACCACCCATACCACCAGCACCACCCACCAACCCAACCAAAAGAAAACGACACCAAATCCAAATAACCATATATGCATTTTCTACTTTGACTAATACTTTTAATCTGAAAGCCTTTTTTCCATTTGTTTTGAATAGATAAAATGTTGTGTATGCAAAGTTTGTTTCTTTGTTGATATGTTTAGAAGATTAAGCAAAAAGGCCAGGTTGGATTTGCATAAATGAGTACAAATTTATGCCATAAAAGGTAGTATACAAATCTTGAAACTTATAAAAACGATTAATGCACAAAGAGAATCAGCTGGGATTTTCATAAATAGGTGCACATTTACAGCATAAGAAAACACAATACAAATCTTGAAACTTACAAAGACTATTAATACACGTTCTTTCTTTTGTGGACTGAATGAACCGTCTGAATGTGAGTAATTGACCATGTTACCCTTATGGTTAGAAGCTCAAGCAAGAAAATCAAGTGGATTTGTGATACGAATCTCGACACTCATAAAGTTGGTTAATACACAAAGCTTGTTTACTTTTTAAACAGAATAAGCAACCAGAATGTGAGTAAAGGACCGTTTTACCCTTTTGATTAGAAGAATAAGCAAGAAACCCAGCTGGGATTTGTGTAAATAAGTGCAAATTGACGACATAAGAAGGCAGAATACACAATCTTGAAACTCATAAAGACGATTAATACACAAAGTCTTTCTTTTTTGGACTAAACGTGAGTAAATGACCATTCTACCCTTGTGCTTAGAAGATTACACAAGAAACCCAGTTGGGATATGCATAATTCGTGCAAATTTACGACGATAAAAAGGCACGATACGAATCTTGAAACTTATAAAGCATTATCAAGATTTCTTTCTCTTTTCATTTCAAAGAATTGCATAAGAAAACTACACAAATTTCATATCTACAAACCTCGTCTTTTCATTCGCTCATCAAAATCCGTGTCTAATTGCAAAAAACTCCCCGATTCCCCTACCATTTTTCGCTTCCTAACATCCGCCCCCAAATTCTGACCTTCAATCTCTGAATTCAAAGGAAAGAAAGAAAACTCCTTGCTTCTATGACTACTCGAGTCAACATCATCAACAGAAGTCAACCCTTTTCCACTACCAAGACCCAATCTTAAAGACAAATCACATTCCGCCAATTCGGGTCGAGATTCCTTTTTTGACCCGTTATTATCATCTTCTCTATCAAATGAAAACAATCTTTCGGGGGGAGAAGAGGGTAAAGGCTCACATGCTGCCCGGACTGCCCGGAAAACCGGTGTGCCAACGATTATACTGCCCGGATTCTGGGGAGTATTGTGAAATCCCATTTGAGGTGCCCGAGGTTGAAGATGAAAACCATGGTATAAAGGGAAAATTGAAGAGTTTTTGTTCTCGAATGGCACCATGTTTCTTGGAAAATTTTCAAATGAGGGAAGGTAAAAGGGGGAACCAGGAGGGGTAACATTGTAATTCGGTCTTATATCTTTATTAGCTTCTGAATTCGGTCTTTGAACATTTGGTACGATGGGATTTCTAGCATTTGGACTAGAGTCTTGGGTTGTTGGACTTAGATAGCTTCTAGTGTTGTTGTTTCTTTGACTTCTTGATGACCGTACTGGAACACAGCCCAAATTAAGAGCAGCTGAACACCATAGCAAGTGAAAATTTAACTTAAATAAACTCAAATTCGACTTCCAAAATGAAGAAAAAAAAAAAAAAAGGAAATTTATATAATGGGGTACCTTCAACGCAAGGGGGCAGGAATTCACCGGTTTCCATGGTGTCGTCTTTCCTGATTATGGTGTCAATGGCGTCATTCACACGATCCCACAACGTTTCCGGGTTTATATACTCGGCCTAATAACGAAATTGGAGTTTGAAGAGTGAATTACATTCCGTAAGATATATATTTACAGCAAAAGAAACGAGATTGGTACCTCGGAATTGGCTTTGGAGTACATGATTTCTTCAGATTTTAAGACAACTAAGGGCAGCTTCTCTTGCCATTCTCTCTTCGTTTTAGTACCAGGACTATGGTTTTCATGTACAAGTCTGATCAAACACATGGTGTGCATTATTTTGTAACCCCAAAAACAGCTATAAGAATCGGAAGTTTTAAAGTGACAGTTAAAGAAAGTTTACCTAAAAATCTGTTGAATGATGGAACCTCTAATGGGTTGGTGTCTGTCGCTGTGCCAAGATCTTCTCACGCATTCAAATGGTCTTGGTCCAGGCCTTGGCATCTTCGACAATCGACGGAACAAGGAAAACAAAATTGGGGGAAAGTAGAGTAGTTGAAGCGAAAGATGAGCAAAATCTCTACATGGGTGTTGAAATTAAACTGGGCATCACCCGGAATTAACTATATAGAAGACGAGAAAGTCATTAATTGACATCTATAAGATAAAGATAGAGA
This sequence comes from Cichorium intybus, assembly GCA_023525715.1. Classification (NCBI taxonomy): domain Eukaryota; kingdom Viridiplantae; phylum Streptophyta; class Magnoliopsida; order Asterales; family Asteraceae; genus Cichorium; species Cichorium intybus. Next base: position 53,074,600 of record CM042009.1, read on the forward strand.
GGGGGAGAGGGTGAAAGATGCTTCCCCTTTTGGACATTTAATGGATGGTCAATAATTGAATTGAGAAACTAAAGAAATCAGAAATGTGACGAAAACCCCACCCTCAGAAACGCAGAGAAAGATAATGAAATGGTGGGAGTTTGCTAATGTAGAAGCAGCCAAGATTCAATAGTCTGATGGTTTTGTGAAGTGGGGAAGAATGGTCAGGCATATGGAGGGCAAGATCGAAGTCAGCTTTTTTCGTATGATTTGTCAATTTACCATGTTAATGGAAGACGGAATCTCTTTTTTCATTTTATTGATTTTTGTTGCAATCGAACTCTGAACAGTGAATAGTGATGTATCTTGAATTATTATTTTATAACAAATCAAAGTGGTTCTTGACCGGACAATGATACAACCATCGGCCCTACATTTATTGGGTAGTAGTTTTAGGTGTTTCAAGGTTACAGCTACTTCAAAACTATCATTTATAAAAATATCTTTTGACATGTATTGAACTGAATTCTGATTTTATGTTTAATTTGTTTGGTTCATGGATTTCGAAAGATTTTGAATGAATTAAAACATAAGTTCTAATAGAAATTGTTTTCGGTTGACAAAATAAAAAGAATTAGAATCATGAAAATTCTACTGAATTTTGAGTTTAATGAATTTTTCATTATTTTAGATAAGAGTTTGCCATTTTTAAAATCACAAAAATGTCGTCACACCTCCTCGTTAATCAGTGAGAGAGTGTGTGAGCTTTTGCTTTGGCACGAGTACAATTCATCATATCAAAACATAATCTTTTGAAATGTATAAAATGTCAACAAATAAAAGTTAGAAGCTTCTACAAGTTTGTTCTCGAACATACCTTATATTTATCTATCTTATTGTCTTTGAGAATAGTTAATGGGAAAGCTCAAAAAATGATGTATACCTTTTTATTGTGGATAAAATTCTAGGTTTTCATCCTCATTTGAATATGTTATGTGTATATTAGTAGACTTTCCATTAAATTTAATCCATCAAAACTCAAAAAGAACTATCTTTTTAAAGTAGATTTTGTAATTAGCCATGAGCAATGGCCTATGTCAAACGGAAAAACATCTAAGATGTCCCCCTCACTATAAACAAACTACATTCTTGGGCAAAGAAATACAAGAAAAGAGAATAATGCTTTTTAAAGTATATTTTTGGCAAAGCTTTCAATTCACTCAACTGGGACTTCCTAAATTCGGTATTTGAACAAATTGTGTTCGGGAGGACATAGACAAAATGGATTAAGAAATGCCTATTGTCTGGCCAAGCCTACATTCTAATAAACGGTTCACAAATGAAAGAGTTTCAAATTCAGAGAGGGGTTAGACAAGGTGACCCCCGTCTTACCTTGTCTCTTTATTTTAACTGTGGAAGGTCTCAACGTCTTAATGAAATCAGATGTGAAAAGAACATATATCGGGGTACCTCTCTAACAAATAATGGGCCACTTTTATCTCAGTTGATGTACACTACTGACGTCATGTTTGTAAGAGAATGGTAATGCCTTAAACCTTACAATGCTTCTTAGATACTTCTATCTTGCATTCGAACTAGAGGTAAACTTTAACAAAAGTAAAGTTTATGGCATTGGAGCCATACTCTTTCCCATTTACTTACATTAGGCTTCCTATTGGGTCTATATAGGCCTCTCTCAAAGTTGGGCCCCTATTGTTGGAATTTGTTAAAAGAAAATTAACACTTGGAAAGCCAAAACCTTATCTATTGGAGGACAAATTAAGCTTCTTAATTCGGTTCTTGGTAGTCTCTCATCGTACTACTTTTTGTTATTTAGGGCACCTAAAAAGGTCATTGAATCATTAGAAAGCATTAGGAGAAGATTTATTTGAGGGTAATATACGCAACTAGAAAATATGTTGGGTTGCTTGGAAAAATATTCTACTTCCTAAATAGATAGGTGGGCTTGGTGTGCGATCTTAAATCCTTTAATGTTGCGTTACTTGCCAAATGGTTATGGAGATTGGTTGGTGGTAATAATGCTCTTTGGGATCGATCCATTATTGCTCTCCACTATATTAATGGCTTTGGCGGGCATTCACTTGCAAAAATAACTATCCATTATTGCTCTCCACTTACCATCAGCAAGATAGACAATGACATTATGGAAGATAGATCTTCACTTTCAACATATGCAAACTAAGTGTTGGAGTGAGGGATAAAACTTCCTTATAGAATGGATAAACGGTTGGGGAACTGTAATACCATATTATTAATTTATATAGATTTTGTGTTAATCTTAGTGTAATTAAGATTAAATAGGTTGTTATATGAGTTAGGATGGTTAAAAACCCAATTGAGTAAAGTTTGGACTTGTAAAATGTCAAATCAGAGCTACACGGGTCGTGTATGGCCACACGGGTCGTGTAAAAAGGCTTAAGAACCAAACAGTACCCTTTTTCAGGTCTACACGGGTCGTGTACCTTCACACGGGTCGTGTAGCTCTTGTTCAACAATTACCGAGGCGAGGTTAGGTCTCACACGGGTCGTGTGAGGCTACACGGGTCGTGTGGGTCTGTGCATATTCAGGATGGCTTGCTGTAGGTCTCACACGGGTCGTGTGAGCCTACACGGGTCGTGTCGCGCATCAGGGGTATTTTAAAGTACTAGTTTTCCTTCATTTGGGTCATTTCCAATTCGACCAAAACCCTCCCAAAACCCTAGAAATCGATTCCTAAGCTTTCTTAGTCGAGATTTGAGTCTATCTTTCACGAATTGAAGCTAGAGATTTGTTCCTTGAGCTTGAAAGGTAATCTTCTTTGATTTTTATCTTGTTTTGACGGTTGAATCTTTGGAATTGAGATGGTTCCTTGTGGTTTTGATGAACCACCTATAACTAGCATGAAATTAGAGTGAGTTTACTTGGAATTGTGTGTGTAAGGGAGTTCTAATTTGAGACCTAAGCTAGTGAAGTGTTTGTATTTTGTTTTTAGGGTTATATGAGTTAAATTTGTAAAGTTGGAAGTTATAATTAGGATAGTATTGCTATCTTTTGAGTGTAACCCTTTCTTATGATTCAAATTCTTGATTGTTATTGATATTGAGTATGATTGAGATTGTTGAATATTGAGTTTGACCTGAGATATTGTGATACAGCTGAGGCTAGACAGGAGCACGACACACGCGGTTCAAGAATTTCATAGAATAACCCGACAACAGGTGAGTAGTTATAATTCATTGTGAATGGTTTAACTACAACTAAATTGAATTGTTGTATATCTTGATTTGGATGAGACAACAAATTCTACATGAGTTAAACAGGGTTGAGAATCCTTTGTTTGACTTAATTACTTAGTTTAATTGAGTACGTTAAATGACTGAGATAGTCATTGAAATGGAATGACTGAGATAGTCATTGGAATGGAATGACTGAGATAGTCATTGAAATGGAGATAGTGAGTTGATTGTGGAAATCTTGTTAATTATTTGAATGATTTCTAAACTTGATAAACTTTCTCACTGAGCTAATTTAGCTCATATAAATAGTTATATGTTTGTGATATAGGTGACAGGGGTAAGAAGATAGCTGAGGGATGATTGCATGGATATGAGACTTGACTTTGACTGTTTGTAAACCTGAATATACTCTTTTTATAGTTTTGTATACGGTCTTTTGTAAACCAGTTTTTGGGACGTATTATTTTAAGTACTTGTTATTTTGATTTCTACTTGTACTTATGTTGCTTAATCTTGATTATACCATGATCACTTTGTTTATTTTGAGTGGTTATGATGTAATCTAGAGATAAGAAAACTGGGTGTTACAAGTTGGTATCATAGAAAGGGTTTGAGTGAATTAGACTTTAAAGAGTAAACTCTAAACTCAAACTAATAAAGAGAGAGGTCCCATATTGTCCCTATGCAATAATCCCTTTTAGCACACATAATGAGTATGTGTGTTATTTTGAGAATTTTGATGAGAAATGTGATACGAAAAAGAGTATTGAGATAAATGAGATTATAATGAGTTAAATTTCTTTTCAGCCTCATTATGAGTTCTGGAAAGGAAAAAGAAGGAGGTGATCACCGAGATGAGTATTCGAGATCACAAGATTCAAGACTGGGGCGCCATTATGAAGGCGAGAGGCCGCCTGAGTTAACATCATCTTTACAAGAATTGATTGCTGCGGAGGTAGCAAAAGCAGTTAAAAGCTTATTGCCTACCTTAGTGAGACCTCAGACGGAGGTGACGAATAGAGATGATCGAGATCGACCTCCTATCACACCTGTGGTTAGGGAGGGACAGAGAGAGCCGGTTACTATACATACTGAAGTTGGAGGGTCGGGCGAATCAAAAGGTTGTAGTTATGAGACGTTCCGCAAGTGTAAACCGAATGATTTCTTTGGTACTGATGATCCTATTATTGCACGGAATTGGCTGACACATATCGAGAAAGTCTTTCATACGAGAAAGTGTGCGGAAAAAGATAAAGTTGAGTATGCTACCAATTGTTTACACAAAGATGCCCAGTTCTGGTGGGAGAATATAAACCTTGATATAGAGAGAGGATTAGAAGCAGAACCGACATGGGAAGAGTTTAAAACAAAGTTTATGAAGGAATATTGCTCAAATACTGCAATGAAAAGTTTGGAAGAAGATTTTCTGAGATTGCAGCAGGGAACGAGGTCGGTACAGGAGTATACGACAGAATTTAACGAAAAAGCCAGATTTGCTGCACATCAGGTGGATACTAAAGAAAGGAAGATTGATAGGTATCTGTGGGGACTGAGAACCCAGATACGAGAGTTCTTACAGAGTTCCAGCTTTACAACTTATCAGCAGATTGTCGAGGCAGCCAAATCTCGAGAAAAAGGACTACGGAGGCAAGATAATGAAAGGAAGGGGGACCAAGGAAGCGGAGGCCAAAAGAGGAAATGGGAAGGAAAACCTGAGGGTAGTTCTCAAAAACAGCCAGTTTCGGGTTATCAATATCGAGGTGATTTAATAAAGACTGAGAGTAAGTGGTGCGAAAAATGTCGTCGAAAACATGCTGGAAACTGTGAAACAAGTACCCCATCTCTTATGTGTTATCAGTGTGGGAAGATAGGGCATATGGCTCGAGATTGTTTGGAGAAAAATCGTGTGTGTTTCAATTGCGGGGAAAGTGGTCATATTCGCCCGGATTGCCCAAAGTCGAGAACTGATTCACGTCGTGAGACTTCGAGGGCGGGACGAGGCGATAACCGAGGCGATAGACGAGATAGAGGCGGTGGGAATGTCAGAACTCGAGCTTTTCAGATGACCGTGGAAGAGGCTAGAGAGCGACCAGATGTGATCACAGGTATCTTTAGCCTAAATTCTCTTCGAGCTCGTATGGTGTTTGATACTGGTGCATCGATTTCTTTTATATCTGTACCTTTTGCGACTCGAATTAATGTCCCAGTGTCTAAGATGAGTGAGACTCTGATAGTTGATGTTGCTGATGGGAGAGATGTTATAGTAGATACTCAGTATATAAATTGTCGGCTTAAAATCAATGGAATTTCTTTCCTTATTGATTTGAAGCCGATGACTACTCGTGCGTTTGATGTAATAGTTGGAATGGACTGGCTAGATAATAATAGGGCAAATATGGATTATCACGGAAAGATTATTTATGTGAGAACTCCGAGCGGGTCTCATATGTTAATACGAGGCGAACGTCGTTTTCAACATATTCCGGTTGTATCTTTTGCTAGAGCATGAAGGTATACCGAAAGAGGTGCTCTTTTATTTATGGCACATGTTGTCCCAATTGAAACCGGACATTCCACTGTGAAGGATGTTGAGATAGTGAGAGATTTTGCTGATGTTTTTCCTGACGATCTTCCGGGCTTACCGCCAAATCGTCGATTGGAGTTTGTTATTGATTTAGTTCCTGGAGCGAAACTGATAGCTCGAGCACCCTATCGGTTGGCACCGTCCGAGATGGAGGAGTTAAAGAAACAACTACAAGAACTTTTAGATCGCGGATTTATTCGTCCGAGCTCGTCTCCGTGGGGTGCGCCGATACTGTTTGTTCGAAAGAAGGATGGTTCTATGCGTATGTGCATAGACTATCGCAAGTCAAACAAGATTACTGTGAAGAATCATTATCCCCTACCGAGAATAGACAATTTGTTCGATCAATTGGAGGGAGCGGTGTATTTGTCGAAGATTGATTTGAGATCGGGATATCATCAGTTAAGAGTAAGAGAATCTGACGTCCCGAAGACAGCATTTCGTACCCGATACGGTCATTATGAGTTTCTAGTAATGCCGTTCGGTTTGACGAATGCCCCGGCGGCTTTTATGGATTTGATGAATCGAGCATGTCATCCATTCTTAAACAAGTTCGTAATAGTATTTATTTACGATATCTTGATTTATTCCAAGAGCTGGGATGAGCACAAGCAACATTTACAGTTGATTTTAAATCTTCTTCGTAAAGAAAAGTTGTATGCAAAATTTTCAAAGTGCGAGTTTTAGATGCAAGAGATTCAGTTTCTTGGTCATGTGATAAACAGAGAAGGTGTTAAAGTGGATCCTGCCAAGATAGAAGCAGTGATGAGTTGGGCACCACCCAAAAATCTGACTAAGGTTCGGAGCTTTTTGGGACTAGCTGGCTATTATCGACGATTTATTGAGAAATTTTAGAGTATTGCATTGCCCTTAACAAAGCTGACCAGAAAGACACATAAGTTTATCTGGGCTGAAGCACAACAAGAAGCTTTTGAAAAACTGAGACGGGCGTTATGCGAAGCTCCAGTGTTAGCCTTGCCTCAAGGTGTGGAAGACTTTGTCCTTTTTACCGATGCTTCACAAATCGGTCTTGGATGTGTATTAATGCAAAGGGGGCGAGTAATTGCGTATTCGTCTCGACAGCTGAAGCCTCATAAGCAAATTTATCCAGTACACGATTTAGAGTTAGCCGCCACTATCTTTACACTAAAAATTTGGCGACATTACCTTTATGGTGTGAAGTTCCAGATATATTCAGATCATAAGAGTTTAAAGTATTTGTTTGATCAAAAAGAGTAGAATATGAGACAACGAAGATGGATGGATTTTTTTAAAGATTATGAGTGTGAAATACTTTACAATCCTGGTAAAGCAAATGTAGTGGCAGATGCGTTAAGTCGAAAAGAACCACCTATTCGAGTCGTTTTAGCTCGAATGGGAGTGGTTAGTAAATTACCAGAAATGATTCAACGTGCCCAGAGAGAAGCCAATGACATGAAGAGTGAGAGAATGGTTGGATATGTAGATAAACTAGTTGAAAATGCACAGGGAGTGAAGACTTTTCAGGGACGAGTGTGGGTCCCAAGACACGGAGACACGAGACAGCTGTTACTTGAAGATGCACATTGTGCACGGTATTCAATCCATCCAGGTAGTACAAAGATGTATAGAAGTTTAAAGCCGTTTTACTGGTGGCCGGGAATGAAACGTGATGTTGGGAGATATGTGGAGAAGTGTCTGACTTGTTTACAAGTCAAGGCAAATCATCAGAGACCATACGGGTTAGTTCAACCACTACCTGTACCGATGAAAAAGTGGGATGAGATTTCTATGGATTTTATCACTAAATTACCCCGAACCCCACGAGGGTTTGATTCTATATGGGTAATTATTGATAGATTGACCAAATCAGCATAGTTTATTCCCATACGAGAAGATTATCAAGCGTCCAAATTAGCAGAGATCTATGTTAGGGAGGTGATGAGACGACACGGAGTACCAACCTCGATAATCTCCGATCGTGATAGTCGTTTTACTTCTCATTTTTGGCAAAGTTTTCAAAAACATTTGGGAACTAAAGCCTTAATGAGTACGGCTTATCATCCGCAGACTGATGGTCAAACCGAGAGAACTATTCAGACGTTAGAAGATATGCTTAGAGCTTCGGTGATTGATTTTGGAGGTAGTTGGGACGATCATCTACCTTTAGCCGAATTTACATATAACAACTCATATCATTCTAGTATTTAAATGGCACCCTTTGAAGCGTTATATGGGTCAATGTGTAGAACACCAACATGTTGGTCAGAAGCGGGAGAGAAGCCACTAGTGGGTCCTGAAATTATAACTGAAACTGAGGCGAAGATAAAAAGTATACGTGAGCATATGAGAGTTGCTCAGCAGCGTCAAAAACAATATGCAGATAAACGAAGGAAACCGTTGGAGTTTCAAGTCGGAGATATGGTAATGTTAAAAGTGTCTCCCTGGAAGGGAATTATTCGTTTTGGTAAACGTGGCAAGCTAAGCCCACGGTTTATTGGACCTTTCCGTGTGATTCAACAAGTGGGAGCAGTAGCTTATAAACTTGAACTTCCTGATGAGCTACAGGGAATTCATAATGTGTTTCATATCTCGCATCTTCGTAAGACTTTATATGATGAGTCGGCACGTGTTCCTTTGAAGGAAGTTCAGTTAGATCGTAAACTTCAATATCAAGAACAACCGGAGAAGATTCTAGACAAAAAGATCAATAAGTTGCGAAATAAAGAGATTGTAATAGTTAAAGTACAATGGCGACATCATAGAGGAACAGATGTCACTTGGGAAGCTGAAGAGTAGATGCGATCAAAGTATCCCTTCTTGTTTTCAAGAGATTCCGAGGACGGAATCTTTTGAAGGGGGTAAGAACTTGTAATACCATATTATTAATTTATATAGATTTTGTGTTAATCTTAGTGTAATTAAGATTAAATAGGTTTGTTATATGAGTTAGGATGGTTAAAAACCCAATTGAGTAAAGTTTGGACTTGTAAAATGTCAAATCAGAGCTACACGGGTCGTGTAAAAAGGCTTAAGAACCAAACAGTACCCTTTTTCAGGTCTACACGGGTCGTGTACCTTCACACGGGTCGTGTAGCTCTTGTTCAAAAATTACCGAGGCGAGTTTGGGTCTCACACGGGTCGTGTGAGGCTACACAGGTCGTGTGGGTCTGTGCATATTCAGGATGGCTTGGTGTAGGTCTCACACGGGTCGTGTGAGCCTACACGGGTCGTGTCGCGCATCAGGGGTATTTTAAAGTACGAGTTTTCCTTCATTTGGGTCATTTCCAATTCGACCAAAACCCTCCCAAAACCCTAGAAATCGATTCCTAAGCTTTCTAAGTCGAGATTTGAGTCTATCTTTCACGAATTGAAGCTAGAGATTTGTTCCTTGAGCTTGAAAGGTAATCTTCTTTGATTTTTATCTTGTTTTGACGGTTGAATCTTTGGAATTGAGATGGTTCCTTGTGGTTTTGATGAACCACCTATAACTAGCATGAAATTAGAGTGAGTTTACTTGGAATTGTGTGTGTAAGGGAGTTCTAATTCGAGACCTAAGCTAGTGAAGTGTTTGTATTTTGTTTTTAGGGTTATATGAGTTAAATTTGTGAAGTTGGAAGTTATAATTAGGATAGTATTGCTATCTTTTGATTGTAACCCTTTCTTATGATTCAAATTCTTGATTGTTATTGATATTGAGTTTGACCTGAGATATTGTGATACAGCTGAGGCTATACAGGAGCACGACACACGCGGTTCAAGAATTTCACAGAATAACCCGACAACAGGTGAGTAGTTATAATTCATTGTGAATGGTTTAACTACAACTAAATTGAATTGTTGTATATCTTGATTTGGATGAGACAACAAATTCTACATGAGTTAAACAGGGTTGAGAATCCTTTGTTTGACTTAATTACTTAGTTTAATTGAGTACGTTAAATGACTGAGATAGTCATTGAAATGGAATGATTGAGATAGTCATTGGAATGGAATGACTGAGATAGTCATTGAAATGGAGATAGTGAGTTGATTGTGGAAATCTTGTTAATTATTTGAATGATTTCTAAACTTGATAAACTTTCTTACTGAGCTAATTTAGCTCATATAAATAGTTATATGTTTGTGATATAGGTGACAGGGGTAAGAAGATAGCTGAGGGATGATTTCATGGATATGAGACTTGACTTTGACTGTTTGTAAACCTGAATATACTCTTTTGTATAGTTTTGTAGACGGTCTTTTGTAAACCAGTTTTTGGGACGTATTGTTTTAAGTACTTGTTCTTTTGATTTCTACTTGTACTTATGTTGCTTAATCTTGATTATACAATGATCACTTTGTTTATTTTGAGTGGTTATGATGTAATCTACAGATAAGAAAACTGGGTGTTACAGGAACTTTGCTTTAAATTATATTAACCTATAAAATCTATGTCATCGAATGAAAAGAGTTGCTTTATCAATCAATAAATCAAAGTGTCGACAAATGTCCTTCTTCAATATGAATGGAGATGGAAAAGAGATGTATGGAATGGTGCTAAATCTACCAAAATTGGCATATTTAACCAGCACATCCAACCATTTATATTTCAAATTACTGGAGATAGTTGGAAATGATATGGGACCCGACTGGTATATTCTCACTCCAATCCTTATGGCATTTAACCGTTGCATCGGGACCTCCTGCTGCCCTATCGAATGTTATTTGGTCTATATGGGTTCCAGTTTAAATAAATTGTTATGTTTGGAAAATGTTTCAGAATTGTATCCCTCTTTCCCAAAATATTATTCAAAGAGGGATTTGCGTACCAAGCACTATTTGTCAACTTTGTAAATCGGATGAAGAATCCATTAGACACTCATTTTTTCCTGTCGTTTTACTTTGACTCTATGGATTTGGTACCTAAAATGATGCAATTGTGAGCTTGCTCCATCATCATTACAGGAATGTAACAACCGCGAACTTAGGCTACATATTCATGGATAAGGAATTTAAAAGAGTTTAAAAAATATTTGAATAAATATTTTAAGGGTGTAAATGATATTTAAATAAATATTATAGATGAATAAATAATGTTTAATGTTTAAATTCACTAAAGGGGTGTAAGATGTTACTTGAGATACATGACTCTGACCGTAGCATAGTATGACAAAAGAGTACTCTATGGTCTTAACCGAGGCACGACCTGATGGCTGCGGTCAAGAGGAGACTTCAGTCAAAATAAAAGAAGCGCTTTATGGTTGTAGCTGTAACTTCGGTCGATCCAAATTATTGTCTAAAGACTTAGATTGAAGAGGTTGCGGAGTGTAGATTGTTATTTAAGAGTTGAATTGAATATGGTAACAAGTTAATCAGAGGAAAATTTTGGTGGAAGATATGTCATCCGAAGTGGTGATGCAACACAAGTCATGCCTAGTTGCGGTTTAAGTCTATCGATAAGTTTGAGACCGAGGTGATGCATGAAAGATAGGGATCTTGGCAGAAGGGGTTCCCGACCGAGGCGGTTCTCAATCGAAGAGGCGATGCAGAAAGGCTAACCGAAGAAGGTTGGTACTGATGTGCTTAGTCAATCTTTGGGTGACCGAACACCGATGATCAGTAATCCTGGTCTTCGATCAGCTAGCTCAACTACTGACGCATGAAGAGGCTTATTGATTTTCAAGGATCTAGTTGGAAGGTATATACCTCTAGGGTAGTCATATGGTTGAGGGTCTGTGTTCTATACATAGGGTTTAATGGTGTAAATTGATAATATATAGTGGGTGTCATCTCTCTAGAGTATGAGACTGCTTGTGTCTTAGAGTGAAACAATCTTTGCAACCTTGTAAACTTGTTCTCCAAGCTAGAAATAAATAATATTTCCCTTGATGGTGGACGTAAGTCAAATTGGATTGAACCACGTTATATTTATGTGTCTTTTGTCTTTGTTTTTTAGAAAGTGTTCCGCCCGTCTTCTTGTGTTATTCTTGTCGTCGATTTCATACAGGTGATTCGTACCAACAAAGGGTTTAATTGATATTAATTTTGTTAAAAGGGTGTTAAGTGTCATTACATAAAAGTGAAATTGTTAACTGGTGAAAGGAGAAACATAAAAGGTCAAGGGCTGATTTGTAATTTCTGGAAGTATCACTTTTGTTAGTCAAAATCAAGAATTTGGGTGATTTTGTCAAGCTCGCAAACTTCGGGGACCAAAGTGAAAAATTCGAATTTTTTGCATAAAAATCAAATTTCCATCCTGATTTTGTCGTGATTACCTTAACTAAAGCCTTATCATTATCAGATCGGCTTCTTTTCATGATTATACATACATATATGTTGCTTGGTTGAGAGAAATCTTACAAACGAAAACCCAAAGGGAAAAGAGAATATGGAGATTGGGAGATCAAGAAGAGAACAAGGAAAAGTTGTAACATTATTGTGGTTGTGAGCAAGAAAGTTTTAAACGACTAGATCAGATCAGAAGGAGAACAAATGAGAGAGAGAAAGACTAGTGAGAAAGGGCAGAGAGATGAGAAAGAGAAAAGGGTCGAGAAGAAGAAGAATTGAGCATTGCGTCGTGTGCAATTTGATATTAGGCCCTAATTAAGTTCCTCAACCATCTCTTACTTGATTTTTGAAGAGCCTAAGATGTCCCATATAGTTGTGAACAAAACAAGAGTGGGAAAAACCAAAATATACAACCGAAAAACAGTCATGGTGTTCAAGTTCGGAGTATTGGATCTGAAACAACCTTTGGGCTTGATTTTCTTTATGTTTTATTACGTTTATGAACTTTTAGATTTTTTTTATTTCCAACTATGAGTAAGTATGTCTAGAACTCAACCAAGCAATCCATAACACCCGAAAAGTCCCAAAAATCCTAGAAATCGGACTACAGCATGTTGCTACATTTCTAATTTTTCCCTTGCTTTCTTGAACATTTATATGCCTTATAATTGCTTCTAAATTCATCCATTGTTGTCAAGAAATCGATACTACAGTCACATGCTTGAAATAATGCTCTCGAACACTTTATATATCCTAAAAACCCTAAACCGAGCAATTGTATTTGTTTTGTGTTTTAGAACCGTTCGGTGTGTTCTAAACCTTATATTTCTAGATAAAACTATTATTATGCCCAATTTATTTTTTAGAGTAATGATATGGACCAGAACATACGGAAACGACATGTTTCTGGCTTGGTTTTGGCCTGATGTTCTACAAACCAAGAAGATAGTAACTTTCTCTGATCTTACGAGCGACATAGAGAAAAATCGAGGATGAATAATGGAAAATAATCAAAGACAAGAGTTGTAGGAAATATTTTCTTCTTTTCAACAGCACTAGAATCAACTTAATCAGAATTACTATTTCTGATTCATTCCCCGAACACTGAACAGTAGTTAGGTTAGAACTTTAATTGTTAAAGTAGAAAGTAGTGTTCATTAGGTTATTAATTTATAACTTAAGTATTAAGACATAAAATAAAAATAAATATACTTGTGGGAGCTAATCAAAGTACATGACGAGCTATGGGGTAGTTAACTGATACTAAAGTTCCTAGAGGTGTACAAAGTTATTTTGAGCACACATCCCTATAAAAGTAAACTATTTTACGTAGTTGTTTTCTATATGTTAGTTGCTTACTATATGAGTTATGTGCTATGTTATAATATATTATACGTACAATGTTGTTGTTGTTGAGATTGTCTGCAATGGATTGTGTTTGATGTACTTGCTATTATACTACCTAGTTGCCATGCTAGGATTGTTTGTTATCACTGGAATGACGTTTCTATTACTTGTTTTTATTACTGTGTTAGTATTAGATGTGGGTTAGTTATCTCTTATATGGGATGTGAGAGACTTTGTTGTGAGGACATGACTATTATTGTGTTATCGTGTTATAATTATTGATGTTGATGTCATCATCGAGGGAGTACGATGAGTCGATGACTACCATTGATCATTCTAGACAGGTCATGTGCACACTGAACCGGGCTAACTACACGTAGGTATTATAGGTGGATCTTTCAATCACGTGTTGTTGTCGAGCGTATTGCCCATTTGTTAATACTCCATGCCCATGTTGTTGCATATAATGACCTAACACGTACGAAAGAATCCTCAAAGTCACGTGATCTCTATTGTTTAGGGTTGTTGTGACCAATAGAGAAATGGGATGGCTAGGAGTGTTGTTCATATTAGATATCATATTTGTTATTTATAAATTGTTGAGCCAATATTGATGTGTTATTTGTTGATATTGTTGTGTTGTTTGCTAACGTCAGTGTGTTGTTTGCTAATTGTTGTTGTGTTGTTGATCATTGTTGTTTATCTATTGTTGTTTGTATGTTGATATTGTTGTATTGTTTACTGAGAAACTATTGTGTTGTTGACTTAGTATTGATATATGATATATTAAGTCGAAAACCTACGTGTCTCAGGTAGTAGAATTAGGGACACTGGCACTTAGAGTCACTAGACTTACTAAGTGTATGGAGATACTATTATTTTGTATTTAGCTTGAACTTAGTCGATACTTATGTTTTTATGCTAATTAGACATCTCTTGTAGTTTTATTTCAAACATTTTATGAATTATAAATGTTTTAAGTTATTTGAGATTTCTCTGTTGTGGCTATTTATTTAAAATTATAGTTCTCAAAAGCACTAGATTATTTTTTTTTTCAAATTTGGCCAAAATATAGGGATGTGACAACGAACTACTCTAAGTTTTACATAGCATATCCTCTATGGAAAAGGTTTTAAACTGGCTCACATGATTGCATATATTGTGATTTGGTTTATATGGAAAGAAAAGAACTTTCTTCTCTTAAAAAACATGAAAACCTCTATGATGAACCTAGCGGATGACATCCAACTCACAACTTATTTGTTGATGAAACATAGAGAGAAAATTTGTTATTTAAACTAGCATGAAGGGTGTTGTTCACCTTTGACGGCAAGGCATTTGTAAGGTGATAATTCTAGTAAAAATAGGGAAAGAGGATGGGGCATCTTTTTCTTCATAGCTGGTTTCAAAGAGTGGGTTTCTTTTTTTTTTTTTTTTTTTTTTGAACGGCTGGTTAGTATCACCTAGTTAGTAGTTAGTATCACCTAGTTAGTAACGCCTGTGCCAGGAATAGATAAATATTTTTGGTGCTTTCTTGGGGTGATGCATCTCCGCAAGAGGTTTTGTGCGTTCGACCATATAAGAACCTTGGATGGGGCGTCGTTTTTTTGCTATTTCTAGAAGCTTCTTGGACCTTATCCTCAAAGTCAACGCATGTAGTTAGAGGTGAACAAAAAAACTGGTTTGGGATCCGAAACCGGTTTTCAAACCGATTCGATCTGATTTTAAAATCGGTTTCTCTCAAACCGATCTGGTTTCTAATCCGATCCAATGGTTCAAACCGGTTTGAGTATATTTTCTCTAAAACCGGTTTGTTAAACTGCTATGTAAAAACGATTTTAAACTGGTTTTGACCACGTTGACCCAAACCGGTTTTGACTATCTTTTTTGATACAACCCGGTTTAAACCGATACGGTTTTGATTATATTGACCTAAATCTAACTGGTTTTGGATTCAAACCGGTTTCGGGAAATAATCCGGTTTGTGCACTTCTACATGTAGTGAACTCTGGCAGGGGTTGGTCCAACCCGATCTGACCCGAACTCTACTAGAAACAAAACCTCCTCAGCTCCTGACAACCTGCAAAATATGCCTATATTGCTCCATTCCACGAACCTGACATCTCAAGTCCTCGTCACAGCTAGGCGAACATATGAGCTTGGCTCATCCTTTGACTTCCACTAGTCTTTAAAGGTTAAGGACAAAGGATGCACCTATGTGAGACAAAGAGAATTGACAACTTGCAATTTAACCCCTTAGATTTCCACGACGATTACACTATTGTTATAATCTAATATCCTGATTGTAACTTGTTTTTTCTTTCCAATTTTTCATGAATCTTGAACTGTATTTTGCTAAGTTCCTGCTGGGTTTTTTCATTAATATTGTCTCCGTCCAAAAAAATCATAAATCAAACAAGTAACCCTCGTACACATGTACCAGAACACCAATAGCTAGGTAACCGGAAGCATATATTCAATCAATAAATGTTTCCCATAATCAACCTTTAATGATTTCTTTTGCTTTTTAGGTTGACATAGTAACGTTATCTCATCCTAATTACTTTATTTTGGATTTTGTCCCCTTTCTTTCTGTCCAATTTTCAATTTTCTTAGAATGTAAAGCATATCTGTATACAAGACCTAATTTCCTCTCTTTGTCAATGGTCAATCTTGAAATTTGTTCCCTCAGTTCTAGATATAAACTTTCCATTGGCATGTACATCAACATGATTAGCCACCTATATTAGACTGTTTTTTCCGTTTTTCATTTTCTTGGATAAATAATGTTTAAAGAAATATCTATGAGGAAACCATGAAACCAAAGGAAAAAACAAATGAGACAATTATGTAAAAAGCTAGGCTTAAATCGGAATGCCTTATTTCCTTGTTCTATTAAGTTTTTTTTCTCCATTAAATAATAATAATAACACTTATATAAAGTTACTTGACTAAGTATTTGTCTCCATCAAGTCTATTAAATAAAAGATAAACATCAGAAAAACCCAATACATTTTTATCAAATTAAAAAAAAAAACACTATAATTTTTTTAGTATATTAAAACCCCTATATTTTTTGAAATATCTAATTTATGTTTTCTGATCTCTGAAAAACCTAACATATTTTCATCTAATCATTAAAAAAACCACTATTATATTTTCAAGTACGTTAAAACTCCTATATTTTCTGAAATTATCTAATCTAATAAATTATAACCATCAAACATTTAATAGTCGGTTATCTAGTTATTTTAGCTATCTGGAATTTACCGATCTAAAACATTAAATTATACTTTTTACAAAATATAAAAGTTTTTAATAAACTAAAAATTAATATAATAATTTTTTCAAAAATTAAATAAACTACCAAAAATGCACACCAGTTCATAGAGGACCACAAGGGTTTTTTATTCGTTATACACGTTTACTTACATTCTTCATTAATGTGAGACCCAGCCTCCTTTTCTCACATCTATCAAGTAGCTGTTTGCCGAAGACCTTTTTTTCTTCATACCATCAATTTGTTGACCTGGCAAACAAACCACACTACCACAGGCCCCGATGCAATACACAAACCACGTGGAAACATGTAAACCATCCATAAATATTTATAGTAATATTAGTATATAATCAAATTAAAACACAAATCAAACGGTTTGTTACGAGATTTTAAACTTGCCTAATTTCCATTTTCACGTTTTCATTTTCTCTCATACCGAAAACGATATCTAAATGAAAATATTAAAATCGTGTTACCATACATTAAAAGATCCAAGAAAAGTCAAAAGACAAAAATACCCTTCAACTATGAATTAATGAAAGAATCGCCTACGACAACGAGAAGACCCAAGCTCTTCGTATTCAGCCTTTGTGACACACATTGCATCAAAATCAGGACTAGAAGCCAATAACGATCCCCCTCGCCACACGCCCAATATGGGACTGCAAAAATAAAATTATTAAATTATTAAATTTTTCAACAAGGGGAAATAAAATCATTAAAATGTTGAATAAAAATGGATATATTTACTCTTCTTGAGTTGTTATTTTCACTTGGTAGACATCGGGAACAAGAGGACGGAGCTCACTTTCTCTGTAAAATTAACTAAATTAATTATTAAATATAAATAATGATGAATTTGAGAAATAGATTTAGAAACAGAAGCAAAACTTACAGTCTTTTAGCAAAACCTGGAAATAATGTGCTTCCACCCGTTAAAATTATACTGTAAAAAAATGTTTTCGGATTATTAGAACACATACAAAGCGGAATTTCGGGAACCAACGAAATGAAAAAGGGGTAAACGTAAGAAATAGCAATGTACTTTCATTTATTTGATTATTATAGCGTCCTACTTTCATTTCTTTTTATTACATCATTGTAGTTTCAATTTTTTTTCTTATAAGGCGTTTCACTTTGAAAAGATTACCTAATTTATAACATTGTACTTAGAATGTTTTTCATAGGGCTATATGCAAGAAAGACCAATGTACTTCTATTTATTTGTTTATTAAAGCATCATACTTTCATTTTCTCCTATTACGCATTGTAGTTCTGTTTATTTTTCTTATTCAGGCATTGTACTTTGAAATATCTATCAAATTACTCAATTAGAGCATGGAACTTTCAATTTTCTTTTTCTTATTAAGACATTGTACTTTGAAAATCCTACCCGATTTTAACCATCAAAATAGCTTTTTATTTGGAAGACATTGCTATAATTGGGTAGATTTTTCCAAAGTACAATGTTGCAATAGGAAGAAATAAAAGTAGGATGCTATTATAAACAAACCAATGAAAATAATTTGCTATTTCTTGCATTTAACCCAAATGAAAATATTATCTTGTAAAACCACCTTTCATACAGCACAGGATGAAGATGAGGATGACAAGAATTGACAGCCCGTACAATACATTCTGCAAGTCCAGCTTGATTCATTCCTGCATAGTATTCACAATTAAACAAAATTTAACTACAAAAAAACCAAAAAATATTTTCATTATCCAATTAAATATATCAAAAGAAACACACCCAAATCAGCTGGCCGGAAAATCATCTCAGGGACAAGAAACCGCTCATTGCTCAAGCTGAATTCCTGGTTTTCAAAGTGTTTATCAAGTGGTTTAATCAATAAAGGACTAATCTTTAACAAAAATGTAGAGATTTTTATACATTTTTGGTAAGATCGACTTTGTTT
Source organism: Cichorium intybus (assembly GCA_023525715.1). Lineage (NCBI taxonomy): Eukaryota > Viridiplantae > Streptophyta > Magnoliopsida > Asterales > Asteraceae > Cichorium > Cichorium intybus. The sequence goes on from CM042009.1 coordinate 53,093,195, forward strand.
CTTTCTGAGGGTTTGCTTTTAACTTCTATTTGATCATCTTCGTTGGTTCCTTCATGTGGGAGTTCGCCATTTTCAGATAACGTAAGATATTTTTGTGCTTCAACAGGGTCTTTCACGTATCCCTTTATATGTGTAATACCATCGGGAAGAACATATGTGCACCTAAAGTAATTGTCGTTTCCACGTCTCCTGTATATGACATTACAAACATTGAATCGAGATGAATAAACCCTAATTACATTGTTGCAAAACTTACCTAGCGATCTGCAAATCGCGAGCGACGTCGGTTGAAACGAAGCATAGTTTCTCCTTGACATCATCCATTAAGAAAGTTTCATCCATCACATTGATTGATCTATAGCTCACCAATTCTTTCAAGTAATTCGTTAATGCCTTCCCGCCCAAATCCATTCTCTTCACGCCATAATTTACTGTGAAATTTTGAAAAACCGGAGCGACGTGAGTGAAACTAAACCCTACGTCGACTACTAAGCTACACTGCGCCTTCGAGACGACGTCGTAAGGGCGTCTACTGGCCTCGTATAAGTGAACTAGAGAAGGTGAATCGGAGACGAACAATGATTTGAAATTGAACTCCTCGAAGACGATTTCGTCGGTGGCACGTTGGATTGAAGGGAGGTTGAATAAGGGTTCGGTGAGGAGGAGTGACGAGGAGGAAGGTGTGACGTGGAGGAGAGAAGAGAAGATGTGTGACCAGATGGTTGATTGGAGGTCTTGGTTGATGAGGTAACCGCGGTCGAAGGGACGGCGGAGAACGGCGGAGGTTAGGTCTTCCGTTGGAGATAGAAGTTGGTCTGCTAGCAGGAATTTCTTGGAGGAAAGCGGCCGAGCAGTGCAATTCGGGACTACGGATGTTGGATCACGCTCACCGCCGATACCTGCCTTGATTAGACCACCGCCGTTGTCGAGAACCACCACCACGTTCGAGGACATCTTTTTGCACCACCGGTGTCAAGTGAAGCTGTGAATTGCAGGCACTGTCTATGGAGCAGCGCACGTGCCTTTCACGTGAAAATGGACCACATAATTCACCTCAAAAAACTTGACCTTGCTTAAATATTTAAACAGGTTAAATCTAAATTTTGTCCATGTTTTTTATAATTTTACTCATAAAATTATTATATTTTTTATGGTTGATGGTATCTTTAACAAATTTTATTAATAAAAAATTAGATATACTAGTATATTGGCGCCTGCTCACCTATGAAAATAAACAATTAACTATGATAATCCTCAAGGATTAACAAAGCTAAACTAGGAACATGCTTTGAACCCCAAAAACAAATAAGAAATAACATAACTAGCAAAAATAAGGACAAAACACAAAAAGAATAGAGAAAACAAACCTCACACCAAGAACAAAGCGGAAGTAAAGTGATGTCTTCATTCTTCAGCTGAAATTCCACATTTCCATAGCTTTGGAGACATTTGGAGAGGGCTCCATATTCAAGATTAGTAGATGACAGTGTACATCATTGATGATAGTCTTGACCACCCCTTTATAGGCCATTCTCTTTCTTTGAAGATCATCTTGTTTCTTTCAATCCAAACATGGTAAACGGTACACGCAAGCACTAATATACGAATAATAGACCCGATGGTCTTTCCTTTTGTGACTTGCAGAAGCAGATTGATTATGTCAATCAACGTATCAGGGACTTGATATTCATTTTGTTTTTCATATCATTTCATGTAACAACCGTTTTTCAAAAAAAAATGTGAATAGTAACTCCGTCGTGAATAGTAACTCCGTCGTGAATAGTAACTCCGGCATGAATAGTAACTCCGGCGTGAATAGTACCCGAGAAATGAAGTAAGTGCTTACCTCGTGATGACGTCGACGATGATGTCGTGATGACGTCGTGAATAGTGTTTTCAAGCCCTATAAATAGAGGCCCAACTTCTTCATTTCAACCCACAGCAAACACCAAACAACCTTACGATATCGAGGAGTGTTCTGGTGAGGAAAATAGGTCAGGAGGAGTTAGGAGCGAGCGGTAGCTGGTAACGAGGTGCTCGGGAAGTGTTGGAAGAGCGGAACGGGAAACGTGTCAAGGCTTTGCGAAAACGCAAATCTTAAATGAGTAATCACTATCGTATTTCTCTAGTAGTTTATAAGTGTTAAACTATAATATGTAGAGGTTATACTATTCGTAATTCCAAAAATAATACCGAGTGATTTACTTACGAGGATGGTGTCTAGGCTGATTACTTGGGATCTGGTTGTTGGATTTTCCGAAAGGCTAAAATGCTGAAAGGATCCTGCCACCCCAACTAATCTTCTACCTGGCTATCATTTACTTGATAAATCACGAGGTATCATGTTGGAATTATGGAAGGGTCTAGTGAAGCAACTATGGTATAGTTAAGGAGTAAAGAGTGATAAATGTTTTACGGTGTTAACAGTTAAAGAGGGAATACGAAGCAGAGATAAACGTTGTAGTCGACTATAATCAGGTGAGTTTCTCACTACATTGTGTGGACGTTATATGTCCTTTACTGTATTTTGTGTGCTTATAAGATGTTTATAAGATGTTGGTAAATGGTACCAAGTTGTGTGTATATTATTGATATATATATATATATATATATATATATATATATATATATATATATATATATATATATATATATATATATATATATATATATATATATATATATATATATATATATATCTTTCTGTTATAATTGTATGGGTTGGGTTATGGTGTGTGTGGGCTCGACGTACTGAGTAATATAGAGATACGAGCAAAAGACACTGAGCAGATACGCATGACTCGACGTACAGGGTATGCGCGGCTCTAAGTGCTGAGCAGGGGAATTAGATTTACTGAGCAGATACGTATAGGAGGTTATAATCCAATATACTGGGTAGAGCATATTATGTGACGTGTGGTTGTATTTTTCCTGTTAGGGGTAAAGTATGTGTAGCTGATATGTTATGTAGCTGTTGGAACTCACTAAGCCGTGTGCTTATCCTTTCCCTTTTAAATTACCATTTCAGGTTGAACAGGTGGAAATGACGAACAGGCATGACGAGTACACATTGATGCTGCTTAATTGGGGATTCATGCAGTGAATTGATATTTAAAATGATTTCTAAATATCTTCAAAATGTTAATTATTGAATAAATTGATATTTATTTAAATGAAGATGTTTTATTAAAGACCGGGTGTTACATTTCAGACCAAAAGTGTAAAGTGGTAGTTGAAGAAGATATGATTATGAGAATTAGGCGTAGGGCATAGAAAGCACACAATAGAATTTGAGTGGATTCCCATAACCTAATTTATTCATGCGTTGTTAGTCGGTATTCCAAAGCCACCCAGAGGACAAAATCATGATGGGATGTTTTATGAGTACCATATAAGGTAATGCCGGTTAACATTCCGTTCAGAGGGCGGATGCTAAGCCATACGTCACTCACAGATAAAGGGAGAAAATACCATCTGTATTTCTCCATAATAGATTGTCCATAAAGGATATAGAGAGAGGCCATGAGGATTGTGACCATAGAGGGTGTTAGAAATTTGGGTTAACGATTGCTTGGAATCTCTGAAAATCGTGATGTTCACACTCAAATCAAAGTACTTCGATGGTACAAATCAAACACTTTATTGGATAAGATTCAGAGAAATTCAAGAACAGAGAATGAGAGTTCCAATAAATTTTCGTGTACCAAAAAATGACCAAAAACTGTATTTATAACTTGTTTGAAAAACAACAAGAAACTGTCCCTGGGCAGTTGAAAAGTTTCAACACGGGTCGTGTGATGTCTTGACTGCAATCTGCTTTGACAAGCACACGGGTCGTGTAATCCCACACGGGTATGTGATGTCTTGACTGCAATTTGCTTTCACACGCACACGGGTCATGCGATGTCTTGATTACAATCTGCTTTGACACTCGCACGGGTCGTGTGATCACAAAGGTCAGAAACCGGGCTATTTTTAGAAAAACGAATTTCTGATGCATTTTTAATAAAGCAATATAATCCAAATAAAAAAATTTCCCTACTCAGCTCGACCCCAGCCAGGGCTCTGCCTCTTGGACCCCGCTACCAGGGGCGCTACCCCCGGACCCCCGTTAGTTTAGGGGCTTCGCCCCTAAATGATAGTGTACTTTGAATCTTGATCAAACTTAAACAAGTGTGCACTTCACACCTCCCTTGTTTGTTTGATGTTTGTCAAGATTGTATTTGGTAAATAATTTAATCCAATACACTTAAATAACATTGGTAATATAAAATCACCAACAGAGGGCCTCATGTTTGTCAATACAAAGCTCAGAACGTATCCATCCTCCATTAACAACATTTGTAACCTAGGCATATAAGGAAAAACTTTTGTTATAAATGTTGTGAAGAGAAAGAAATCTACATAGGATACAGCTGGATGCCAGTTATCAAACCATGAAGACGTAGAGTTGCCATCACGTATCTTGGAGAAAATAAACTCTCTAAGTGTGCCCCTCATATGTAAGATTTTCCTCCAGCCATAACCAAAATTACTTCGGAGAGGGACATCCTAAAATTTACGGTCTTTGAGGCAATAAAAACGGATTAATTTAACCCAAAGGGAGTCCTTATTGGGCAGGATCCTCCAAGTATGGGAGGCCATAAGGGCAAGATTATCCTTGGTAAGACTTTTGATACCAAGACCAACTTGAGTTTTAGCAAGACAAATTGTGTTCCAATAAACTTTGGCTTTCCTTCTCTTCAGATCCCCATGGCACCATAAGAAACCCATCGTGAGCTTCCCACTCTCCTTAGAGATGGAGACCGGAATAACAAAAATGGAAACCCAATCAATTTTTATATAAGAAAGGACATATATATGATAAGTTAAAGCCTGTCCGCAAAGAAAAGGGATTTGTCCTCTCAATCATTGATCTTAGTCTGGGTTTTATCCGCTAGGAATTTGCAGTCTCTTTAAAGAGGGGACTAGTGATGAGAGGGGCACCAAGATATCTAACAATAAGAGTACTAGTAGGATATGTATAATATTATAGACCGCATACCACGCCCATCCCTAGTACAAACATGCGCACCACATTCTAACTTTCAACGCTCGAACTCCAGAACGAAACTAAAGTCATTGCTCATTCCCGCTCATGCTTGCTATAACAATTCCCTTGCCTACTAGATACCTCTTTTAAATTTGAATATAAATCCCAATTTTAGTGAAAATCAAAATATTAACGGAAAGCAAGAAGAGAATTTTTTAAATTTTAGCCCATCAAATTCAAAACAATATTTTGAATTAAAGAATCAAAACAATATTGAAGACTATTTTTTAGAATCGAACGAAAAACTAAAAATATTTTTTAAAAGAGATTTTCCTTTGCAATTAAGATGGACTGGACGTTTGAATGAATTGAATCAAAAAGTGATGAATAATGTCCAGATATGTGGTCTCTTCCTTAGCCTGATAAATGTAAGAAAAATTAGTATATCCTATATTCAAAAGAAAGAAAATAATCTGGATACAATGAGTAGGCCTTTCAATCTCACACAAGTAATCAAAAACGGAATGTTAATCATGGAACCTGCCCGCCTATCTCTAAAAAATGACGGATAGTTTTTTATGTATCAAATCATAGGTATTTCATTGGTTCATAAAAGTAAGCACCAAAGTAATCAAAGATACCGAAAACAAAAAAAATAGTCTAGTGGGAAGTCGGAGTATATACAATGAACTGATGTGTTGATGATGATGAATGACTTTTTACACGTCATCTAGTTTTACCCAATGAAAAAAAGAAGTATCAACTTTGGGTCTATTGTAAAATTTTTTCCTTAATGAGCAATTACACAAGAAAGTCAGTGGACTATTCAAGGGATGTAGGCTATCAGTTGGAGATTTAAACACTTGTTCAAGACACTAAAGAACATTTAGATGATGTTGCATTTGATATGGTGGCTTATTTACCATGCAAGTGCATTTACTTTAGCTGCCCATAGTAAGTTGTATTAAGGGTTTGAAAGTCCAGAAGTTTAGGATTTCGGGAAGTCGTGTTGAGGAAGTGGCAGAAACATTAAAGGATAAGCTAGAGTTAGTAAGAGCATTCAATATGGTCTTGTATGTACGGGTAAAACATCATAGCATCAAAGAGCTTATGATTGATAAAGAAAACAAGATACACTTGTGGAAGAAAATAAATTCAATAATTACTTAGCTAGGGGGCTTAAAGTATTTAACCAATCAGTGTCTATCCATGCTCTATATAAACATTGATCTCCTTGAACCTACCAACATACCTAGAAAGAGTAATAACATATTGGTCGTTCGCAAATGGCAACATAGCAAAATCTAAATGGGCATCTGGTACGCAAAAGTGATAGTATATGGGTTCAACTTTGTCACGCCCTGTCTCTTTTAACATGAAGTTCAGTTCTTGAACAGCGAACTCATCCATGTCAACATTGTCCATGCATGTTACCTTCCCATCAACATATTTTCTTCTTTTTTGTTTTTTGGTGAAAAACCCACCATGGTTGATTCTCAGTGTAAATAGATTGAAAAAGATCCCCTGTTCGAAAAACAAGTTCTTGTAAGGAAATAATACTTCTAAAGAAAGATTTAGGGTAAAAGCACGTAATGATCGACTTACTATAAACTTGGTAGTTGGTTCAAGTCCACCACACTGTGACTGGTACAAATATTCCACATTGTGGGCTGGAACATTGTTACTCCCTAATTCTTTGTTCCCTAGATGGTAAGCTTTTGAAGATGCTATTAATGGCAGATGATTAGAGACGATGTAGTAGGGTTTTTTTGGGGTGATGGTGTACAATCTATTTTTTGAAATGATTGTCCACCATTAAATCATATTAACTTCACTAGTGTGGCGGCAAGACGTTAAGGAGGTGGTAGGGATGAAGTGAACAGACAAAAATACCCTCACGTGATATACGCATTTCTCCCTTTAAAGGTAGAGGTAAACATATGCTAGGCTGAGGGACCACCGATTCCAATTTTTGGAAACCACAAGGACCATCCACATCAACTTTTCAATATTTGGACTGAAACTGTAATTTTGGACAAACAAGATAGACCAAAAGTGTAATTTACTCTACTTTTTAAGCTATTTATCTAAACATAAAATTAAAAAAGAAAAAAAAAACAACATAGACCAAATGTGTAATTTTGGACAAACAACATAGACCAAAAAATACCCTCACGTGATATACGCATTCCTCCCTTTAAAGGTAGAGGTAAACATATGTTAGGTTGAGGGACCACCGATTCCAATTTTTGAAAACCACAAGGACCATCCACACAAACTTTTCAATATTTGGACTGAAACTGTAAATTTGGACAAACAACATAGACCGAAAGTGTAATTTACTCTACTTTTTAAGTTATTTATCTAAACATAAAATTAAAAAAGAAAAAAAAGAAAAAAAAAAACTCATTTTAATCGTTTTGGCACACATATTTGATTGTTTTCTATCGTTCAAATAAAATCCCAGCAGAACCTCGACGGCCATAGCCCATAGTAGAGAGTAGAGACCCTTCCTCTCTCTTTCTATCGTCCCTCATCTTCTTCTTCAATCATCATCCTTGCTAAATTAGGGTTCCGAATCTCAATTCTGTATCTGATTTTATGAGATTTAAGGTTTTGAACTCAGCATCAGAATCACACAGTCACTTCTAGATCTGCATATAATCCTTAGATCGATTCGACTCGCAGCTAGTCAGATCAGGTAATCCATAATTTTTACTGTTCATGAAGTATCGCAGCGATCATTGGTATCAATCTTAATTGAATAACTTAAAAACTGCCGCCTTAATCAATCACAACATCTACTCTGTAATTTCATAATTTGTATTTCTTTGTTTTACTCAGATTACTTATCAATTTTGTTATTTGTTGTAAGTTCATGAACTTAATTATACTGTATCGTTTTTTATTGTCGCAAATAGGGAATTTGAAGGATTCGGTATTTGTTTACACCTCCATCGCTATTAATTAAGAATATGATCGATTTAATATTGCTTACGGTTAAACATGCTTGTGATGATTCAGATTTTTAGCATAAAGCGTATGGTGCTTTTCCAATTAAATATGTGCTTTCAAAGAAAAAAAGAAAATTTTCTGTTTCTTTTCTCTCTAAGCTTAAGTGCCTTTGTTTTGATTCTCTTATTTACATTTTAAGGTACACAATTTCTGAAATTTACACTCTATATCTGTTATTTAGAAGCTTATTTGTTTGCTTATATTCAGAAATTCTTATAAACATCAGCACATTTGAAATGGAGTTATCAAACAACATTGCTACCGCCATCATGAATTCTATGAAAAATGCATCTGATTGGATGACATTTGCATACGATGCACCTTTTGCTCGAGCTGTTGTTTTTGGTGTGCCCATTGGAGGTAGGGTTTCAAGCTGTTAAACTTTTAAGTTTTAACAGAGTTTTTATTGAAGCAATCTTGATATAGTTTTTCTCTTTTTGCTATAGGCCATTTGTTTGTGGAAGGTCTACTTCTTGTAGTTATTCTCTTCTTACTATCTCAAAAAAGTTACAAGCCACCTAAGCGACCTTTAACAAATAAGGTGCAACTCCATTAACCCATTTCCATTCAGTCTATTTTCATTTATATTTTGATGGAAAAATCTGATAAATATGTGTAGGAAATAGACGAATTATGCGATGAATGGGTACCCGAGTCTCTTATTCCTTCTATAACTAAAGAGATGGAAAAAGAAGCTCCAATATTAGACAGGTATATATGTATGTATATATACACTTGCATTTTTCTGTACAAGTTTATATTACTTAAATTTTAAGAGTTTTATAAATTCTCTGAAATAAAATGATAAATCTACGTATCTATAAACTTGCATTACATTCAGTGCTGCAGGACCACATACAGTAATTGATGGTAAAGAAGTGGTGAATTTTGCTTCAGCGAATTACCTAGGATTAATGGGAGATGATAAATTACTTGTGAGAAAACTACTCTGTTTTTATTTTATTTATTTTGTGACTTTTACTATAATGATTTCATTTATTAAAATCTAAAAATGGCAGGAATCATGTACCTCGGCTCTAGAGAAATACGGTGTCGGTTCTTGTGGTCCTCGTGGATTTTACGGAACAATTGGTACAAATTACAAAAAAAATCTAGGGTTATTTTCTACTACCAGTATACGAAGGGCATTCACGTCTTTTGCACACATAATATATGTCTCACCTCTTTTAGTGTGACAAAAGCTGCAATTTTTGTCTCATTGGCTTAAATGAACTCAAATTCAAGTAAACATAACTTTTAATTAACCAATAATGATGATTATTTTATTTAATTTTTCTTATTTATCTAGATGTTCACCTTGATTGTGAAGCAAGAATAGCACGGTTTCTCGGAACTCCCGATTCCATTCTCTATTCTTACGGACTTTCAACAATGTTCAGTGCAATTCCAGCATTTTGCAAGAAAGGAGATGTCGTTATTGTGTGAGTACAGTACAGGGTCAAAACGGTCATTTCTCTTGTCCATTTCACCTTATTTAGTAATAAAACTTTGCTTTCCACAGAGACGAAGGTGTTCACTGGGGCATACAAAACGGACTGTACCTATCCAGAAGTACAATCATATACTTTAAGCACAACAACATGGAGTCCTTACAAACTACACTAGAGAAAGTCACTCTAGACAACAAACGAGCCAAAAAATTAAGACGTTACATCGTGGTTGAATCTGTCTACCAGGTATTTCTAATTAATCTCTACTTTTAAACAAAATTTATATTAAATAATAATCTGGTCAAACGTTTTAGAATTCCGGTCAAATCGCACCACTCGATGAAATTATCAGATTAAAAGAGAAGTACAGATTCCGTGTCTTGTTAGACGAAAGCAACTCGTTTGGTGTGCTTGGTGGATCTGGTAGAGGTCTAACCGAACACTACAAAGTTCCCGTAAGTTTTTTTTAATTTTATTTTATTTTTGTTTAGAAGTTTTATAAAATTTGTAATTATAAAACTTTTTTAGATCGATAAGGTGGATATAATAACAGCTGCAATGGGACATGCGTTGGCTTCAGAAGGTGGATTTTGTACCGGAAGTAATAGAGTTATCGATCACCAAGTACGTATTTTCTCTCTCTAAATAAAGGGCAAAATTGTAATTTAACATGGAATTTTGTATTTTTGTTTCTTATTACTGTAGCGGCTTAGCAGCTCTGGGTACGTATTCTCTGCGTCGCTCCCACCGTACTTAGCAAGTGCTGCAATTACCGCCATCGATGTGATAGAAGCAAACCCTAGTCTATTAACGAAGTTGAGAGATAACATCAGGACGTTATTTGTAAAATTGTCGGAAATACAGGGACTGAAACTGGCAAGTGATGTACTTTCACCTATTGTGTTTCTTGTATTGAAGAAATCCACGGGGTCTATGAAGAGTGATCTTCAGTTGCTTGAGGATGTTGCTGATCGGGTAAGATGCATTACGAGTTGTACTGTACGAGTTTCAAGTTACAAGTTATAACTCATTTTTTATTTTGTAGGTATTGAAGGAACATTCGATTTTTGTGGTACCTTCTAGAAGATCGACGCTTGATAAATGCAAACTGCCGGTTGGGATTAGATTGTTTGTGTCGGCGGCTCACACAGAATCTGATTTGCAGAAAGCTTATGAAGCACTCAAGAGTGTTACAGATTCAGTATTCACAGGTCAAAACTGAATACCAAAATTTCTGAATACGATGAAAGTAGATTTTTGTTTTTTTTTTCTTAATGAATTTTAATTTATGTGAGTGTTTATTGTACCATTCTTGACGTATTTAGTTGATTTTCTTTATAGTTAAACTTTCTTTCCATATTGGATAGGACATTCTTTTTGGGCATGAAATCTTAATTTGTTTGTTTATATTTGTTTGAGCACTCAGATACTTGAATTTATAAAGTTGTTTTTTTTTTAATTTTTGTTTAGGGTAAATTACAGGTTCTTTCCCTGTGGGTGTTGATATTTACAATATGGTATCTGAAAATTAATTTTAACTTTTTCCTCCCCTTTAAGTAGTTTTCTGTCGCATTTTTAGTGCTCAAAAATAGATACTGGTAATGAATCGGGATGAATGCATGTGAAATGACCATTTTGGTCCCGTTTTTATTATTTTTTAGGAGTGAAAGTATGACACCAAATCACCAATACTTTTTAGGGATGCAAAAGTTTAAAACATATAGTAAAATCAACAAACCACAGAGACTGAAATTGTAAATTACCCATTTGTTGATAATGTATAGGTTGTTGAGTTTTATGAACATGGTCCCTGAAATGTTTTTAGTACTCAAAAATAGATGTTAATGACTCGACATTAATGCATGTATAATGACCATTTTGCCCCCAATTCATATTTTGCCTGGTGTAAAAACCATGACAAACATGCTTTTTAGAGGCAAAAAAAAAGTTTAAAATGACTTTTTAGGGACATATAGTAAAAATCAGCAAACGATGAGGACTGAAATTGTAATTTACTCATTTATTATTTGGGAGACTCGAGGAAATAGCTGCGTTTCACTTCTTGTTTCAGACATTCCACTTTCTAAGTTAAATTTCAAAATACCTAGAAATCAATATGTATTTTGGAACAAAAAAAAGACACAAAATCACATATTTAAGTCTCTAAAAGACAAACCATGTAAAACGGGAAAAAAATCTAGTCTTAATCCTATGTTTATATTAGAAACCGGTAAAAATGATACCGCCGAACATTTATTTAGGGAATCAAAATTCTTTTTACACAACTCAAAATGTAAAATGAGTCGAAAACATCAATTTCTCTTAAGCATCAAAACACTTAAATAACACGAAAACAAAATTAATCAATAATGTGCATAGTTATACCCCGCATGTTGTTGTTGTCCCATGCCATTAAAACCACCAACACCACCATTCATCTTCTCCATAGGCCCTTGCACTTGCCCTAACCCTAACATCCCATTGCTCCCATTTCCATACGGTTGCCACACTTGTTGTTCCTGCACAAGAAAACTCTGTTTCTTTTCCAAGTCAGCAAGTTGCACATAAGGCGGAGGTGGGACCATGAGAGACGCTGCAAATGGATCCAGTGGATCCACTTTCTGTATGGGTTCGCTGGGTGCAGGCAGTGCCAACATTGACGATGTTGTTACAGGTGTTACAATTCTCCCTATCCCAGATACAGGATTTCCATTATCATATATCCCATTCAACATTACCGGATCAATACCGGGTCCACCCGTGTTCACTTTCTGTGTCGATAAATTACTAGCCGATTCTACCAACGCAAGCTCCCAATCACTTTTTCCATTCTCGACCGCCGTCGAAGTAAAAGGCTCCCACGAGCTTTTACTGTCGCCAGCTGGCGGCCCGGAAAACAACGCAAGTTCTAATTGGTTTCCATGGCTGTCATCCGGGACCACTTCATCTTTCAAATTCAATAAATCACCAGTTGTTTGTGAAGATGGTGTGGTCCCGGATGACGGTCCGTTTTCCAGGCCTTTGTTAAGCCTGTTCTTTTTTTCTCTCAAAAACCTCTCTAACGTCCCCAAAATTTTGTCGGTAATCTTTAGAACCTCCGGGAACTCGGAAGCCCTCGCAACTCCCAAATCCTTTGACCATTTGAAAAAGTCAAATAACCCATCGATTGTTTTCGCCGCGTCCACATAGTGATCGAAAGTTTTCACTCCATTTGTGTAGTCCATTTCGGGTAACCGGTCAAGTAAAACACCTAACGCTTCCCAAATATCCGCGTAAACCCGAAAACTTTCTCTTAAAACAAGGTGAAGTGCAACAAGAATCATTTTGTTAGTTTTTGCACTACCCGCAGGCCTACATAATATCCCACGGTCAACAACTCTCAGTAGTTTGCTCAATCTTTCTAAAAGCCTATCGGGCTTCATTTCTTTCAACGGGGTTCTCACTGTTGTCTCTTTTCGTGCTATCGAATCGTATAAATCACCGTAAGATTTTGACTTATGATAAAACCCGTAATTATGTTCGTGTCTAAATTCGCCATACCTGTCTTCAGAACGCCATTTATCGTTGTAACCGCTTAGATTTCGTTCAAATGCGATGAATTCAAGCTTTTGGTCGAGGTACAACGCGTAGTTTTTTACGAATGCGGAATGATCCCAGTAATTGGAAAGAGCTTCGACGCGAAAATCCGACATGTTTAATACGCGTGTACCTTTTCGGCTTGCGAACATTATTTCTTGACCGAAAACAGGGGATCCGTCGACTAACAATCTGTGTACAAGCATTAATGCCTTGAGTGCAACCACCCAATCGCTGGTTTTGCTCAACCGTTTTGAGATGTTGTAGACACATGCGCTTACGTATCCTCTTGATTGAGATATGAGGTGAAGGATTTCTCGTATGTATTTTTCTTCAGCAGGCTCAATGTCATGGCCTGTTGCTTTCACTATGAGTACCTCGAGACCTGGTGCTACATTGCCTGCAACTTTGGCAATGCTTATACTAGTTTGATCTTTAACCACCCCAATTGCTTTTCTAATGGTGCTTGAAGACATCGAAACAAAATCACCTGTTTTACCTTGTTCTTCTGGTCTCGAAGCTTAAGTCTGCAGAATAATCATAGGATAATTTGAATGAGATATAAGTTGCAAATTAAGACGATATTTATATAGTTTCATTTCGTTTTTCGTGTTTCATATATCGGTAGGTTGATGCATTCTTATTTTTGATGGAATCATCTGTAATCGAGTGAAATACGGTTATCAAAATTCTATTGGAGGTCTGTTTCAATTCTAAATTAATCCAATTGAACGCAAAGTTCATATGCATCTCTTTGTTCGGGATGGAGAATGTTGATACACCGATTCGATTAACAACATCATAAATCATATTAGAATTAGCACTCGCACGTACATATACAAAACACGAAACGATTTCTCAATATTGTATGCGGTGCTGAACGAAATCAACGTCGAAACTGTGATTTAGGTTTCAGATTATGATCATTCGTGTTGTTCGAGCTACCGGTGATCATTGCAAATTGCGATTCCGAAATGATCAAACCGATATAAACACAGCATCGTGAAGACAAAGCGAGAGGATTAATAAACTTACCGACAATTCTCAGAGAATTTGATGCTTGATTAAGAATGGTGTAAGAAGCTCCGATCTACGAGAAAAGTGAACGCTTTACGAACCAAAAATGACGAATGTATGGGCAACTTTATGTATGAGTGGTATGACGAGTGTTCCTTTTTTTAAACATCTTAAAAAATTTCAATTCGCCCCCTGAAGTATTTTTGTGTTTCTTAAAACCTTCTGCGAGTTTGACTTCTTCAACTCAAACCGTTATTTCTGATTACTAAAATTTGTGTGGATTCTAATTTTCTTCCGACAACCTTATTCGTATCTCTGGACTCTTTTGAAGAAAAACGCGTTTTCAATATTTTAAGTTTAATTTGCAATTTTATAAACAAAATCAAGAAAAAATTTAGTGGCTGGTTTTAGAGTGTTTTGTCAGGGTTTTAAACTTTTTTATGTTGTTTGTTTGATAATCTAAGCCCAAATTAAATCAAAATTTGTAACGGACGTATTTATAAACATTTTCGAATTAGAGCTTTCATAATAAGTTGAGTAAATTACAATTTTGGTCCCTGTGGTTTGCTTTGAATTGCATCCTTGGTCATCCTTTGTGATTACCACGGTTAAGGTCCCCAAACTATCACTTTGGTTTCAATTATGGTCCCTCAGCCGGTTACCGTCTCCCAAGCCTCCGTTAAAACCCGATTGTGCACATCACGTGAGGGTATATTGGTACTTTCTCACCTTGGCTCCCAACTGAATAAGTAAGCCTACAAAATCCATTTTTTTTGCCACTTGATCGGATTCACTGACGAAGGAAAAGAAAGTTGCAGCACTTGACTTCGAAAATGGTGGTTTGTAACTGCGGCAACGAAGCGAGCATCGCAACATCGTGGACTAACAGGAATCCGGGAAGGCGATTCTGGCGTTGTGCTAGATGTGGGTTCGTGGGGTGGTCAGATCCTCCGATGTGTCGGAGGGCACTGATGATAATTCCCGGTATTTTGTTAGCTAGAAGAATGATGCTTGAAGACATAGCACGACTGGAAGCGGAGGTAGAAGCTGCGGGTAGGTATAAAGTATGGTTGATCGTATCTTGGATATTCTTCATTGTTCTAACTATGTTCTTGATGTTTGAGTAAGGTAGCTGTAACTCCGATGGGGGTTAGTTTCTGGGGTAGAAAGTTAGGGATTTTTTTTGGGTTTTTGGGTATGGCCGGTTTGTAAGATGAAGTTTGGTTAGTATGAAATGTGGGTTTTTAAGTTAGTTTTTTAGACTACAAAGTAATGTTTTGTAAATCGGATACTATGTAATGCATATATGTTTATGAAATGTTAAGGTTTAAGTTTGTGTTACTTTGATTAATTTTTTGTTGGATGTTTGATTCCAAAAGTATTGTTGGTCTCAACATATGCAATATCATGTGTATTTATTGGAATAAAACTAAGTTGCTAAATTAATGAGACATTCCAAAGTATGTTGCTATTTGTTTGTGAACTTTTTGGTTTTCTTTGACAAATGTGTACTGTCATTCTGTTTGTGTTGTATAAAGGTTGAACACTACACCCACACTTTAGTTGTAATAGTATGTTGCTATATTACATTAAAGTATAATAGTATGTTAGTAAAATTTCAACTGTTTAACTTTCATACATATATTGTTTAATTAACATGCATACATACACATTAACAATCAAAGTAAAAAAGACATAATCAAAACACAACATAGTATTAGTCCACAACCCTCATAACATATTACAAGGTTAACTTGTGACACACACATTAAGTATCCGATTTCAAATGTTGACTGCATACTAGCAGTTGATGTTGACAGTCAACTGCTTAACAAAATTGGTCAACATTTAGAATTTTATCCAACATGTGCTACTAACTATGACACCATAGTATAGTTACACATTATTCACACATGACACACAAACCTACTGATTGTCCCATTACCATTAAAATACATAAAACAAACTCCTGAACAAACTTCTGCTACTTCACCATCACTTGAACAAACTCCTGCTACACAGCAACTCATCTTTCACTATCAAGCACCTCTAAGACCTCCTGCTGGTACACCATTAACATCTCTTCCATAATCCATGCTGTTTAAGACCACAGGTTGTTCCACTGATGTCATTGGTGCAGCTCTTCTACCATTCACAGGAAAACTCATTGGATCATTATTGTCTTGTGCTTCTGCTGGATCACCTTGTCCCTTACAGGACCTTGCATTATGTCCTGGATTGTGACATTTACCACATGTAATGGTAAGGTACTTTCGTGTCAACTTAGTGCTGCTTTGACTTACATACGCTTGTTGGCTTGATGACTCACCTTCACTCCTTCTTCTTTTCACCTTGGGTCTCCCAACCTGTAAATAATTCCCAAAAGAAATTTATTTATATTATATATAAATAAATAATTGTGACATGTACACATAAGATACACACTAATAAGTGGATACCTGCTTCTTATGTTTAGGGTGCACCAAAGTAGTAGGACAATCAGAAGTTGGCCATAGTTGTGGTCCATTGATTGGTTCAATTGTGAATGAGTACATTTTTGTCCAAGTTGATAAAAAAATAACAAGGATGGACAAGTTCCTTAGCTAGTTGAACTTGTTGTCCATTCTCCACCTGGTCCCATAGTGCAGCAATTGCATGTTTACATGGAATACCAGTCAAGTCCCAATGTCTACAAGAACAAGTCTTCTGTGCCATGTCTACCACATACTGCTCATAATAATCTCCTGTCACTTGGAATTTCCAATTCCCATTGTACAGGCACTTACACTTGGTAGCATCATCCTTGTTTTTGTCAAGGATTGCTTGAGCAGTTGGAGTGAGTGGACCTGGGCTTTTAGCTATCGGTCGTTGGACTGTCACAATCTTTTTCATCAGGTACTCTCTTATGAACTCAAGGGCTGAAATTATTGGCCTGTCTCTGCCATCACCTATCTTTGCATTGAAGACTTCACACAAGTTATTCAAAAGCACATCCGAGTGTGCCCTACCTGTTTGACAATAAATCACAAAGTAATCTCATGTTAGTTATACATAACAACTTATAATTAAATTAGGAAGATAAATGTATTAGAATAGAACCTGTGAAATGGCTCCTACTCCAATGTTTTGCAGGTATGCATTGCAACCAATTGTATGCCTGTTTGTTATACTTCTGAAACTCTGCCATTGCTCTGTTGAACTCAGGAATTGTTTCAGCTCTTGCACATTTCCAAAGATGTTACTTAAGAGGCTTCCCTTTCCAATACAATTTCATATTGTCCAATATATGTCTGACATAGAACCTATGCTCAGCTGAGGGGAATACCTTGGCAAGTGCAGGAACCAAACCCTACACACAAATAAAATGTTAATCACTTTTACTAAATGTTGTTTGACATTAAAATTAAACACTACCTTTTGACGATCACTAATGAAAGTGAAATTTGTATTGTTTCCCATATCTAGATCATCACCCAAACATTCCAAAAACCATGTCCAAGAGCTTTTTGTTTCAGCTTCAACAATGGCATATGCTAACGGGTATATACCATTGTTTCCATCTAACCCAACAGCACTCAATACTTGTCCTGGGTATGGACCTTTCATGAATGCACCATCTAAACCTAAAATCTCCCGTTGTCCATACTTGAAACCCTCTTTTAATGGTCCCAAACATATGTAAATTCGTTTAAACACTCGAGTGGGCACACTAAAATTAGGTTCAGATTCCACACCAATTTTAACTGTAGTACCTGGGTTTCTTGCTTGAAGTTCAAGAACATACTCACGCAACAATGTGTACTGTCTCTCGAAGTCTCCCCTGATATGATTTAGGGCAAGAACCCTAGCCCTAAAAACCTTCATGAATGATAGCTGTAGCTTGAACTTTCTTTCCAATTCTTTATGGAGAGCTGCAACGGGTATTTTAGGGTTCGCTTCCAATTGCTGGTAAATCTTCTTCGATAGATATGTTTGGGTGCACTGACCTACTTTGCGTGTTTGAATACATGTGTGTGTGTCGTTGTATGTCTTAACTAACCAGTCTTCATCTGCCTTCGCTTTCGAAATGAGGAGGACCCATGGACATTTTTCATCTGAAATGACAAAATTACCCCTCATTTGTGCTTCCTGAGTAACAGCTTGTACACCACCAACAGGGACAGGTCCTCTACATTTTGCTCTTAATCGGTACCGATCATTCTTTTGCAGGTAAAGTTGTCGTCTTGAAAATACTGCAAGATTGGAGAGTGCTTCCTTGACTAGCAATTTGTTGTCAAACCTTTCCCCTAACCTGAAATCCGCCTCATGCGATTGACCTTGGGAACATTTGGGGTACCTACCTAAGTTTCTCAAAATTTCTTCTCTACAGCTACCATGTCGACTTTCTATTTCAAATGAATTGCTGTCAATTATGTCAACTGCCATGTTATGATCATCTGATTTGTTGTAAGGTAAACCATCAGGTAGTGGATCAAGGCACCCTTGGAATGCGTCCATGTCAACATCAACATCATTCCTGTTCAACAACTCAGTTGGAAGGAGTGGAAATTCATTATCACTGCTTCCATCAGCATCTGTCTCATCACCTTCATCTGCTACCATAACAGTGTTTTCCACATTTTCCTCATGTGGTACTCCAAATCCATAGTTAACACCAATTTCATCGTCCTCCAATACCTGGTAATCCTGTTCGATATTCCCTTCATAACCCAAGGCAGGTAATGGTTCATCAAATAGACTGTCATCCCAATCAACAACACTTGAGTCTATTTGTGTTGTAGCAGGAGGTGCTGACTCTATAGGTATGATGTCCATACACCCTTGTATGGGTTGTGAGTCTGACATTGGTTGCGCAACACATACAGAGGATTCCCCAATTGTTGATATCATGTCTTCCTTTGACTGCACCTCTATATTATTTGAACTACCATTGTTTGATATACTTTCAGAAGCGTTTATATTTAGATCAAATAACAATTTTCTAGGACATTGCAGGTCTGAAGTACGGCTTAATCTTTTTCTCACGTATTCAGGGGACAGGGGTAATACGGGCTCTACCATGAAATCTGCTAAAGGGGGTTTACCATATGTTGGGAGTATACTATGTCCATGCTCACAAAAGATCTCATGATCCCAACAAAGTTTAACATATCTTCCGAATATGTTGACATCGGCATCACACATTAATGGAACAAGACCAGAACTCATCTCAACTAGAGGAAGCCGAAAATGATAAAATACAAGCACCTGATCATTGTACCCTACCTCTTTCAGAATGTGGTTCAGTTCTACTATGGAAAACTCATCGATGTCAACGGTATCGATGAATGTTACTTTGCCATTTACGTAGCTTCAAGTTGGTGATTCGACAAAATAACCTCCATGGTGCAACTGTATGTAGAAAAGGTTTTTATTTCCCACTGAAATCACAGAAATCAACATATCACGTTACTTTGGGATTATCTTATTGAAATACGTTTAAACGAAGAAGATGCATGTACCGTATAGATCATCAACATCGTCGGTATCTTCACTGTGACGAATCTTCCACATTTTGTACTTCACTGTAGCTCCGATTGCAGCTTCAACACCTTGAACACCGTACGCGCAGAGAGCAAAATTTCAAAGAAGACTTTTTCGAGCCAAGCAAACTGACTTGAGATGATTGACACTCATCACCTGCATTTAAGGCGCCAAGTCTAGATCTTCTGAACAGGTGAGAAAGTACCAATATACCCTCACGTGATGTGCACGATCGGGTTTTAACAGAGGCTTGGAAGACGGTAACCGGCTGAGGGACCATAATTGAAACCAAAGTGATAGTTTGGGGACCTTAACCGTGGTAATCACAAAGGATGACCAAGGATGCAATTCAAAGCAAACCACAGGGACCAAAATTGTAATTTACTCTAATAAGTTTCATCTACGAATATAGTTTTGGAGATGTTTTAAAATTGAGCTCTTCAATGTATCCAGTCAAGTTTTAGTCCAATATTTTCGCATGACACTCAAGCTTGTAACATTGCTTTTAGGGTCGGGTTCTTTCATTATTATTAAGAGTAAATTATAGTTTTGATACATTTGCTATACAACTTTTTACAAGTTTTGGCCCAAGTATAATCTGTATCCAGCCAAGTTTTTAGTCCAACATTTTCGCATGACATTCAAGCTTGTAGCATTACTTTTAGGGTCTGGTTCTTTCATTATTGTTAAGAGTAAATTATAGTTTCGATTCCTTTTGCTATACAGTTTTGCAAGTTTTGGCCTAAGTATAATCTATATACAATCAAGTTTTAGTCCAACATTTTCGCATGACATTCGAGCTTGTAGCATTACTTTTAGGGTCTGGTTCTTTCATTATTGTTAAGAGTAAACTATAGTTTTGATACCTTTGCTATACAGTTTTTGCAAGTTTTGGCCCAAGTATAATCTGTATACAATCAAGTTTTAGTCCAACATTTTCGCATAACATTCAAGCTTGAAGCATGGCTATCAGGGTCTGGTTCTTTCATTATTGTTAAGAGTAAATTATAGTTTTGATACATTTACTATACAATTTTTGCAAGTTTTGGCCCAAGTATAATTTATATCCGGTCAAGTTTTAGTCCAACATTTTCGCATGACATTCAAACTTGTAGCATTACTTTTAGGGTCTGGTTCCTTCATTATTGTTAAGAGTAAATTATAGTTTTGATATCTTTGCTATACGATTTTTGCAAGTTTTGGCCAAAGTAAAATCTTTGTCGCAAATTTGACATGATGGTTTCCTTTTGTTGTGGTTGTAATTCCTAGGTGTTGTAGTTGCAACGAACTTTTTAGAACTTTTAAACTTAAAGAAAAATTTTCATTTGAGAATACTAGCTTACAAGCTTTTATTTTAGACAAAAAAACACCCAACTAAAAAGCTATTTCACCTTATATGTAATTTACTATAAGAAAAATTTTCATTTGAGAATACTAGCTTACAAGCTTTTATTTTAGACAAAAAAAACACCCAACTAAAAAGCTATTTCACCTTATATGTAATTTACTATTTTTCAAAAGCTTACAACTACTTTTACCAAAACACTTATAAACAAAAATACAAAACACTTATATACAAACAAAAATACAGCTTCCAATTAGCTCAGGTTGATGTGGCAAAGGTGGTTAATGGTTGATCAATACTTACCATTATTAGCTAGGTCATGAATTAGTTGCAAAAACTTCTGTTACTTTTGTTTAAACAGGCTCATTAGTTATTAATATCCAAGTCCAAATTACCACATTATTATTTTTATATAACCTACCAATCTTCATTACTTATATTTCTTAATTATCCTCCCTTGTCACTTCCTTCAATCCTCCCATTATTTCCCTCAATTTTGAAGACCACTAATTTCTTGATATACAAATAGCAACAACAATAGTAATAATAACAATACATTTCATTAAAAAAACAACTAAAAGAAGTGTTGATATGGACACAAGGTCACCACCAAAACCTTTGTATGTGCTAACTTAACTCAGACACAACTTAAACACAACCTTCTTGACAACATATCTTTAAAGATTTGCAGTTTCATCGAAAAACTTTACACCAACAACATCATCATCATCATCATCATCTATACCTGATTCTAAAGATCTACAACACTCGCTACAATTCCAGGTATTACTTCCTACATCCTGTACCTAACTCTTTTTTCCATCTTCCTTTTTAAGGTTACCTCTGTTGTGCTTGATCAGTTGTACTCGTTGCGCCAGCTGTCATACTGCTGGGCCCCGCACCATTTTCAAGTGGAGGTGATGTCCCCCATTTTCCTTCTGATTCTGGCGGTTCGAGTACTATAACACCGCCATCTGTCAGTCCTAATGCAAATTGATTGGCTTCTGTTGGATGTGCAGCAATCACAAGTGGATACACCCTTGAACTGCAAAATTACAAGATGTTAGAAAAAAAAGTAAATTACGTTTTTGGTCCCTGAGTGTAGATGATTTTTCGGTTTTGGTCCATTAAGGAATCCTTTTGCAATTTTAGTCTTTGTTTTGATGTTACTTAGTGATTTCAGTCTCTAAATAATTAATCCTAACTACTTAATGGGTAATTTTTCTTTAGAATGACCATTTTGCCCTTGGTTGCTGATTTTTCAATCTTGGTTTTGACTTGCAATATTTGTCTTCCCTTTGATGTTTCATAACGATTTTGGTATCTGAATCGATATATCCATATACTTGGCTGTTAATTTTTCTTTATAAATGACAATTTTGCCCTTGGACCACAGGGACCAAATTTGTAGTTTTCTCTTACTTTTCAATTAAGAGAAAATAGTCTACATGTGGTATACTGTTTTTTTCCAGTTTTGGCCCATGTGGACCAGGGGCAAAATGGTCATTTTAAAGAAAAATTAACACCTTGGTAGTAAGATTTAACGGTTCAGGGACCAAAATTGCAAACCGATACCTTTTTGGGACCAAACTCAAAAAATCATCTAAACAGACAGTTGATGACCAAGATTAGCCTTCTAGGGCGCTATTTTGCGACAATGAGAATGATGAGGGTATTTACGTCTTTTTTACAGAAACACTCACTTTGGATTTGATGCCAAGTACGCGGTGGAACTGATACGACACCGTAATCTAAGAGTTGATGCAGTAAGAATACCAACACTTCCATCTTCAAAACCCACATAAATTGATTGGCTATCACATGAATAAGTCGCGTGTGTGATTAAACCGCTTGTCTCTTGCGGGACCCACTGTTTTAACAAACGATAAAAAAAACACATCAAGAAGTCGCGCAATTAGGAAAAAAAATAAAATAAATAATAATCAGAAATAAAACGGACCTGCTTTAGGCGTTCAAGTTTAGGTGCTTCATAAATGGCTATTTGAGTTTCGTGTACTGCTAACAAATGTGTTTGATCATTATGGAATTGTACACGTGTATCCACTATAGGAGCAGCCACACGTCCAGGTGGAATTTGTAAGTGTTTACTCGTTTGTTTCTCCCATCCTTCCGTACTCCAAACACATAACTTTATAAAAAAATAAAATCATTAAAACTAATCTTTTAAAAAAAAAATAAACTTTAATTTAAAGTTTCTTTTTTACCTGAGAATCAGCACCGGATGATACTAGGACGTTGAGTACGTTAGAGAAAGCCAAGCCTGTTATTCGTTTATTATGGCCTTTGAGCTTCGTTTTTACCTGTTCATGAAAATAATAGCAATGTACTTTCGTTAATTTGTTTGTTTTAATGTAATTTTTTATTGAATTTAGGAGTTAGGAACATGAACAACCTCGTCGATTCGGACATTGTATATTTGTATGGAAGAGTCCTCCATGCCTATGGCTATAATGTTGTTGTCTTGTGGATGGAATGCCAGAAAGGTGGCAGCAGGTGGTGGTGGCATGAATGTAGTCATGGTCTGAATGTAAAGAAAGCGGAAGTGTTAAATGCAAGAAATAGCAATGTACTTTCGTTTCTTCAAGTACAATAATGCCTTAATGAGAAAAAAGCTGAAAAGTCACCTTAAATGTCATCATATTGAACAAAGAAATCTTCCCGCCAGATGCTGACATAACATACGAGTCATTCTTGGAAAGTGCAAAACATGGAACAGCTTCTTCGGGGTTTGTATCATTTACAACATTTGTCATCAAAATACCACTTGTAGGTTGCCATAATTGAGGTACAACATTCGCAGTAGCCTAAAAAAAAGAAACAAAAAAATTGGGTTGACTACTTGACTTTTTAATATATTGAAAAAAACAAAAATAAAAATAAAAATACCTTCCCAGTTGAATTGCGGTCGTTTCTTTGCCATTTCCATAGTTTATGAACCGCATTAGCTGCTAAAGCCAATATCGCAAGTCCGGAATTTGTGTAAATCAATCTCGAAACCTGTAAAAGTATAAATCAGAATAAAAAAAGATGTGTTGTGAAGAAAATGTAAGCACTATGAAAATGACGAAAATACCCTCATTGCTGAAGATGTGGTATCGGGAAGGCGTAAGGATCGACATTGAGCTGGTTCGGTGATTTCTGTTAATTTCCATATTCTTGATTTGTCCATGGACTCGTCTACGATTCTTGGCTTAACATCAACCAAGCTTCTATTGTCACCGTTCTAGAATTTTGACCGATTTTAAAAAGTCAACATCATGGTTACAAATATATGAAGGTAAAGTACGTTGCTATTTCTTACCATTGCAACCATTGAAGGCATTGGTGGAACTCTATCCATTATGCTCGGTCCAGCAGACGGATTCGCAGTACCAAATGTACTCATTGGTGAGGTCTAACAATTGTTACAATTTTCAACATTTTATTAGTCTGATAACATAAACCCTAAAACAGGATACACAAAAGTATCAATTTACCTTCACAACAGATGCAGATGCAACTCTTGAAGGGTCAAAAGAACGATTCTCCATTGTTCTTAGTAACCTAATTCCGTCTGGATTTGCCAAAATTTTTATACCATTTTCGTTTGTTGAAACAGCTAATAAAATCCCTTCTTTGTTAAATCTTATACAAGGAGAAGCCTGGAGATTTTTATAAAAAAGTAAGTTTTTGACGAGATTTTTTTTAAAAAAAAAAGAGGAATTTTAAAAGATGTTTACCGGTAAACCACCCTCGGCGTCAATAGTTGTTAATAAATTAACACTATCCATATCCCAAAATTTAATTAAAAATTCATCACCAGCTGCAAGAAAACGGTTTTTTGTAGTATCGAATTGAACAACACCAACAGATCGTTTTCCAAGTCCATTATATGTACGTTTTACAGCTCCTTCACTTTCATTCCATTCCACTATGTATGATTCACCTTCTTTATTTGTCCCACATGAGAATAACCTATTTTTTTATATATAAAAAATATTCTAATTAAAAATGAAGACAGAGATAGCAAATATAAATTAGGGTTTTGAAGTTTAAAAACCTTGTTCCATCTGCATTGTATGCCATTGTTGTTGATGAATGACCTGGCGCATCATAGTCAACTCTTGAACCCATGTTGTCATATAACCATGCTTTTATTTTTCCATCGGTTGCAGTTGAGAAAATAAACTGGGGTTTAAAGAAATTAATTAAGTGTTTTAATAATTAATTTGAGGAAAAGGGAAAATAATGGGATGAGTAAAGTATAATATACCTGAATGTTTTCTTTGAAATGTGGACATACGGAATATACAGGTGCTTCATGACCCTCAAAAGTGTACTGTTTTGCCCCTGTTACTGCATCCCAGACCTATAAAGATTTTAAATTATATACTTTAAGTGTGAAAATTGGTGATTTTAAATAGAAAAATGGAATAAAGTTTGTACCTTTATTAATCTGTCTTCACCACATGTGACAATGCAAAGTTGTTTGTTTGGGTAAGAGAAGGCAAGATCATTGACACTACCAACATGAGCCTCAATCTGTACATGATAACAAGTAAAAAAGATTTATTTATATGGATTAATATTAAAAAATGGACACCGTTTAAAAAAAAGAAGAAAATGGGAACTTATAAAACCTCCAAGTGGTTTCGGAGATCATCACCACCATGGTAAGAGTATATCTGCACAACGTGCTTTGAGTATGCAACACCTGTATCAAAGTTTTAACAGTTTTCAGCTTCAAGGGCAATTTGGTAATTTGGTCCTTACTGAAAAAAGAAATAATGAATAACATACCGAAAAGGGTGCCATCAGGGCTCCATGTTACACGGTTGATTGATGCAGTGTAGTCACTAGTCAAAGCGGCCTAACAAAAGTCAACAGTCAAGAAGGTTACCAACATTTTTATTTGTTTCTCATTTTAATAAACTTTAATTAGAGTCAAAAACACAAACCTGTAAAGGCATTGAGCAAGTACCAAGTTCCCAAACCTTGAAATTTTTATGAGCAAGCTTCTCTCTGCTACCTAGTTCCCATATCATTACTTCTCCAGTACTTGTTCCAACTGCAATTATTAATAAAAAAAAAGAAATCAAGATAACAGACAATTAATAAAGTAAAATTAAAATTTTTAAACTAACCAAGAAGAAGAATTTGCTGTACTGGATGAAAATCCATGCTCTTGACTACCGAACCCTGATTTAGTGTCATTACTACAGCTTTAGGTAAATCATCAGATGAGTATGAGCTTTGACCATGACTTTGACCACTGTAACCAACAGGTAAGATATTCACAGGTAGATGATTCACCTGTTAACAATACATACATGTGTGAAATAATTTAATTAATCAAGAAATATAATCTTGAAAGAGGGAAAGAATCTTTTACTTCATCAGATATTCCAAATGTTCTTGTTCTCTTCAATACATGTTCAGAGTCAGCTGTTTGATAATCCACAGCAGGATTGTTAGTAGGAGGTGTCCTTGGGCGCTTTAATAAAGCTGCCATGTGAAGGGTAAAAAAGGAAAATGAATAAATGTATATTGATAGTAAGGGTAAAATGGTCATTTTCTTTTTGACATACTATTTATAGAAAATAAGTTGCAGTTTACAACAGTTCTTAGATAAACAGTCGTTTGTTATTGTTATCTACGATCATTTCTATACAGAAGGGTAAAATGGTCAATGTACCAGAGTTATTTGGTGGATTGAAGCCAAGTGGGCCCGCAGAAGCAGACGGATGTGGGACAGGTGTCGGATTTGCCATCCAACCAGCAAGAGATGTTGGTAATGTTGCTGGTGCAGGTTGAAAAGGCTTCATACACAAACAAAAAAGATATAAAAAGAAACGAAAATATTTATAAAAAAAATCAAGAAACTTGTTTTATTCACTTACACCATGAGCACCTAAAGGAGGGAAGCCAGCAGGTTTTGGTACAGCACCCATTAATGGATTATTTACAGGGGAAGGAGCCCTTGCACCATTTGGTTGTGATTGACCACAAGAATGGTCAACAAAAAGTGTCTTTATGTCTGGATTTGGCTTTGGATTTTTACACAGCTGATGTTGCCAGTTTAAACTATATAAAAACCAAAAAGAAATGTCAAAAGTTATGAAAATGGTCAAGAAAAGTCAACCTACTGAAAATGGAAATTATTTGAACCTTTGGTTGATAAGTGTACGCAATCTTGAGTTTTTTAAAGTTGGGAAGTTTAATTTATCGCGAAACAGAGGATTTGCTTCAATTAGCTTTTTTAGCTCACCCAACATTATACCCCTGGCTGACTTTGTGTCACCATATTTTGATAATTGCTCATTGTCCCTGTAAAGAAAAGTTTCAACAAAAAGTTTAGATGTGATATAGAATTTATGAAAATGGAAAGAACTCTTGAATACCTGAAATTCTCAAGAGTCAAAAGCTGTGTGATTTCTTTGAAAAGATCTTCATTGAAAGCTGAAAACACCTTCAAATCCTTGACTAAAATTTCAACAGCTTTAGCGCGATCTTTCCTACAAATTGAATAAATTTTGGGGATTTAGATGTTATTACAGTTGGCAGTTGTGGATGAAAGGATAGAATTAAATGAAAAAGTATGTAGAAACATACTTATCTAGAGCTTCTAGGTACTTCTGCTTTCGTATCTCAAAGAAGATCTTCATTGAATATCTGTTATCATCCACTTTTGTGAATCCCGATAAATATTTTTCCACCTCATCCCATTCGCCATTTGTCACCATTTCTTCAAAGTAACGAATGTTGAAGAAAAAGCCTGATTCTTGCTCCAACCTCAACAATAAAACAAGGCTAATAAGTTTCTCTTTGAACCGTGCGCATTAATTTAGTAGTAAAGATGTCAAAGAAGAAGGGGGGTAAAGAGTAACGAATTATAAACCCTACCTGTGAACTGTCTCTTTAAACTTCTCTTCATCTAAAAACTGAAGTATTAGAAATACAAGCTCTCTACTAAGCGACGACATAGCTTTCGGTTTTTCCCCAAAAGCTGCAGAAAATTATGATATAATATTAAGTACATAAATATATTAAACAAAAAACCCCCCAAAATCGTCACGGATCGAGCAACAATAGTTCAACATCTATTTCCGTGAAATTCAGCTAAATAGCTGAACAAGCAAAACCCTAACGAACACCTCCAATTGCTCGTTCAACAAAAGCCGAAATTTCCGCAAACATACAGACTATATAGCAAATAAAAGCATCTACATCCATGTATGTATGTTTAAACACATATATTTATGCACAGATAGACAATAACCTACCTGTAGAATCACTAGCTTTGTGAAAATTATGAAAGATTAGAGGTTTCGTACCTTCGAATTGGATTATCAAAGATTACAGAGACAGATCTGAGGGTTTGTAGAGAGAGAAACGAATTCCCTTTTACTGAAACTATTTCTTCTCCCTCCTCCTTTAGGGATTTCTAGAGAGAGAAAGCACAGAGAGATGTGAATCGGAAAACAAAGACACACGATATAAATAGTGGTGAAGAATACGAGTAGTACGAGATGATAGGTTAAGAGATGATAGTGTATTGTAAGAGATTATAAGTAGCAGTACTTATCATAATAAGACAGTGATCATATCAAGTGAGAGGTTATACAAACCTCAATAATAATCATTTCGCTCATTAAATTTCGTACTAATTTAACGTTGTAATATGTATTTGGTTAAGCAGAAATAATATAGAGTAAGTTACAGTTTTGGTCCCTTTGGTTTATTTCTTTTTTTGGTTTTGGTCCAACTTTTTATTTTCATACTGATTATTCATGTGGTTGCAAAAATTTTACATTATTAGTCTCTAGTCTATATAAAAAGACTAAAATACATTTTTAATTTTTTTCCTTTTTCTTTTAAGATCTTATTTAATTACTTAATAAAAAAAAGAAAAATAAACCAACCCCACCCTCTCTCTCTCTCTCTCTCTCTATCTCTCTCTCTCTCTCTCTCTCTCACACAGGGTGGAAATTTCATATGGACCAAATAAGTTATTGTTCCTACATAACACTCAAATCTCTGCTATGTCTACCACCCATCCACCACCAAGTAGTATCCAAACTTGTATCCATCTCCCACCACCACGACACCACCGACATCCATGGAAAAAAAACCAATGAGAATCCAACATAGAAATCAAAATTATAAACCAAGAGATAAGCAAACCCTAAACCAATAATCCTAACCTTTAAAAACTCCCCATAAATGGAATGCATCTTCAAAATCCAAGAGCGAGAAAGTTCATGTTCAACATCTGGGTTCACTTCCACGGAATAGGTCTCTCTGGTCAACTGCCCACCGATATTTTCTCACTTATCCTCCGTAATCTCTACCTCCAAAATAACCTCTTTTCCGAACTTATTCTGGATTCATTTTCTCTTCTAGCGAATCTCGTTAGGGTTATTATCATATTAACAAAAAATGTATTCCTTCTCAATATTCATGTTTCTAACATACCCTGATATCATTGAAGTCCATGATCTTCAAAATTTTAATCAGAATGATCAACTTCTACATCAAAGCACTCTCAAGAACAACTATAGGACAATGAATGTGTGTATGAGATGGATGAGACAAATGTGTTCACATCCAAGGCAGTGAGATGCTCCAGGACACACCCACAGCAAATAGAGTCCACAAGAGCCAGCTGTGTTGATATTAACGATCCTGCTAACCCTAAACCTACATAAATGCATTCACATTCTATCATTTTAAGACAACAATAATGTTAATCTATCAAGATTTCGTCTGATGATCAGATGAATCCAATTGAATTTAACGATGGATTGAAGGAGCAGTTGTGCCTGAAGAGTTTGCTTGCTGTGAAATCTTTGCAAGAAGATGATGAGAAGAAACTGAAAATTGTTCGTGAAGACCAACAGATGGGTGAGAAGCACCAGTAGGAGAGAGAGAGAAAAAAAAGAGTAGTGGGGGGTATGGGGTGGGGTTGGTTTATTTTTTATTTTTTTATTAACTAATTAAATAATATCTTAAAAGAAAAAAGAGAAAATTGGAAAGGGTATTTTAGTCTTTTTACATGAACCAGGGACCAATAGTGCAAGTTTTTTTAACCACAGGAACCATCAGTGTGAAAATAAAAAATTTGGACCAAAACTGAAAAAAAATGTAAATATAAGGACCAGAAGTGTAATTTACTCTATAATATAATAACATACTTTAGGTTAATTACAATATTGTATTTAAATATGTATATTTTAATAGAATAACCCTAAAAACTATTAACAAATTTGGCTATAAAAGTATTGGTTTATTATATATATGGTTACTAAATATTAAATCGTGTTAATATAAATATTAAAGTCTTAAAATCATCAACATCTAACCATTAGAGCATGTTTCCGCCGGTTTTCGGTTGCAACTTGCATATGGGTCGACGTGGCTCTTATGTGGAAAACCAAATCCATTTAACAAATGGCGTGGGGTCCTACATAGTCTAATTTAAATGAAACATTTGTCGTTGTCATCCAAAATCAGTATAATCCAAATGACTCAATATGTCTATCAATAAATCAATATCATGTTTTAAGCACTAAAAAAAATCCCAATTCATCATTCAGTTTTAAACACTAAAAAAATCCCAATTCATCATTCATCTAATAATTTGCAACCATAAGTTGTATTAGGAGGTTTAGATTCCATGTTCCCCTATATGAGTTCATGGTGTTAGCCATCCATAAATACAATTAGATTCCAAAATGATGATTTCATTTTATAAGTTTAGACAATTTATGAAATTGATTAATAATTCAGCTAATTAAATCCATTCAAAAGCAAATATAGTTTCACATTCATCAAATGAACTCATGATATCCAGATTAGCTTGAAATCATTTCAATGATAAATTAGGAGTTACCAGTCTCATGCATTGGATTAGTAAACTTAATTTGAGATTAAGAAATTCATTAGGACCAAAAGTGCAGAAATTTGACAGCCACATAGACCAAGAATGTGATTTACTCTAAAAATGAAAAGGTATTAACCGAAGTGAGTTGAGAATCTTTTTAACCAAATGACATTACATTGCATTGGTTACTTGTTCTCTATCCTTCAAGCTATTGTGGCTTCATAAAATATACTTAATTTATTAAAAGTTGTATTATGGATTGGGGATAGCATATTTGTCATACAGATGTTATATATATATATATATATATATACAGAGAGAGAGAGAGAAAGAGGTTTGATAAGAAGAAGAAATTTGGTAGGAAGGGTAAGAAATGGATCATTTGCATGTTTTTTATGAACTTACAAAATGAATATTTGGATGATGCAAAAAAAACATAATTCATGAAAAAAACTGAAAAAATGGCTAAATGATTCATTTTTACTGAATCAAGTTTTGATTCACTTTTTGGACTATTTTAGTGAACCATCTCAAAAGTGCTGCATTGATATGTTTTTTCGTAGATTTGTTTTGCAACTCATGTTTTTTTTATGCATCATCAAATGATTCATTTTGTTTGTTCATTAAAAAACATGTAATTAATGCATTTCTTACCATTCCTACCAAATTTTTCTTTCTTATTTGATTCCACCTCTCTCTCTCTCTCTCTCTCTATATATATATATATATATATATATATATATATATATATATATATATATATATATATATATATATATATATATATATATATAGAGAGAGAGAGAGAGAGAGAGAGAGAGAAAGAGACAAAGAGAGAGATAAAGATAGAGAGAAAGAGAGAAATAGAGAGAGTGAGAGAGAGAGAGAGAGAGATTTAAGTTCAAATGAGAACTACTTCTATTGTAAAAACTTTATAACTAAATATGTCATGCAAATAATAATATTTACGTCCAAGATTGAATCTGACGTGAATAACTAACTTCCATGATTAGAGAGTGTAATCTTATCTAATCAGATTAAATCTCAACCATTGATATTCCTAATCGCATGGCTGGATTTAGTTCTAAAGTTTTTACAATGGAATTGGTTTTCATTTGAACCAAACCCTACCTATATATATATATATATATATATATATATATATATATATATATATATATATATATATATATATATATATATATATATATATATATATATATATATATATATATATATATATATATACACACACACACATACATACATACATACATACATACATACATACGCACACATACTCTCTAGAGTAACTCCACATTCCTACAAATATAGAAACTCTTTAGCATTCTAATAACTTACCGGCAAATCAAGCATCAACACCAATATTTTATCTGCCCAACAATGACGACTCCGCCTCTATTTAGAGGGCCTACATAGTCTTATTTTTTTTTCTTTCCTTATATAGATTGCAGTTATCATATACACACACACTTGACTCTACATGCCAGTGTCATACTCGGCTCCCAACTTCGATTATACAAATTAAACTCTAAGAGTAGAGGGATTGGTTCGAGAAGGGAAGGGGGAAGGAGGGTCGATACCGATAGCTACACTGCCCGTCGCCCTTACTTGGACCGCCACTTTAGAGGCATGCTCGACATACTTATCCCTTGTTTCTCTATCTCTCTCTCTCTCTCACTCTTCTCTTTTTTTGTCACCGTTGGAAATACTAGTAGGTCCTTTTTAATTTTTTTAAAATTATATGTAAATAGGTTGTTACCTTCAAGAATTAGTAACACCAACTCTTTCTTAATATTCCCAAAAAAAATTTCAAATGGAAACATCATCATCAAACGAGTTTTTGAGGTTTTATGTAGCAAATATGCACGTGAAAGTACCATGTTGTCTTCTTCATCTAGTTCATACGCTACATTGTCATCGAATACAACACATAAATTAAGTATGTCACACATAAAGATGTACTTCTTCTTCAAGACATCACGAGTTCCAGTGTTCCATTGAACATAATAACTTATGTAAATAGAGATCACAAACAAATGGATGTTTGGCTGGTACGATATTACTTTTGCTGACGATCTTGTATTTGGTGATACCGTTTTAAGAATACGGTTATGGATGTCAAGAGAAGTATGTGTATGAATAGTTGATTATATGCAGAGACATGATACATATTTCACTTTTATAGTAAGATGGTAGATTCAAAAGAAGTTTTAGTCCATTATAGAAATACACAACTATAGTTCGTTGAGATGAGTGTATGGACCAGAAAAATTAAACCGTATATAAAATCAAACTGTATTGAATCGAATCAGAACTTATTTATATAATATGGTTAGGTTTTTGGTTCTTAAGTGTGTTGTATTTCAGTTTTAGTCCATTTGGTATGTGGTCCAATCAATTTCGGGTTTAAATCGGATTGAATCGAGAATTTAAATGGACATTCAACATTGTGATACACTGATGTGTCATACGTGTACAGATTAGTAAAGACCGAATGGAGTCGCGGACCACAAGAAGTCAAGACCAACAATTACATATTACCAATTACCGTATAGCGATCTTGACGAACACAAGACCGAGCAACACAACCTATTGTTTCTTTATTTCTTCATTCCTGATTGATCGTTGACAAACACAAGACTGTATTCCTTTTTATTTTTTCGTGATTGATTAACACAATAACTTCTTGATTGACAGACACAAGAAGTTCTTGATTGACGACCATAAGAACTCGTGATAAAAAAATTACACCCCGTTATTTTGTCCTAGATTGACGAACACAAGAACTATTCCAAATCATTTCTTCTAACCCCATTATTTCTTCCAAGTGTCTTTACATAACTAATGATAATGAAGAAATGCAAATCGTAATACTCTCATAACATTACTTCCAATATTAATGGCAACCTTATGAACTCATAAGTTCTAGTCCTATTTTGGTTTGGTCTAGAAAAACTGAACTGAAATTGAATCGGGACCATATACTCCTAGTCAGTTCGGTCTTCAGTCCGTGGTTCGGTGCAATTTCGGTTTAGTCCTATTTTAGTTTCAGCCAGATTCAATCCATTCTGCAAACCATGCCCATCCCTAGCAGTTCAATAACTAGTGTATGGTACAGTTGTTGATTCCCTAGATGAGTACTTGAATATGTCCGAAAGAACTTCACATGTAACTTTAGGCTTCT
Organism: Cichorium intybus; assembly: GCA_023525715.1. Lineage (NCBI taxonomy): Eukaryota > Viridiplantae > Streptophyta > Magnoliopsida > Asterales > Asteraceae > Cichorium > Cichorium intybus. The sequence goes on from CM042009.1 coordinate 53,127,245, forward strand.
TTTGTGAAAATATTATTAAGCCATATGGAGATAAATATTTCTGTAAACTAGTGTCTAGAGACATACAACTTTTGTATGCAGCACACGAAGAAAATATGGATTTCCTAGAATGCTACATAACATTATTTATGATCACAAAGTAATTATTTTACACATTATTATAAACTTTTTAATATTTTATTAGATGGTGATATTAAATGTGCATTAATGCGTTTAATGGATCCGCCAACCTAGATGTATTAAATGTAATACTGTGTTTTTAAATTATAGAGATTTCGAGTTAATCTTGGTGTGATTAAGGTTAGTTAGCTTGTTGTATGAGTTTGGGTGATTAAAAAACCCATTTGAGAGAAGTTTGGACTTGAAAAATGCCAAAACAGAGCTACACGGGTCGTGTATGGTCACATGGGTCGTGTAGAAACCTTAAGAAACCAAACAGTTAGCTTTTCAGACCCACACGGGTCGTGTACCACTACACGGGTCGTGTGAGTCTGTACAGTTTCAAGATGGCTTACTGTAGGCCTCACACGGGTCGTGTGAGCCTACACGGGTCATGTTTTGACAGCGCGCGCCGCAGTTTTTTTAAGTGGCCGCGCCGCGGGTCGCGTCTGATGGGGTTATTACGCAGCAAACCCTCATTTCGGGAGAAACATAACAAAACGCGATTCCAGAGCTTCCTAAGGCGATTTTCCGCCAAATTGAGCCAGGAGATGCGTAAGGAACCATGGGGAGTGACAACGCCTAGTGATATCAAGTATTTTAGGCGTTGTTGAGCCCTGTTCTTGATAAAATTATATCAAATATATCTGGGTATTCTCACTTTTCGTGCCAGGACTTGTCTGGAGAAAAAGAGTAAAAACATGGACTAAAGGTGTACAAAAGGAAAAAGTATGGAAAGAATGGAAAATCAAGAGAACTCGTACGCGCGCCGCGGATCTATGATCTGCGCGACGCGGGCTTAAGGCGGTGGAACACATTCAAATGCCGAAGAAACGGGGAAAGATAAGTACGCGCGCCGCGGATTTCATTTCCGCGCGGCGCGGTTGCGGGAAATTTGCAAGTATAAATAGACTCATTTCCAGCCGAAAACCCTAGCAAAGACCGGGTGTAAACATCGACCTAGAAGCTCTTTGACTCGAGGATTTCATTTCAGAAGCTATCATTTGGTATTTTCATGTTTTAGATTTTATTTCATTTTAGTTAAACGTTTGTAAGCTTTGAGTTGAATATTTGGGTGTGACAACCATTGATCTTCAGCTTAGGGTTCTGTTTTTAGTAGTGTTTGGTTACTGATTTGATGTGGGATATTGGTTTGAGTGAATGAAATCATTCGGTTACATTAAATATTGATTTTTCGGTGTTTTGGTTGTTTGTTTGTGTGTGGATTTTGTTTGTGACTTGGTTGGGACTGTTTCCCTTTGCTGAAAACAGTAGCTAACTCGGTTAGGTTAGGCATTAAACCTTGGCTATTAACTGTCTCATAGAACTGTTGGTTATTAGTTAGTTTATGCTTTGCTTGGTTTTTGCTAGTTTGAATGCCTTCAATTGCTTCTGATTCAGAGATGTACTTCTGAGTTCAGAAAGTAACTAGGTCATTTGAGCTTGGCTAAACTTGGCTTGAGTGTTGGAATATTGTTTCGAGGTAGAAAGATAGAAATTAGTTCCTCCGACTATAGCTGTGACACTATTAGTTGGTAATCTCTCATCTAGGCTAACCACGTAGCTCCTGTGGATCGACCCTGACTCCACTATACTAGTGAATGTTAGGTTATCTCTTATTTTTGACCGCATGACGACCTCTGCGTGCACGTCAAATTTTGGCACCGTTGCCGGGGAGCTGTGCGCTTAGATTAGGTGATTTGTAGGATTTAGTTTCTGATTTTTGATGTTTGATTTTAGTTTGCTGATTTTTGGTATGTGTACATCCTTATGATGGGTGATTACATGTACCCAGATCAGTATGATTATTATGAAAATCCGGCCGACACCTATTACGAGGATGATTGCTATAATGGATCATTCGATGACAATGGATGGCGGACCGAGGAGTCATCTCAGCCTGAGAATTCTGTAACTTTGGCCCAACTTTGGGTATTCATGTATAACAACTACTACGAGCAGAAGGACCAGGCTGAAGCTCTTGAAAAAGTGCAAGCTTCTTTAGATAGGTTAGAGGAAAGTTGGAAATGTTCACCACCTTCGCCAGAACCGGAGGCGAGTGATTTTTATACCAATGATAATGTGTGTGAACTTACATCACCTGAATATGTGATGGAAGGGCATACACCGTGGGAAAGTCAAGAGACCACCGAGAGGGTCGAAAATGTTGTTGAGGAAGAGGTTGTAGGTGACAATGCTACCTCTGACTCAACAGCTTTTGATGTTTTTGATGTTTTTGAAAGTATTAGTAATGTTGATCTGGTGTTGGGTGAATCCATACCATCACCAGACAATTTGGTTGATGAGGATATTGTGGAGGGGACTGTAAGTGACAGTACAGATCCCAGCCCAACAAGTCCTGAAATTGTTGAAGTTGCCAATATCTTTGAGGAAGGGGGTGTAGATGACAATATTACCCCCGACCCTGTAATTTTTGAAAATTTTGAGAAATTTGAAAGCAAGGATCTGGTGATGGGTGACTTTGTACCACCATCAGATCAAACCAGTCACTCACTCTTGGTCCCGATCCACCTGTTGGACGATGATCAAGAAGTTGATGCTGACGAATTGATATTTGAAAACAATAAACATGATTTTATCACCACTCATGATCCATTCATGAATGGAAAATTAGATGTGATAAATACCATCGATGAGGACATATGGAAGCATCCTGATATGTTGCCTTTCAATCCTAGTCGATTGGAAAATCTTTACTGGCATTGCAAGCCAAAATTGCAAACTGAAGATGGCACGTGGTACACTGGCAAAATGAAATCTCCAAGACAGCTACTGGGAGCAGCGCTAGGCACGCTTCGCGTCAAGCCCTTGACTTTGAAGAGGTGCAGAAGAAAGGACCGAGCTTGGAGGTTCAAAGCTACTTTCAAGCACTCGCGGGAAATCATCGGGAGACGACAACTGTGCAGCAGCAGGAGAACTGACAAGCCATTCGACCCAGGAAGGTTTGATGAGCATGTGGACAACGAAGGGACGGTGGTGACTGAAAATCAGCAAAGAAGGAAGGCATATAATCCACCGTAGCTGTAGGAGGAGTTCTACGTCTGGCTGAAGACGTTAAACTTAGCGCTTGTTGGGAGGCAACCCATCGTGTCATAAGTAGGTTTTATATTTCTTAGGATTAATTTAGAAAATACATCAATCTTTTGCAGGTATTAGTGGTCTGAAGCAAGTGTGGGGTCGTGTGAAAAGTTTTGAAATCTTCAAGACCGCGCCGCGGATTTTTGAATTGCGCGACGCGGGTTCGAAACTCAACCCGATGCGCAGGGGTTGATTTGGCGACACGCACGTCGCGGAAACGAGAAATACGCGCCGTGGGAAACGATCAGACGGTTTTTGCCCTTATACGGTGAGCCGCGGCTCACAACTCAAATCACACGACTCGGAGCTCTGGTGATCAAAAATTTCTTGCATTTTTTCTTGCTTATTGTGTTTCTACTACCAAGGTACGCTCTTTTAACTATCTATCAGCTGTCTAAACTAGTTATTAGGTAGTTAATTTTAGGGTTTTATTCCAAAAAGTTCAAAAACTTAGAATCACTAATGCTAGCCCATCGGGTGTTTGTTTTGCCAAATGGACACCCTAGATGAGCTAGTCGGCACTTAGGCTACCTTGTGGTATGATTAAAATGAGATATAGCAGGTTAAAATGGGGATTTGATCCCGGGTTTTCAAAACAGGCGTGCGCCGCGCCGCGCCATTGCTCTTGGGCCGCGCCGCGGTGCGGTGGGGAAGAAAAGGGACTGATTTTGTAAATTTTTTTTGTTTTGTGGCTATATTTTCTTTTGCAGATGATGTTCAGATTGGACCACGCCTTCCTCTAGTTTCCCGCGGGACTTGACAGTTCAGTGGAGTATATCTCGCGGAGGGATGCATTGATTCGTCGCCGGGTCCTTGAGGCGACAGTTATCGACCGGGATATCCTGAGGGATGCAGGGCTTTGGGATGCGATCGAGCCATTTCTGCACCGCACCTGGACCCACGAGGAGGCATCGTTCACCTGTCGTGGTTGGGACAGGATTATGGCCACGGACGAGGACGTGGTCTACACGGAGTTGCTACTGGAGTTTATCTCCACTATCCAGTTCGCACCACGGGCGGGGGACCCACGCTCCAGACTGGTGCGTTTTCGTTTGGGAGGTGTGCACAGGGAGTGCAACCTCCGGGAGTTTGGGAGGCGCACAGGTATCTATACTGAGCAGGACTTCCAGCATCGCTATTTCACCCGATTCTTCGGGTCGTGCATTCAGGGGGAGCCGGAGCGCCCTCCCAACATGGAGGTTTGGACACCGCTGTCCAATGTGATGTACGAGGCAGGGACTTCGAGGGAGAGTCACCTCCGCGACCCACTTCACCGTCTCATGCACCGGATCGTCTCCACCTCCATCATGCATCGGGAGGGGGGCGAGAAGGTGTCAGGCGACGACATGACGTATTTGTGGATCCTCCTCGACCCGTCCCGATTCCTCCATCTCCCCTACGCCCTTGCGATCGCTCTCTCCACCCACGCGACCGGCGCCTCCTCCAGCAGCCCACTAGCCAGGGGGTACTTCATTACCCGCCTGGCCCGCTCATATGGTATTCTCACTGCCCCCGTGGCAGCTTCCTTGACCGCTCTGCCTCCATCGCGCACTACAGCACGCACGCTGGAGAGGATGCGGCTCATTGAGCTGCAGCGCCCGGGGCAGTACATTCGGGCACCGACCGAGCCTCCTGAGGCACCTCAGCCCGCGTATGCCCAGCCCGGCAGGAGACGCCGGAGACCAGAGCCAGCAGTACCAGAGCCGGCACAGCCACAGACGGAGCAGGTCGATCCATCAGCCCTCCGCCGGTTGGATGCCAGAGTCACGCGGATTGAGGGTCAGCTCACGATAGTCTTGGACCAGCTCGAGTGGATTGGGGAGGTACTTATTCAGACCGCATCGGCCTAGGGCAGACACCCTCGACCATTCCCAGCCAGGTCCCACGATCACGAGGCTGGACCCTCCAAGCCACCGGGTAGTGATTGATGTTTCTTTTTCTCTTTTTTCTTTCTTTTTATTTTTTTTGATATATGTATAAACTTATGACACATCTATCTGTATATTATTTTTTCTGTCATGTGTGTTTTAATCTATTTGTTAAGTTGTGCATGGTATACCAATTTGAGAGGGGGTTGTCTCAGACAAGTGTGGGGTCACCGTGCCCCCTCCACTTGTCTTGACCACCAGCGTGTCCTACTGTAGCGCTACAACTCCAGCATATGAATCGGGGATCTTTTTGTACGCATTATACCTGTGATATTGAGCACCAAGCAGTGCATCGTCCAAAAAAGGGGTAACTCTTTCTCCCTTGCTTTGAAATAATTTTTGTACAACGGGGACGTTGTACGGTTTTAAGTGTGGGGTGTGGACGGTCGAAAGAGATATTTTTGAAATTTTTGCAGAAATGATCAATTTTTCGATTTTTAGCAATATTTTTCAAAATTTTAAATGAATTACAATTTTGAAATGAATGGTTTGTGATTGTGATAGCATTAGTATTTTTCAAGAAATACTATCTATTTGTGATCATACTATTAGTTAGTCAAATAAGTTGAGTTCTACGAGTTTAGAAGATTGAGTTGTTTTAAGATTGGAATTTAGGAAGGAAAAGTCAATCTGTGGCCTTTGTTGTTCGAGCCGGTAGGTCTAAAATAGGTGGACCTTATGCACCTTACCACCTAAGATCGTCTGGTCTGGGATGGTATTTCTGAAAGCTCGCTACACGGACAACATCGAAAGTCATGGACAATTCCTTAATGGCCTTTAGAATCTGAACGAGTAAGTACACTTCATTGTGGACAGAAAGTTTGTAATCAAGGGTTCTTTAGAAAGCCATGAATTCCAAAGAACGACTCAATTATGTTTTCACGAACTATTCCATTCTAACTCAAAGAGCAATAAACTTTGAAACTAAACACAGTCAAAAATTGTTCGATTCTCTATTATAATTTGTTAAAAACTCTCTTGCTTGGGGACAAGCAAGGCACAAGTGTGGGGTGTTTGACAACGCCTAGTGATATCAAGTATTTTAGGCGTTGTTGAGCCCTGTTCTTGATAAAATTATATCAAATATGTCTGGGTATTCTCACTTTTCGTGCCAGGACTTGTCTGGAGAAAAAGAGTAAAAACAGGGACTAAAGGTGTACAAAAGGAAAAAGTATGGAAAGAATGGAAAATCAAGAGAACTCGTACGCGCGCCGCGGATCTATGATCTGCGCGACGCGGGCTTAAGGCGGTGGAACACATTCAAATGCCGAAGAAACGGGGAAAGATAAGTACGCGCGCCGCGGATTTCATTTCCGCGCGGCGCGGTTGCGGGAAATTTGCAAGTATAAATAGACTCATTTCCAGCCGAAAACCCTAGCAAAGACCGGGTGTAAACATCGACCTAGAAGCTCTTTGACTCGAGGATTCCATTTCAGAAGCTATCATTTGGTATTTTCATGTTTTAGATTTTATTTCATTTTAGTTAAACGTTTGTAAGCTTTGAGTTGAATATTTGGGTGTGACAACCATTGATCTTCAGCTTAGGGTTCTGTTTTTAGTAGTGTTTGGTTACTGATTTGATGTGGGATATTGGTTTGAGTGAATGAAATCATTCGGTTACATTAAATATTAATTTTTCGGTGTTTTGGTTGTTTGTTTGTGTGTGGATTTTGTTTGTGACTTGGTTGGGACTGTTTCCCTTTGCTGAAAACAGTAGCTAACTCGGTTAGGTTAGGCATTAAACCTTGGCTATTAACAGTCTCATAGAACTGTTGGTTATTAGCTAGTTTATGCTTTGCTTGGTTTTTGCTAGTTTGAATGCCTTCAATTGCTTCTGATTCAGAGATGTACTTCTGAGTTCAGAAAGTAACTAGGTCATTTGAGCTTGGCTAAACTTGGCTTGAGTGTTGGAATATTGTTTCGAGGTAGAAAGATAGAAATTAGTTCCTCCGACTATAGCTGTGACACTATTAGTTGGTAATCTCTCATCTAGGCTAACCACGTAGCTCCTGTGGATCGACCCTGACTCCACTATACTAGTGAATGTTAGGTTATCTCTTATTTTTGACCGCATGACGACCTCTGCGTGCACGTCAGGGAGACTTCAATCTAATCCCGTAAACGCGTTCTCGATTCCTAATTCATCGAGGTGAGTGATTTCCTTGTTTTGGGGGTTTTGAAACCCTAGCTTTCATTTCGGTGTTTTAGCTATATATTGTTATATATGTTGTTAGTAGATTGATAGTGGATGCCTTTAGAGTTATTGGTGAGAGTATTGTCGAGTTTCTATGGTTGAATGAGTAGAACCACGGATTTGGGGGTTTCGGTAAATATAGAGTTGATATTTACCGCTTATAATCCTTTTTCCTCTTTTGATTTATACATCTTCGAGATAGATGTTATTGAGATGATTGTGTATGTTGGAGAATTGATTTAGACTATGGTGTTATAACCAAGTCTAGCGAACAGGAGCCCGATACGCGAAATTTGGGGGTTCCACATACTGAGTCAATATAAGGTGAGTAACTATAATTCATTCTTATGATTGAATTGTGAATTAACAGGTTGCTAATGATTTTAATTGGTTGAGATAACCTAATTTACAAACTGAGAAATAAGAGTTATATCTTGTAGTATGTAATATGTATGTTGTATATATATGTGTTTTATTTTGATATTGCGGTGGCTAGAGTTAGAGAGGTTCTGTTATCTGTAGATAACAAGAGACGAGTTATAATCTATATTAAGTATAAAAGTAGAGTACATGTTAGAATGAGTGAGTTAAAGTGTCTTTGAATTTGATTACTACAATCATGATGGTTGTTCTAATTAAGTATAAGAGTAGAGTATATGATGTAGAGGTTGAATTAAAGAGCCTTTGAGTTAAATTATTATAGTTATGAGAATTGCATATTATGTATTGCTAATTTTGAAAATGAGTACTGTTGAGAATGTGAATGAGTTTACAAGCAGTACCAGTTATGGTACTTATTGATGAGTTGATGTATACTAATAATTAGCTGGCGTTGTAAGCAAAGGTGAATTGTAGGTTTCAGCTAAAAGAAGGAGGTGCTTACTTGCTAATGAGAATAGCAAGAGAGGAGAATGAGAATGTTCATGGAGAGACATATGTGGATTATGTTGGAGATTACTCACTAAGCTTTATAAGCTTACACTTGAGTGTTTTGTTGTTTTGCAGGTATCTGTAGCTCTGATAGGGGAAGGCATGTGATAAAGAGAGATGGACAAGTTTAGAGTCTGTCCTTTTTGTTGTATTAGATTTAATTGTAATGCCTGGTCAAATTGTAAGGACCTTTTTGTGTAATTAAATATATTGATAACATCTTGTTTACGTGGTTTGAGTACAAGTATGCCCATTTTGATGTATTATTGTTTGAAAATTTTTGGGTGTACTTTGTATGAGAAACCGGGCGTTACAAGTTGGTATCAGAGCATGGTTTAAGTGAACTAGGTCTTTGAGTATAGAGTCCTAGACTTGAACCAAGGAGGAGAGAGCCCCTATCACATGCTTGGAAAAGATACTGCTGCAGATGTTAGAATATGAGTTGAGTATAACCCTTCTGTTATATTTATTATTTGTTATATTTTGTGTGTGAATACAGGTATTGAGTCAGATGAAGAATGAGTTGAGAAGTTGGTCACAGTCGGTTGGACCAATAGTGGATGATGAGATGAGATTTTAGCCGATATGAGATATCAGCTAACGAGGAGACAAGAACTTCAGTTGATAATGAGATGTCAAGTGAATGCGAGATGAGATACTAATTGAGATGAGATTGCAGCTGATTGTGAGATTCCAGCTAATGATGAGATGAGATTCCGGATGAGGCAAAATTTCAACAGATAATGAGAAAGAGTATGAGCATAAGTTGAGCATGAGCTAGGAGTTGAGACATGTGAGTGTAGCCGAGTACACTCAAGAGTTGAGATCCGAAGTATGCGAGTTTCAGCTAATGAGAAGATAAGATTTGTTGCTATGAGGTATGTAAGTAATTTTACTTAACATATTAGTTGTAACGTGTTGCAAATGTTTAATTGTTAATAATACATGTAGTAGAATATGTGTGAAATGTTTGGACACATAAAAGATCAATTGAAAGTACATGTGTTAGAAAATTTTGGTTATAAAGTGTAGTAATTGGCATTGAGATGAGAATCTCATGTCCATTTGAGGTAAGATTTACATATCACATAACGAGTGCTTTGTGATTATGTATAACCGAGATTATAAGTGGTTGCTTGACGAGTACTTAGCAACCATGAAGAAATGTGTAAAATGAGCATATACATGGTAAGAAATATATAAAGTATGATATGGTGTGTGTATATATATATATATATATATATGTATATATATATATATATATATATATATATATATATATATATATTACTTGTTGTTTCACAGATGTGACAAGATTTCTGTGTACGAGTACTGTGTGGTTGAGACCACATGTTCTGTGGGGCCACATAACTAGTACTTATGAATGATCACAATGAATGGTTGAGATAGCCAAAAGAGTATGAGTTGAGAAAGATAATGAGTGTGTAGTTGATTGCACACAATAACTGATTATGAGTTGACATGCTGAGAGATGAATTGTGTAGTTTAGAGTTGTCACATAATGAGATATTTGTGACAGAGTTGTCAGAGGACACTCGAGTAACCACATAAAGAGTACCTTGTGGTTATAATTGAGAGAACCTAGAGTGGTTCAAGTAGGCCTAATTGGCCTAGAGATTGGGTTAATTACCTAATAAATGTGATTGAGACCACAAATTCAGTGGGGTCACATATTGAGTAAATGTGATTGAGACCACATATTCAGTGGGGTCACATATTGAGTAAATGTGATTGAGACCACATATATAGTGGGGTCACATATTGAGTAAATGTGATTGAGACCACATATTCAGTGGGGTCACATATTGAGTAAATGTGATTGAGACCACATATATAGTGGGGTCACATATTGAGTAAATGTGATTGAGACCACATATTCAGTGGGGTCATATATTGAGTAAATGTGACTGAGACCACATATTCAGTGGGGTCACATATTGAGTAAATGTGATTGAGACCACATATTCAGTGGGGTCACATATTGAGTAAATGTGATTGAGACCACATATATAGTGGGGTCACATATTGAGTAAATGTGATTGAGACCACATATTCAGTGGGGTCACATATTGAGTAAATGTGATTGAGACCACATATTCAGTGGGGTCACATATTGAGTAAATGTGATTGAGACCACATATTCAGTGGGGTCACATATTGAGTAAATGTGATTGAGACCACATATTCAGTGGGGTTACATATGGAGTAAACGTGGTTGAGACCACACATCCTGTGGGGCCATGTATTGACTAGTTGAGGTTGAGATCATATACTTCTGTGGAACCACATAACGAGTACCTTGTGGTTAGAGTAGTGAAGACTGTTGTAACTCAGAAAAAAGGAGGAGTGATAGTGAGTCTATATGGCTTGAGACCGTAGCGGAGACCCGCTAGAGTCAAATAGAAGATGGATTAAAATCGGAGAATGGTACGAGGTACCATGATCTGATTAGAGGACGGTACGAAGTACCGTATGATTAGAGGACGATACGAAGTACCGTGAGATAGCGATGAATGACGAGTTTGGAGAACAGTACGAGGTACTATAAAACAGTGTTGAATGATGAGACAAAGGATGGTACGGGGTACCAAGAGCTGAGGCAGAGTGGTGTTATAATGTTGTGCTTGTGTGTAAATAAGTATGTACTGTGTAGTGATATAGAGTGTTGAGACTGCACTATCCTTGAGTGTGGATATGTATGGTATAGATGTGAACCTATACAGTTTGAGACTTTATGGGTTAAAAAGAGGACGAATCAGAGGCGGTGTAGCAGTATGAGAGTACTGTGAGAAAATACAATGAGTAATACTGTTGAGAAATGTTGCTGTGAGTAAGAGCATTTGTTATTTGGTCGTGTTGAGAATGTGTGAGGTTTCTTTCATATTGAATGAGATAAAATTTTATAAATACATGATAAGAAGATATGAGTTAAAAAGAAGAGGAAAGTAATCGTGATTGTGATTGATAGGATTCGTTCCTTAGCAATCAAACTAATTACTGCCAATGAGGGAAATGTGTGAATGTCGAGATGATAAAACTATTTATTCGTATGAGACGATAGATAATAGATTTTGTTATAATAATCTTGAATTATTTATTGAGATTAACGAGTCAGTCGGGTGATGAGATATGATCTCACCGTAGAGATTGCAGTGTCAAATGTTATTAATTGAGTCATGTGCAGAGATTTCAGTGAGCCATAAGTATGACCTATTGGTGTCATACGGATGAATTAGAGATTGCGGTGATAATGACGGAGAAGTGGTGAGAGGAAAAATTCTTACTGATGGTATGTCAGGAGGAATATATGCGGTTGTGTTAAAAGTTTATTGGATAATAATTTATTGAGTTTGATAGAGCGAATGATTTAATGAGAATGTGATGTGGGTTATCCACATAAGAGAAGATATAATGAGTGAGTGCATCGATAGAAATAACATAAGGTATGTTGTTGAACTGGTATGAAGAGGAGCCACTTTAGTGGAGGATTGCAAATTGTATATTGGGTAAAAACCTAATATGTGTACTGAGGTGGGAGCAGAGATGAATGAGTTATGTAACATGATTGAGACAGTTGAATATCGGTATCACCGTGTTTTATGAGTGTTTCTTCTACCCTAATCGATTAGGATGTGCAAATAGGAGGATTCAATAACTGTGAGTTATTATTGGAGGAGTAAACTCAGAGACAATTAATGTGAAAGTGATGAGACCAATTTTCTTATTGAGTTAGAGTTAACCGTTTTATGGAGATTTGAAATCATTGTGGACATATGGCAAATAATGATAATGGTTGGAGTATCAATTGAAGAGTGAGGTGAGATAGCTTGGTGTCAAAAATACCATAGCAACGTGTGTGGCCTGAAAGAGTGAGTATTGTCCTACGTAGCAGTGATGATAGCCAATATCACAACAGAGATCATCTCGTGAGGATGATGGCGGGTATTACCTATATTATGAGTAAATGAGATGCGACAGTATGTACATGTCATATGAGCTGACGAGAGGATAATATCATTGTCATACGGAATGTGAAATTACGGTGGTGAGGTGGTTGTATAAACCATACATGTTCCAAGAGATTCCGAGGACGGAATCTTTTGAAGGGGGTAAGAACTTGTAATACCGTGTTTTTAAATTATAGAGATTTCGAGTTAATCTTGGTGTGATTAAGGTTAGTTAGCTTGTTGTATGAGTTTGGGTGATTAAAAAACCCATTTGAGAGAAGTTTGGACTTGAAAAATGCCAAAACAAAGCTACACGGGTCGTGTATGGTCACATGGGTCGTGTAGAAACCTTAAGAAACCAAACAGTTAGCTTTTCAGACCCACACGGGTCGTGTACCACTACACGGGTCGTGTGAGTCTGTACAGTTTCAAGATGGCTTACTGTAGGCCTCACACGGGTCGTGTGAGCCTACACGGGTCGTGTTTTGACAGCGCGCGCCGCGGTTTTTTTAAGTGGCCGCGCCGCGGGTCGCGTCTGATGGGGTTATTACGCAGCAAACCCTCATTTCGGGAGAAACATAACAAAACGCGATTCCAGAGCTTCCTAAGGCGATTTTCCGCCAAATTGAGCCAGGAGATGCGTAAGGAACCGTGGGGAGACTTCAATCTAATCCCGTAAACGCGTTCTCGATTCCTAATTCATCGAGGTGAGTGATTTCCTTGTTTTGGGGGTTTTGAAACCCTAGCTTTCATTTCGGTGTTTTAGCTATATATTGTTATATATGTTGTTAGTAGATTGATAGTGGATGCCTTTAGAGTTATTGGTGAGAGTATTGTCGAGTTTCTATGGTTGAATGAGTAGAACCACGGATTTGGGGGTTTCGGTAAATATAGAGTTGATATTTACCGCTTATAATCCTTTTTCCTCTTTTGATTTATACATCTTCGAGATAGATGTTATTGAGATGATTGTGTATGTTGGAGAATTGATTTAGACTATGGTGTTATAACCAAGTCTAGCGAACAGGAGCCCGATACGCGAAATTTGGGGGTTCCACATACTGAGTCAATATAAGGTGAGTAACTATAATTCATTCTTATGATTGAATTGTGAATTAACAGGTTGCTAATGATTTTAATTGGTTGAGATAACCTAATTTACAAACTGAGAAATAAGAGTTATATCTTGTAGTATGTAATATGTATGTTGTATATATATGTGTTTTATTTTGATATTGCGGTGGCTAGAGTTAGAGAGGTTCTGTTATCTGTAGATAACAAGAGACGAGTTATAATCTATATTAAGTATAAAAGTAGAGTACATGTTAGAATGAGTGAGTTAAAGTGTCTTTGAATTTGATTACTACAATCATGATGGTTGTTCTAATTAAGTATAAGAGTAGAGTATATGATGTAGAGGTTGAATTAAAGAGCCTTTGAGTTAAATTATTATAGTTATGAGAATTGCATATTATGTATTGCTAATTTTGAAAATGAGTACTGTTGAGAATGTGAATGAGTTTACAAGCAGTACCAGTTATTGTACTTATTGATGAGTTGATGTATACTAATAATTAGCTGGCGTTGTAAGCAAAGGTGAATTGCAGGTTTCAGCTAAAAGAAGGAGGTGCTTACTTGCTAATGAGAATAGCAAGAGAGGAGAATGAGAATGTTCATGGAGAGACATATGTGGATTATGTTGGAGATTACTCACTAAGCTTTATAAGCTTACACTTGAGTGTTTTGTTGTTTTGCAGGTATCTGTAGCTCTGATAGGGGAAGACATGTGATAAAGAGAGATGGACAAGTTTAGAGTCTGTCCTTTTTGTTGTATTAGATTTAATTGTAATGCCTGGTCAAATTGTAAGGACCTTTTTGTGTAATTAAATATATTGATAACATCCTGTTTACGTGGTTTGAGTACAAGTATGCCCATTTTGATGTATTATTGTTTGAAAATTTTTGGGTGTACTTTGTATGAAAAACCGGGCGTTACATTAAAGCATCCTGTTCTGAGCTTCATGTACTACTACTTGGTATGTCCTTTTACCACAATGTACTTTCATTGATTTGTTTGTACTGTTTTTTCTTGAAAATCGTCGCATTCGTTTTCTAATGTTTTTTTTGTTGACAGTTGGTGAAGATATTACCATCTGCTTTAGTTCTATTTATTTTGAGGAAGTTGCCTCCAAAAAGAGGGATCATACAATGTCATGTTATTCGTTGAGTTTAGAATATATTAAAGTCTAAATATTTCTCAAGCCTTCTTTTGACTTGTGGAATATGTTCATTGTAGTGAACATATTCAATGAAATGGACAAAAAAGGTCCCTGGGTAATAGCATAAATTATATTATGACAAAATAGGTCCTTGTGTTATAGTAAAATTATAAAAATGACCCTGTGCTTTTTTAATTATGTTGTTGGGGTAGAAGCTCCACGATTAAACTTCAAAAAATAACCAAAAATAGTGTGAAACTTAAATGTCAAAGAATATTGTATATCACAAGAATTATTGCCAAACTACCGCCGCAACGCGCGACTTAAAAACCTTGTTTGGCACAAAGAACATTAATCATTTTAACCGTCATACTACAACATTATTTGTCTTGATTAAAATCACAAAAAGAATTTACTGGATAAGACTAGAAAAGAATTTACTCGATAAGACTAGATAAACATAAATATATTATAGAACAAATATGATAACTATTTAGAAGCTAATAATGCAACTGATTATATTGTTTAGAGAAAATCCTTTTCTTTATATAAGTAGCGCTTTTTATAATTCTTTTTTGATGTTTTATAACGTTTGACTTTAAGAATTGGTTATTCGTGAAACACGTCTAACAATTTTATTTATTAATTTTTTGAACGATTTATATGTGTATCCACCGATCTACACCTAAATATATATTTTTCATTTTAAACAGAACTTAAACTCTCAATTTTTGGCTGATGAGTATTTATCCCTCAAACTTCTAATACCTTATTTATCACTTGTTACAAAACAAACTTTACAACTTTACATGTTACCAATCTTTTTTATTTAAGATAACTTTTATCTAAAAAATATAATTAATATATAAAAACAATAATACTAATTCCAAACACATATCCATTTTATTGTAAATTTCATATAAACCGATTAATTTTTAGTAGAAAGGAAGAATCCTATTTTAGGAAATGATTTATTAATATTTTGGAAGGCGTAGAAAAAGTGATAAAGACACATTTGTGTGGCAGTTGGCAAGAATCACACGACTCGCACCCCACTGGATAAAGTACACAATTTACATACGATATTTCAATTTCAATATTCTCGTGATTGTATCGTATCAATTACTCGTCTCCATCATGCTTTAATATTTAATTCATAAATTTGAAAATGGATGCTTTCCATGTAATCACTAAGGCTGGAGGGAGTGGCCTCGCCAACTCCCTCGCTAAACAAGCTGCCAAAGCTCGCCAACTGCACCAAAAATCCTCGCCCTCGCTTTCGCCAAGCTTCCTTCGTCGAGATTTCAGCGAGGTCGCCAAGCAACACCCACCTTTACCACCTAAGCTATATCTCCTCGCCAAAGCTCGCCAACTGCACCAAATATCCTCGCCCTCGCTCTCGCCTTTATGCTCCCAGCCTTTAGCGAGGGGGATGGCTCGCCGACCACTCCCCCCAGCCTAATCGCCATCACATGTTGCAGTTTTATTGTCGCTTTCCTTATTTTGCAAGATAAATAGAAAAAAATATATTTTTTTTACTCTAAAAGAAAATATTAAAATTTTAATTGCAAACCGTTCGTTTTAAAAAACAGGGTACCCTTTTCTACGCCTTACCAACCATCGAACTAGTTCGAAGGAAAGGGTTTAGGGTTGAAACTCATCAATAAATTATTAAATTTTGCTATCTTTGGATCAATTTGATTATGATTTAAGAGAGACAGAATAAGATAATTTTGGTCAATATTTCTAAAATATTGTTTTAATAGGAAGTATTTTAGATATTTAATGATATAACTTCTAAAAAAATTGCGTAACAAGTCAAGCATTACGTTTTCTTGACAGAAAGTAATATAAACACTTTTCATACCAAAAAAAGAACTTGACATATAGATGATGTTTAATTGTTAGTCAAAAATAAAAAATAATTGTTAATCATACAAATTGAATATGATTACCATTTTATACAAATGAGCCGTGTTTCTTATTTATTAATGTCTAATATTTATAAGATCTTTTTATGATATGTCCATTGTCGGTGTTAGTCCCAAAATGTGCTATAAGATTTGAAGAAGACAACTTTACATAATCGTATTATGGAGAACCAGTAATCTTTAAGTCAAACAAAATCTATGCAAATATTAAATTTTGTGGCATCAAGTTTTTAAAACTTGGTTGATTTTTCTAAATGTTAGAATCTATTCTATCTATTGAAGACTTGAAAGACAAGATCTGTTGAACAAAGAAACCAACATAACATATGAAGAAAACAATGTATGATGGACAGGCAAAGAAAACAAGGTAAGAAGAAAAAATGTTGACAAACTTCTTATAGTAAAAAATTGTCTCAGCTTAATCAAAGACGATCACGGGTTTATTATAACTCAATAAAATATGATCGGTTCCAAGGTCACATTGGTATGCGAATGAGCATTTAGTGCAATATATCATCTCTATAATCTACCACAACTGAAGAGCATGAAACAAATAGTTAACCAAAAAAAGTTGATCATAAACAACAAGTATTTTTTTTTACTTATTGAAAGGTACTTTTCACCTTAACGCATGGGTGCATAAATTTGTTCCCCACAATCAAGATCTCATTTCTAGTATAAATAGTCATACCTATTCATATGTTCGGGCATCAATCTATTTTATAAGTTTTCAAGAGACTGCTTAGCAATTGTGTATTCATTATTAACATTATATCGAGAGATAATTATATTCTTAGTGATGATTTAGTTTAGATCATATTATAGTTGACCCTCTCATGTGTCAAGTTGATGAGAGAGAGAGAGAGAGTGTGTGTGTGTGTGTGTGTGTGTTTGTGGGTGTGTTTATTCGTGCTTGTATTTCATATATCGTAAATATATTGTTCTTCGTTTTACATAAATCAAAGTCCCATGAAGATTATATTATATTGCATTTTATTTACTTGTATCTTTATGCTTTGAGGAAATAATTTTTGAAAAATAATATACTTGTATTCAACCACCCCCCCCCCCCCCCCCACTCTACAACTACAATATACATATTTCCCACATAATTGTTGCCCCAATCGCCTCTAGACAATCGATTTCGACCATAGTTAAACGTCAGTTGAAAGCTAACTAGTTCAATCCCGGAAAGTAAAAAATATCAGTAAATCCAATTCCCACCATTTCCTAAATGAACTCCAAATATCAATTGCCATGTCACAAGTAAGAAAAGACATGGTTAGCGGTCTTCATATCATTACCACATATATGACAAAGTATAGTACAATTATCAACACGTATTTTTTCCAAGTTAACAAAAGTAGGAAGTTTATCCAAAGCTATCGTATCAAACTTGATAGGAACAATCCTAATCCATCAAGCAGGTGTCGTGTCCATGATCAAAGCTACCGTATAAAACTTGATCATGAATCCGTAGCTTCTTAAAAAATCGTCTTATTACAAAGGAAATTGCTTATGACATACCCGATCTTAAAAGGAGTTTGATCAACTTTTTGTTGCATTGGAAAATGAACAAAAAAGCATTTTTGAAGATATAACAACAATGGTTGAAGATAAGAATTTATTTGATGCCATAAGATCTAAAGGTCAAATTGTTTTAAATGTTGCTTTAAATGGCATTGCTTCATTGTTATTGACCAGAGGTAGACCGACACACTCTCGGTTTCAAATTCCTTTAGTTCTTACTGAAGATTTTTTAGGAACGACAAAAGATATATTAGAAAAGGCAAAGACTGAAGCGAGGAGCTCAACCAGAGTTACAAGAAAAGTACCAAAATGGATTTAAACTCCAAATAGACCAATCTAAATGATAGCATTTAGATCTCTGCCTAATCCAATGAAAGGTGTTTGAGCAAATGTCATTCGCCACCGATAAAACAACCTGCCTTTCGTTTCTAAAAACATTAGTTTCTAAAAACAATAGAATCACAGATCTTCCAAATCCACCACGTCGGGGAGTAAACAAGAGAGGATCCAATTGCAAGATCTTTTGTCACCCATTGTTGAACCAATTAGCTCCATTAGGTCAAAATGGCCAGTTGACACTTCCTTGAGATCTTCGACCAATTGGTTAACCATTTCCACATATATTTTGTGAAGTACAAGAGAATAAAATATGATCAACATCTTCATCATACGTATGGCAGAAAGGACATATGTATGGCAGAAAGGACAAGAAACCGAATGAAAGTTTATACCTCTAGCTGACAGATTAGTATACATAGGAATTTTGTTTTTGAGGGAACATCAAGCAAAACAATTAAAATTACTAATGATATCCAATTTGTCCAATTAAAAGTGAATCATCACTGACATGATTACTTGAATCATCCAAAATCTGTCTAAGTTTAGAAACCAAAAACAACCCATTTCCATCACCGAGCCATTTCCAGCCATCTGTGTACTCCTTGAACAGGAGCTCAGCTAGACTGCCACAAAGATTTGAGAGCTGGGAGCTCTCACTGCTGCTATTCCTGGTAGGTTGAGACTAATTCCAAACCCACTGTCGACAAGGATTATCACTAAGAACTCTTCTAAATATAATATAGCGATTTTTGTCCAACTCTAATGCATAAAGATTAGGATAGCAATTTTTAAAGCAACATCACCACACCACAAGTCCTTCCAAAATCGAGTCTTGTCTCCCATGTCAGTTATTCTCTTCAATAAACTATTCAACATGACTCCTCTATTTTCAAAATCCGCCTCCATTTGAGAAATAACAAGCTACACACCTTTTATAGAGCTTTTTGTCAACAGTTTACCATTAACAAGAGAAAGATTATGAATAGACTTTATACACGCAAACCAAAAGTCATTCGTACCTTTTTTTAATCTCCACCACCATTTGGCAAGGCGAACAAGTTTAGCTGAGTCAAGACAACCAGCTCTTAAACTACCTTTATCTTTGGGCTTCAACATAATATCCCAAGCAACCTAATTTAAAATTCTTTAATCAACATCACCATCCTATAAGAAACGCCTTCTAATTCCTTCAAGAATATTGATCACCTTTTCTGAGGCACCAAAGAGAGAGAAAAAAATATAAATGAAGGCTATTAAGAACCAATTTCACAAGAATAAGCCGACCACGAAAAGATAAAAATCTAATTTGGCTCTAAATTCATCAACAAACGTGGCCTAAATCTTAGCAAGTCAATGGGAAGGAGGTGGGCTCACATTTTATAATGCTAGTCATTCTATCAATCTTCAAATTATCAACACAAATACCAAAGACCTTGCTTTTATGAAAATTGACACCCGAGGCAATAAAAGAACACCGAAGCAATCTATTTAAATTAACAAAATTACATTCGAACCAATCACCTATAAAAGTGACGTCATCGACATACATGAGGTTAGATAGAGAAATACCAAAGATATTTGGCTTCACCAATCATACAACCTTAAAGCCAAGAATAAGGCTGAGGAGTAACCCTATCTGGATTTATAATTTTTCTCATCTTTTGCTCAACGAATCCGGTAGTCATCACATCATTCAAATGGCTTGAAAAACATTTACTATAAACCACATCGACATAGGAACCCACAACGTTCTTCATAGTAAAAGGACCTGACTTGAAATCACGATTCTCATTGTCTATTTTTTTCTCCCACGGTCACAAAGGACGAGACTTTTTTACCTTTTAAATCTAGCAATGTTTGCTTACATTGCTTTGATAAGGTTACCACCAACTAGCATAAGTTGAGCTCCTTTTCAAGTTTAACTTCATCCCTGACCTTTATGAATGTGACTAGGGCCGGTCCCAACATATTTTAGGCCCACGAAAAAAATATAAAAAGGTCCCTTGTTTTTAAATTAGAAAAGTTACATCGTCAACAACTAGACCATGTGTTAATCAGTGTAAGTTATATACTAAAAACAACATACAGCAGGGGTTTGACAAAAAAAGCTTGGAAATCGAACCAAAAATAATAAAATAAACCTGAAAAACCTGAACTGTTTTAATAAACTGACACCTTTTGTTTTTGGGATTAAAAGCCATATTTTTATGTTCGGCTTGGTTTTTCGTTACATAATACAAAGTTGAATTGAAATATGCAACATACGTTCTTTTATAGATAATTTAATCGATTAAATATGTCAAAAGTCAAAATAATCGATATACTTTTGTAGTTTCACCGGTAAATATGACAATTTCATTTATGTTGTATATAAAAACTATATATAATATTAAGTAAAAGTTAGAAAAAAACTTTTTTTAAAAAACTCAAATCTCAAGTACGTAGACAAAGAAAAAATTATTTGCCCAACCAAATTTCTATTCTTATATGTGCCAAAACTTTCTAATACTATTTTTTAATTAAACTTTTTTTTTATTAAAATGAAGTTACATGACTCTATTTTGAAAGGACAACCACCCAAGTGAACTTCATAAATGTTACATTTATTAGAAAGCACGTGCGGATTCGAATTTTGTTCCATTCATTATAAGAAATGTGTGCTTACCAACTCCTTTAAAGCCATTTTTGGCCTTCATACAACTTAGAGTATATATAAACAAGACATACAATGACAAATTTTGGGGCTCCAAATCGTCACGAGGCCCAGGGTGGTCGCACAGCTTGCCCCCTATTAGGTAGACCCTGAGTGTAACAAAGCCGAAACGAACACCACCCCAAGCATCATATTGGCAACATACACGTCCACCAGGGTACCTACCTTCTGAAACGTTCTCTAATATCTTTCAATCTTTTTTCACACAAAAGATTTATTAGGACGATTCTAAAACTATCTCTTTCAACTTTTGTAGGACCATTCTTAAACAATTTTCACCGATTTAATCGTTTTCCTCTAATGTATTGAAAACTACAAAGACGATGGAAAATGAAAAAAAATTAAGGGAAAACCAAATCTGGAATCAACACAATCATCAGAACTAATGTAAGTTTATCTGTTTATGGATTACATTATTAAGTGTTTGTAAACTGAAGGTTTCTAATTGGTTGCTTGATTCAATATTTCTTATTTGACAGTTTCCCATTCAATCGTCTCAACAAATTTTTATGGTTTATTATTTAATAATTCAACCTTTTGTTTTAATAAATAATCAAATACTCCCGATTCTACTTGACTTACCCTAGTGTGTGTCTTCGATTCAACATTTAGGATGATTTACTTTTGCTGAATGCAGCTGTGCATTAGGATGTGGGTTTTTTTGTCGCAGAGATCATAATTTAGAAATAGTATTGAATCAAATAATCAATCGCTTGATTCTTCATACATATATTTGTTGATTAATTTTCTATTGTTGCATATTAGACTATTAATGATTTTTAATAAGAAAATGACTAAAATGACCTAACCCTATAAGGGGTTTCCCCAAAATAGCACAAATTTAGCATAATACCTCAAAACAGCCAACCAAATCACAGGTGGCCAGTCCCATCTGCATTTTTCTCATGCCACCTGGGATTTGGTGGTCAGCTTTACTCAATACCTATCTCGATTAGCAAGCATGTAGAAAGCTTACCTCGTGTTTTATCTTCAATGCTTAACTTAGCAATTTAATTGTTGTTGAAGTCATGTCTTCGAAATACATAACTCAAGAGAGATTGCCCGATCTAGAGATTTTATGTAGTGAAAGTCGGTATTTGAATAGTGCCAAGTGCCAACTTTAATGGGATAATTGATATTTTTGCTTCAAAGGATGCTCGAAAACATTGTTTTAGGTTGTATAAATTAATTTTTTGTTTCAAATAAAAGGCTTTCTTAAATTATTTCTTTAGAAAATAGTATCATACATTGGTTTGCTTAGTTTACCGGTATAAAATAAAATTGGGGCATTATTATATCATGTGGCCCAAGACACAAAAACCCTTAGGACCGGCCCTGGTTGATAGAATGTCTCTACCGATTAATTCCCAATAATCTATCCGTTTAAGTTCACTTTACTCGTTTCTTGGGTCAAACTTTAATTATCCCACACCAATTCCAATATAGAAGTAAATAGACCGGAAATATTCACCCACAATATCCAACAACAATTTTTAATCGACAATATTAAATAATACGCTATCCCCCAAATCCAATGTGACAAGACAACCAACCCAACTCTTGATATTCAATAGTCCATGAAGATGATGAACCAAAGTAAAATATGTGTAGAAAATTCTATGTAAACCCAAAATTGTTTACTCACTCACCATTTTCCTACTTGTAGCCCAATGAAATTATGCTACTGGGCTTTGTAGTCCAGCCCAAAAAGAATCCACCATCAGAAAGAATCAGAAAATAAAGTTTTCGAGTTCTATGGCCCTCATTCTTCCCTTTCTCTCTCTTTCTCTCTTTCATCAATAAAACCCAGAAAGAGGTCTTACTTTCTTCTTTTCTTTTTCTAAATTTGTGCAATTGAAAAGGATGACCTAGTGTTGTCAATTCTTATGTTTCAATGCATGTACCTTTCAGCATTACTTTTCTTTCTTAGTTCAGCAACTTAGTCCTAGTAGAACCTCACATAGCCAAGCGTACAACCTCCCATACTGACATACTTCTTTTAAGATCGAGTGAAATTGCCTTTTTCTTGCATTTGTGTGAAATATACGTGTCATAGAAGAGGGATATGCCGTTCAAAAAAAAAGAAGAAGAGGGATATGACTTTTTTGTATTAAAAATGATAAGGATTAGGAGACTTTCTTCTTTAATTTCCTTTATTGCACAATAGAATGTTGATAGAATGTTGTGGATGGATGCATGTGGGTAAAAGGATGGAATTAATTATTTAATCACACGAGTGGCCTTGGGCTGCACTTTTCATTAAATTTAGAGGGAAGATATTTTTATTTTTTTTTTGCATGAAATATAAACGATGGTGTTGGTGTATTTTACATTAGAGCGATACAATACTAATTGATTATATATCTCTTTCTAGTGAGAGCCTAGCTGTAAAAATTCTACTATGAGGTCTAAAGTTCAAATCCTAACACCCTTAATATAGATGGTGCCGTTCACCATTCTATATATATTGAAGTTTTTCTCTCTCTCCAAAAAAGCCTTTATGAATACAAAGACACTTCAACATATATAAAGACAAAGATAGAGGCTCAATGATATATAAGGACATGTTAAACCAAGGGATGCTAGATGCTCATTGACTAGCTTTTATACTATGTAGGATATACGTGGTGTCCTTGATTTACTCTCCAAAAAAGCTCGAATGAAAATAGTGAGACTCCAACAAACAAGTCTAACGAATATGTATAATCAATGTTGTTATTATTTATTATTATTATTATTTATAATATTTTGTCTTGGACTAACTAAGTGAATCAAATATGAACATTAAACCCTTATTTTGAATTGTTTATTGTTAAATGATGTATTGAACATGTATTTTTCATGTTTTAAAGAATTTATTGTTAAATAAATTGTTAACAGATGGATAAATATTTATATATTTTAAAATGCTTTTGATAGGATCTTACGACCTCGATTTGATTTTACGATCACAATCTTGTAAAACGGGAAACAATCCTATATGGAATCTCAATCTTAACAAACTTTAAAAAAAAAAAAAAAAAAAACAACCACCTTTGTATAATGGTGTAAGAGGTTTGGTGGATCAGTCCGTAAAATTTTCCAACTTCGGCCAGGTGTAGTGGTCCGTCCAAAAAACACCTTTCGTTTTTTGCCTATTTTAAAAATAATATATCAAATGTACCAATATGTATCATATTTACCATCAACAACAGTGATATATCATCACCCTCGTTAGTAATGGATTCAAGAATCTGAACTAAAATTTGCATTGCAACAACAATTTGTTTCATCTTTTTACATTATTTGTTTCTCAATCCCATCTCATTTCTTAATACATCAACCAAATAGCATCGACAATCTCATCACACACATAACGCAAAATAAATATGTCGACCCACATGACGATAAACTCATGAACATGTTAACATAATCGCAAACTGGAGAAAGATTAAAAAAAAAACTCAAACACAATGCTTTTAAAACATCAAGAAATCAAAAAGATTGGCTAACTCATTAATTATAACTTCATAAACATAAACGTCTACTCAAAGATATTTTAATTATCTTCATAAATGTTTTAACAAATTTTAACCAGGTGGTCGTAAACAACCTCCAGGAAGAAGAAACCGAAACTTTTCAGCATTTTCAATCAAATAAGTCGGAAGATGAACAGCAGAAGCCGATCTTGGAATCGACCCCATTTTCCCAATCAAATCCTTAAAATTATATTCTTCAGGCAACATCCCATAAAGATCATCGCCATTACAAATCTTCTCCTGAATTTTACCTTCATCCAAATGATCTTTATTCTTCACTCGATCCGCATGGCTATACGCAGTCATCTTCACCACAAACTCACTCAAATACTTGAAACAAAAGCTACAATGCCAACCAGTATCAGAAAGAACAAGATCCGTTTGTCGTGAATGCTTATAACGAGTATTTTCATTGAACACATGACTAGTCGCCTTCCATGTGGGATCCGTCGGGAATTCAAACGAATACAAATACTTTTTCATATCGAGATGCATTACAGGCGGTAATCCATCGCACCATTGAAGCAATTTTACAGTATTCGCACTCGGTATCTCATCAGTATCCGCCACAATTAACAGATCGCCATTGGAGATACCGGAGGTAGCAATTAATCCGTTCATGGACGCCCGATGATGCCCTTCAACTGAAAACGGATCTATGATTTTACCCTCGGACGCTAATTTCCCCGGGAGGAATCCGTATATGATTTTATCTTCAACGAAAGAGAAACGTTCGCGATTTGAAGCGAAAGTGAGAGGTTTTGGGATACCTGTGAAGGTTGTGTTTGATTCGAGGATTATGAATTTCGTAACGTATGGATTGAGTTCACCGAATCTGACCTCGAGTAAGTCAAGTTCGTTGCTGAATATGACGGCGTCATAAACTTTACGGGGGTGAGAGCGTAAGGTCCATCCATGGAGGCGGCAGACGGTGGCCATGGAAGCGTTTTCGGCGTAGTAGTGTGGGATGTAGGTGAAAGGGCGTGGTGGGGTATCCCATATTGGGCGTAAAAAGTAGGTGATTTTTTCGTAGTGATGGAAGATGACGGTGAATGAAATTGGAAGGAGAATCAAGATCATCAAGCATTTGAATCCAGGAAGATTTCGTTCAGAGATTGTAATTTTTGAAGTCATGTTGTAAACGATGATGATCGGAATTAGTAGCGATTAGCATGATCTTTTGGATTTTTGCATCTGGCTTCCATGCATCTGTAGATGTATATATCAAAGCAAAACACATTACATTTTCAAATGAAATAATGAGTTGAAAATGTTGTTTTTCGCATAAGATTTTTGTTTTTTTCCTTGTAATGGACAAAAGTAGTGAAGAAACTTTGGGATTGCAGAAAGAAATTGGGAATTCACTAAAAATAAACCCTAGCGGTGAAAGTATATCCAGTCCTAAACATTGTAATAAACAAATATTAGATTAATTTAATTGAAAAACAACAAACCCTAAATCGTCTAGGTGTTTCACAGTTTTAGCATTTCAATATAGCAAACGCAAAGATACGAAAAAGAAAGTGTTTGATTAATTGAATGTGGTTTCTGTAATTCATCATGATAATTGAAAAACTTCAAGAAATCAACATGGGTATTTCATGAACAGATTCACCAACCTCAAAAAATTGGCATACATGCAAGAAAAATCTACCAAGAATATCGTCATCA
Organism: Cichorium intybus; assembly: GCA_023525715.1. Classification (NCBI taxonomy): domain Eukaryota; kingdom Viridiplantae; phylum Streptophyta; class Magnoliopsida; order Asterales; family Asteraceae; genus Cichorium; species Cichorium intybus. Next base: position 53,153,444 of record CM042009.1, read on the forward strand.
TAAGTGGTATGAACATCTGTAAGAATAAAGGGTTCAAAGCTCGGTTTCCAATCTCATTACTCAAATGAAAAAAATCAAAGCTTTATGAACACGAATAACACTACTCTCGAGCAACAAAAACCACAAAAGAACAAACTCGTTATAAATCATTGCACTCAGTTACAACTATAATCGCTTACGAACATCCCCAAATTAATCACTGAAACAGCTGATCAAAGTTCGAACAATGTGCGGATGGATGGTCTAAAAAAAGTGAAAATTGGGATGTAATGCATGTAAGGGATTGAGAATTGAGAAACTATACCTCAACCAGATGCGTGATGATCAAAAACCCAAATTCGAAATTACATCAATTATTGAAATACATGAATTACATCGACATCGAGAATGAAGGCCATGATCGAGCGTTCTTCGTAGATAAATATATAGAGAGCCGGATGGAAGCGGGAGTGTATTCGTCTCTGGAGAATGTTTATCTACGACGGGAACAAAAAGAAGAGAAAGTGACAAACCAATAATAAACAGCCACGTAGGCCAGGTATTGGAAATCTGTCCAAAATTTTAAAAAGAAAAAAGAATCATAAAAAATAGTTCGGGTTTGTTTTGGAAACAGAAATTGGGCATCCATTCATTTGATTGAACATGCCATTTTCCTATATAATTTTTTAAATATTTTAATAAGTTTATTTTATATAAAATATTTTCCTTAGAAAATAAATTAAACAAACGTCCGTGCAGAATAGGATAATTATAAAAATAAGAGTAAATTACACTTTTGGTTCATGTGGTTTACCTAAGTTTTTACTCTAAGTCCAACTTTTGAAAAATCACGTTGAAGGTCCTTAAGGTTGTATAAAGTTTATAATGGTTGTCCATTGGCCAGGTAAAAAAACTAAAATGTCATTTTTAATTTTTTTTATTTTTTAAAAAAGTATTTATTTTAACAATTAAAAAAAGAAAAATTAACCTAACACCACCAGCCCCACCCCCGGTCTCTCTCTCTCTCTTTCTCTCTCTCTCTCTCTCTCTCTCTCTCTATATATATATATATATATATATATATATATATATATATATATATATATATATATATATATATATTAGCGACTCCCCTTTCCTAGTTATCTCCATAACCCTAATCAATCGCTTGAAGAAATTGACATGGTTGAATCTGTCGTCAATCATCTTTCTGGAGTTTCCGACAATGCTTCGATGGTGTCCGTAAGGTCGAAGTTGGTGTCTCCCCTGCCGGAGGTTGAGGCATTGACGAGCAATTGTCAACTGCTACTCTCATGTTCCCGCATTCATCTTCTTCGTTTCCGTTTTGTTTAGAACTTATGGGTTAATGGTCCAACTCCGACAACCATATTTCCCATTCAAGTATCTCATGGACTTCCGTCAAAAGATTCAGTCGAAAGTTGGCTCTTTCGATTGTTTGTATGGCGATTGGATACCAAAAGTCAATTGAATCGCTAGTTGTACAAACTCAAACATTTAAATTTCAAGGAAAAATCTGTAAACTGAAAGAAAAGAGATACGTGAGCCAAAATCTAACGTTATGTTCTTGAGTTTATTTAGCTAATGGAATGGAAGTATTTGGAAGGGAACCATCTATTAGATGTGTTCTCAAGATTCTTTTAAGAGGGGGAAGGGAATGGAATAAAAGAGAATGAAAGTAAAAAGAGACTATTTTTCACCAGCCTATTTTTGGGAGGGTCAGGAAGGGAAGACACTCAAATTACTTATTTGCCCTTAATATTCACCTAACTTTCACCTTCATCAAGTTTGAGCATTGACCAAAACGTAAATTCCCTTCCATCCCCTTCCATTCCCTTCCAACTCAATAACACAAATAGTTATTTGTATTTCCCTTTTATTTCCTTCCATTCCCTTTCCTTCCATTTCCTTCCATCCCTTTCCATTCATTTAAAAACTTGAGAACATATCGTAAGATGTGAAGCAATGTTATTCATTAGGGTCGTTTTCCATATTCACCTTTCAAAGGGTTGTCACAATGATCTTAAGCTTTTTTTTCACGACTTCAATTTCCGTCCACGTTCAGTCGTTTAACGCCATTTTTGTGTGTCTTTTTCTTTACCATATGTTTGTTCACACTTCCATCCTTTTTACACTTTATAATTCAAAGTCTTCGGCTCATTAGAAGACAAATCTCAAATGACTTCTTTTGCATAAGTGAAACATAAAAAACAAATTAATTTCAATCTCGTAAGTTATAATATGTATCATTAGCATTTTGATAATAGTAATAGATTTCGCAAAAGTATTAATGTATTGTATAAACTTGTTACAAGAATAAGATGCTTGATCGAAAACAGTCATAACCAAATAAACACCAAAGTGCTCTAGGTGGAAATTCTTCCCAAACTCATACTTTGGCCCAACAAAGGAGGCAATGACAGCAATCTCTGGGTTCATCACCATAGAGTGAGAGAGAGAGAGACGTAGGGGTAGGGGTGGGGTAGGGTGTATTTTTATTTTTTATCAATAAAATATATAAAAAATTCAAAGAAAAATGAAAAAAAATTAAAAAAGACATTTTAGTCTTTTTACCTGACCAATGGACCAGCACTGTAAACTCTGTACAACCTTAAGGATCTTCAAAGTGATTTTCTAAAAGTTGGACTTAGATTGAAAACTTGGGTAAACCAAATGGACCAAAAGTGCAATTTACTCTAAAAATAAATGTCTTCACCCTTAACATTAAAATACTAATTGTTAAACTAATTTATTGTAAAACAATGTAATTATTTTAAATATATGATAAAATATTTATATATTTAGCTAAATCGTATCAATAGTCTTTCGATTTATATTTATTTTTAATTATTATTATGGTTATTCAATTTAAATAGACATATTTGGAGATCACAACATCATAATAGTATCAATCTTTAAGTTACGTTTAAATGAAAATAAATATAGTTTGATTTAATATAATTTTTATTATTTTAATGGTTATAAAATTTAAAAATAAATTATTTATAAATTTTTTAATTATGATCATGATTATCGTTTGAAATATCAATCAATTTTTCAAGTTAATATAGTATATATTTTACTTTTATGTTATTTATAAGTATTATTTTTATTTTTATTGAAATATACTTGTTTGAAAAAAATTATTATCATAGAAAAAAAGTTTTTGGTAGTTTGACATTATGATTTAAGTTTTACGTTTAACATTATTATGGTTAATTAACTTAGATAGACTTTGTAAAATCAAATCATCTAAATAACATACATCCGTAGGTTGTGCAAGAATAAAATTAATTTTAACAATTGTTATGGTTAGTAAATTTGAAGAAACTAATTTGACCATTTTTAATTTCAATCAAGATTATTCTTTCAAAATGCAATATATTTTTTAGTTATTAGTTATAACTATTTTGTATAATTAATTAAAACTCCATCTTTTTTCAAAATTTCTTTATTAGAAAAAATAGCTTTTGATCAAGTTTTTTGTTAAGTTAAATTTTGGATATAGGTTTTCTTTATTATGTTTTTTGAATTTAACATCACATTTGAATAAACCAATTATGTATATTATATTAATAGTTATAAACTGGTAACATTAAAAAGATATTTTTAAACCCAATTTAGATAAATTAAGCTTTAGATTGAAAAGTAAACAGTTTACATTGAAATTACAATAATAATTAAGTTTAATTTATTAATCAAATAGAATTTCAAAAGTTTAGGTGTTTCGAATAAATATGATTGAAGTATTTTTGCCTCTATTATAACAGACTAGGCGTATTCCCGCACATTGTTGTTAGATGCATTTTGTGCATATTTTCTAGGCCGTTTTTACATTCTTTTATTTGCTTTTATAGTCTTTTCATGCATAATTATTCAATTTCCGGGGAACAAGTGGTACTTCATAAGTTTGTGTATGATTTCAGGAAAAGGTGGACTTTTGGTGCGGAATCGGGAAGGCTTGGAGAATTGGAAGCATGGAGCACGGAGCGGGAGCTAGGAGCGCATGGAATGAAGTTTTTGGAAGCTTGGAATGGAGTTTGGATTGACCTTGGAGCCTTGGAGCAGCAAACGGAAGCGATTGAAGTGGAGAAAAATGAAGAAATTGACTGTCCATTTCTACACGGGTCATGTGCATCTTGTCAGGCCCTTCTATATACGCATTTGAAGTTCCAGACTTGCACGGGGTCGTGTACATCTTGCACGGGTCGTGCAAAAGTGTAGCCCCAGACCAAATCACACGACCCGTGTGATTTCTACACGGGGTCGTGTGGCGCTGAAGAGTTGGTTACACAGCAGTTTTGGTCACGATTTTAAGGCTATTTTTGGGCAGTTTAGAGACATACTTCATTTTCAACAGAGAGAGAACGAAACATGGGAGAAGATATACTTCAAGAACACTTTAGAAACTTTTGATCTTGGTTTAAATCTTTGTTTGTAAGTACATTTGGCATATTTCCTATTATTTGTGATGTAGAGTTCTAGTCCGAGCATGTGTGGCTAGGACTCTACATAGTTTATAACCTTAAATTGTAATCTCATGTCAAATGTGTTTTATGGAGCCAGATTCTCATTTTATGCATCTTATTTAATCTAGTTTAAATGTTAAGTAATTTAGTTTTTAAAACAACAAAATCCCCCCGACATGTTTAGTGTATTAATACAAAAGTTCGGCATTTATTATTGTCCCGTGTCTCTGTGGACTGACCATGCTTACCCTTTACTATCTTAATAGTAAATTGAGCAGTGAATAGGAATTTGAGCTTTATATATATTTATCTCAATTTATTTTTTGAGTTTGACGTCTCAACAATTGTGCAAGAGTAAAATTATATGGTAAACATATATCGACATATGAAATGTTAATATAAACACATTATATATACAATCAAAATAGAAAAAACTAAATATAAATCAATTATGACACATGAAAAATAATACTTCATCCAAAATTTGAATAGAAATACATAATCAGCTTTTTGAAGTCAATTATTATAGACGGTCCAACATTAAAAATATAAAGCAATATATTTACATGGATTATCTCTAAATCTAGGATAAAAAAATATACTAAAAATAAAATAAAGGTAGTCTACAAGAAACTATTGTTGTAGATCATTTTTCGTGAAATATAGGTATAAAAAGTAAGTTAATGATTTTGTGAGGTATATTTTCATGCAATCGATGAATAACTGCTATTTAAGAGTTGAAAAGTTGTATAGTAAAATAACACGTCAATTAAATTTGCATATATAATTTCAATTCTTTAAATAATTTTTTTAACTGATAAATATCTAATAAATATATATGAATAAGTTTTTATTAAATATATTAAATATATATATATATATATATATATATATATATATATATATATATATATATATATATATATATATATATATATATATATATATATATATATATATATATATATATATATTATCCAATCGATTTTCAATCCTGTGACACCCCTCACCACGAGTATTAAATTAGATCATCATTTAATGTTTATTAATAATTTCACCAACTCAAGATATCGTCATTTACAGAAAGTTTTAGGTCCCAAACACATCATTCAAAATATTTAGTTAAGTAGTAACAATGAGTAAATCATAATTTGTAAACAAGACACAAGTTTTAAGCACCACACATCATGTGGCCTTCAAAATGTCCCACCTCTCCTAAGTCTCCATTTCTTTAATCTTAGTACATGTTAAAATAAGTTAGACAATGAAATGCCTAGTGAGTCAACTTGGGGTCCATTCTATGAGAGTAAGTGATGTTAAACATCATACTCGAGTCAAACCCCCAAAACCTTTTTAAATAAGATAACCGTAATATATACTAAATGAAAAGGAAAGTTAGTTCCTCACATCTCCTTAATCAACCTTTTTATCAATAACATTATGTACTTAAAATACATTTCATCATAAAAGGTAAGTAGTATGTATGATGTATGCACATGTAACAACCCCAATCCCCAAGTCATATCATAAGGTCTATCCTCACTTTGGTGGTTTGAAGGAGTTAATCCTTAAATATTAGCTATGCACTTGCGAACCACCAACACAAGCACCACACGTGGGGTAGCTAGCCTATACACGTGCAAGTGGTGATTATCTAGAAATATAACCACACATATTTCATTTTTACATATTAGGTCAAGTTTCCATGGATATGAGTGACGACAAAGACTCCCATCCTAGAATGCAATGTAATATACGTGTAGGATGCAAGTTCAAACATCATCTTTTCATCATTTCAGTTTTTGAAATCATTTTGGGGGGATTTTAAAAGACATCATTTGAAACATATTTTCATAGTACATAACTAAACTTGTAATGTAACACATAGCACATAGGATATTAGGATGCATGAAAAACATTTTATAAACAACTCACAAAAATATAAGTTTAAAGACATGTACTCGGGTAAACTCACTTCCACTAGGTAGTCCAAGGTTTGTCCACTTCAATATTACTTGCACCGAGTCAATTTCCTCCTATAATGGAGAAACAAAATAGTTAAATATACTCGTTCTTTGGAAAGGGCAATAGATTTTCAAGGTTTAATGAAATTCCTAAGTTAATGGTTCTCTATTATAAGTACTCAAAATCTAAGAACAAGAGGTAAAACATAGCAACACATAGGGCAAAAAGTCTCAAGGTTTAAGGGGCAGGGACGCAGGGCGTGCAACTCGTGAATAAACCTTCACGTGGGCCGTGGACAACATCAGGAGGCTTTGGTCCATTTTGAAAAATGCACGGGGCATGCGGGCTCAGTGCAATTTTCATGCGGGCTGGGCTTGGAACTATAGATAGAGGCTCAAGCTCTTCATTTCAACTCACAACTCACACTCGTACGCTTCATGTATGAGGGAGTGAATCAGAGATAATCTGACGTTAGAAGCAAGGGAATCGAGGAAGGTTTCGAGTAGTAAACATCGTCATGACACCCGGGGTAAGTTTCAAACCATTCGTGTAGATATGATTACATGTTGATGTATATATGGGTTATTAGTATTAGAGAATATAACAACCCTTGGAAGTCCATAACCTTTTGTGTATATATGTGATATTGTTATAGATTTGAAATATAATGTATCAAAACATATATAATATGTTTTGAAATTTAACAATAACTAGATGACATGAAAAATATGTGTACGTATATTAGCATAAAAATGATCAATGATGTCTCTTCTGGATAATTAAGAAGTTTTATGTTTCTTTTTAAAAAGTCGTCAATAGTTGATTGTTATTTCATATTTCATATACGCTACATAATATAATTTACTAATAATTAAAGAATACCTAAATAATACATATCTTATTTATAATTTATTTTATGATTAAACGTAAGTAGCGTTATTAAACTATACGTTAAACAAAAATTGTCTGATAAACTATTTTAAATTTATTTAAAATATCATTTTATATACTTTATAAAAATCAAACTTTAAATTTTTTTAAGAAAACTATCAATAGTTTTATTGTTATTTCATATTTGACATAAATTACATGATAGAATTCAATTTACTAATACTCAATAAATAAGAAAACAAAATAAGAAATTATAATTTGCACTTGACTAAATAAAATTGAAAACATGCTGACTTAATTGAAAAAAATTGAAAACTCATAACTTAATTGAAAAAAATAACTCTGTGTCAAAATCAAAATTTTTTGAAAACTTATTGTTTTTTTTTTTTTTTGAATTTGCCATTATAAATATATTTATCTTAAGTCGAAATCGAAGTTGCTCGATTGACTTAAGCCCAAGTGTTAGTCAATTCGTTAACATCTATTGTTTTGATGGTAATAAGATTCGTGGTTAAAGTTGGTCACTTAAATTTGGGTTTTGTGCTTTTTCGATTACTTAACTTTCAAATTATTATTTAACTTGCGAATTGTGCTTTGAAATGGTCACTATGACCAGCAATAATAGGTTACCATAATTTATATGATGTTTAAGGTCACTAAACTTCTCTTTTTGACAATTCAAGATCATTGAACTTTTTTTGAGATATAGTTAGTCATGAAACTTTTAAAACCGTGTTTATTCGTTTTTATATTTTTCACAATATGTTTTTACAACTTCATTTTTTATTTCAATTTCATATGTTTGTTAAAATTTGCTTTTTAAGTTTTTTACTTCATTTTTACTTGTTTTTTTTCACAACTCGCTTTTATACATTCATTTTATGTTTTTTTCACAATTATCATTTTTAGTTCATTTTCATGTTTTTCAAGTTCGTGTCGGTGAAACATTCAGCACCGAAGATAGAAGCTCTCAAACGCTAGAAGATAGAAGCTTTCAAACGCTCTGAAACATTCAGCACCGAAGATGCCCTAAATCTTGATTACTAACTTGATATGAAGTATTTTCACATGTAAAATATTAGTAAAGGGTTGATGATCGGTTGGGATTAACATTTAACAAAATCAAATAATTGAATCTGAAACGATGTTATTTTACATATATTTTAAATTCGTATATTTTATCTTATTTATGTTAGGTTTGAAACTAAACACAACCAATCTTGAAAAAATCATGCAAATAAGATAAGTTTTTACTTTTTAATGCTATTGAACTAAGTTTTCAATGCTATTGAACTGGAATGCGACGGAGGAGTGTAACTGCCTTATAACGCTATCCAATGATCGATGAAATGTTAAACTCACACTAATTGCTCTTTAAAAGAATGATGTTACATTTTTGGACAATTCATTGTTTTATTTATTTGGGAATAATAAAATATTATTTATTGAATAATTAGAAGTATTAAAAATGCCAACTTGGCCATAGTTTTTTTTTTTTCTTGCGTGAATTACTATGTTTATTTGTTTGACGGTATAGTTAACTCTACTCTTGTAATTGTTGTAATAGTAGTATTATTTTTTTTACAGTAACAAAAAATATGAATTATGCACGATAACAAAAATTCAGCTTAGTTTTTTTTAATCAACCTATTTTTATCTAATATGGTAACATATTGGAATTTTTTAGATATTAGTTTGAAGTATAATCATTACAACATATTAGATTACTTCATTGCTACGAAATACAATAAATATGTTACTATTTTATATAAGAACTAGTATTCGAACAGTCCGTGCAATGATGCGGAAGCCCCGTATATTGAAAAAACGCAGCTCGACAAAGACAAAATACGTAAAGGACGAAAAATGTAACTTTAAAATATAATAAGGGACTGGAATTGTAACTTACGAAATACCAATAATATAACTTTATAATAAGTAAGGTGAAAACAATTAATTCAAAATTAGTTGAGGAGAAAAAACGTAAATATAAAAGTTTGCTATAAGAATAATCAAAATTGCTATTTCCAAATCAAAACTTATTTACAATTTGTATCCTATATTTTACCAATAATACTATGATCTGAATTTAGTAATTATGGCTCTGGAAATAATAGGTACCAAATAACAGTAAAAAGCTCACATGTTCATTTTGGTAATTAACATATATATAATATGCTGTGATTTAGTTATCATTCCATTAATTTTTTGATAAAAATACAATATAAATAATTAAGAGAAAATATATTCTCACTCGCTATCTATATATTCATGGCTAAAAAACAAACCAACTTAGGCTACACGTGGTCAATGGCCAACGAATGACCAATGAGTTTTAGTGTGTTGGCAGCCGTTGACCATTTTGTAGGCAGTGGTGGCCAATGGCCAAGGAAAATAATTTTGAATTTCTTTTTAAAAAAAAAGGCTGTTTTTTGGCTGTTGGAGATGGTTGGCATCTCGCCAACCCGGCGACGAGTGGCGATGACGAGCACGGTGGCGAGTAGAGCGGCAATGGGTTTGGCGAGTGGCCAAGGGGCTTGGCGACCCCCTTGGCGAGTGCTAATCCATGTAGCCTTAAAAGATCCCGAACCCAAGAGATCTACATAAACTCGAACTGAAAATTCTGAATGTATACTTATTGCCTTATTGGTATATTTAGATAAGAGATATGAGTGTGACTTAAAATATGCTAAAGTAGATTAATTCTATGTGATTGATAAATAATATAATTTTTTAATGCAAATTCTTTTATATTTTTTATAAATCCTATAACTAGATAAAAAATATATAAGCGGTCCACACACTATTGAAACCTCTGCAAACACTCGCAACAAAGCACGAACCTCGTTTTCCTCTTTTGTACGAGAAAATGAATGGCATGTGAACTGTTAAGAGAGGAGACGTGTTGAAGTGTTGAAACCATTTATTAGTTGAATTTTACCATCTATGAACAATTTGACCGTAACAGATATTTATCTGAACTATTTGTTAAATTTCAATTTTTAGTCTATTAATTTTAATACAACGTGTTTAAAATAATAATTTTTAAAATGTTTATAGAAGTCTCGGTTTTAACCGATTATTTATAAATAAGTACATTTTTATTTTAGAAGATTATTTGTGTAAACTCAAAAAATTAAGCTAAAAATAGAATACATTATATATGGATTGAAATTGTTCAGAACGTATTTGATGTATAAACTGGGAGATCTATATTGAAAAACTCAACATATAGACACATTTTAAAATATTGAACAAATTACTCAATGAAAAAATATACAAAATTTTTGAATCATATACATTAAATCAACACTGAATCTCTATGCAAAACCAAACACTATCTTCGTCTTAAAATGTAAACCGTAATTTTTTAATAAATCTCTAAATAAGAAATCTTGAGGTTGACACTTTACCCAATAACTTTAATGCTTTGATTTACCTTGAATTTGTTTTATTTCATACCATATTTGTTACAAGGTGTAGCAATTTCGATCCATAACCATAAAACGTTAGAAAGACAGTACGAAATGGCATTTCTTTATTAACGAAAAATAACCACCCCGATAAATAAATAATTTCCGCTCTTTAATGCGTCCAATTCTTTCATACTATCTTCTTTAAACGTTTCATCCCTAAAAAATCGATAAAGATCGAAAAACACCCTCGTGTACATTGGGTACAAAAACACAATTTTATTGATTAACAAAAAAAGAAATTTGTAATTAAAAAAAAATTTAAATCACTTTGTCCTTAGAGAACAAATAGAAGGTGATCAAAAAGCTATACATATAGCTAAAAATAAAACCATATAACGAATGACCATCACATAAACAAAAAAGGTGCCACTACTAATTCTAAAAATATACATTTCAGTAAGATTTCATTTCAATTTTCAAACATACTGAACTTATGTTATAAGTTTAAAATCAAATAAAAAAACCTAATTACCTAACTTTTGGTAACCGAGTTTCTTATTTGGTAATCAGATCTTTATTTAATTATACTGTTTTTCAAGCCATGACTGGCGGTGTTCCGGGAGGAATGGTGGCGGCACCATTTTCTCCGGCAGACATGCATAAAGCTTCCGCGTAGTGAAGGACCGAGTCAAGGTCAATGTGACAAGTCAACTCATTGATGTATTTAAAAAGGGTATCAAAGTCCATTTGCTCCCCCATTATTTTAACCCTATGTGTTTTTAAGATCGCGACGCATATGTAAAGATGAAGATGTTGACTTGGATAATGAGTCCATAAAACCTCCCACAATCTCATTATTTCTTCGTATTCGAATTCCCTGACACAATAATTTTATAACTAATATAAGATTATTGATAATAAGAATAAAGTACGTTGCTATTTCCAGTATATTTTTGTAAAGATTAATTTAGAAACAAATAAATATTTTATGGGTAAAAAAATAAAGTATATTACCTTTTAAATTGTACAAGAATCCAGCGGAAACAAAATAAATAATTCAAGCAGTTGTTCTCCTCAAAATAATTGTGCAACGGTTTGTCAAGAATCTCCATCAGCTGCCACGTCAGACAGTCAAATTGTTTTAATTAGCAATGTAGTTTCATGATCCGTCTATTAGTTAGATTTTTCAAAGTAGAAATGATGTAAAAGAGAACCTTGGAAAGTGCGAAAAATTGAAATTTCATGCCACTTTGATCATGTTTAAAATTTGGTCCAAGTCTTTCCATTAAATAAACAAAACACCAAAAGGCTTCTGATTCATCTTCCATGACATAAAGTATTGGGGACAAGAAATCATTCATACCCTGTACATGTTAATATATATCATTTATTAACAGAAACAAACAAAATTAATTTTAAAAAATTAGTACGAAATTACCTGACAATAACCGATTTCAAAGTTGTAGAATGAGTAAGTTATTAAAATATCACGTAGAATATTCACGTTTTGATTGTCATCACCCTCATAAAATGGTAGCAATCTGTCGGTTCTTACCTTTAAAAAAAATATATAGAAGTTATTTAATTAACATTTAAAATATGTGGTTTTAACTTTTATTATACTAATAAGTTATACCACATCTTTATCGATCATAAACTTTGTTTCTTTAAATTGGGCGTCTCTTATTTCCTGCCATAGAGAAATGCTCTGTAAGTGAAAATAAATAATCGTTAGAGAATAAAAAATGAAAAATAAAAAACAGATTTTTTTTTTTCTAATTAATGGCAAACCTGCCATTGGTTTCTGATGGATTCATATTCTGATTTTTTAATGGTGCAAAGAGTTTGCCTCTCTGTGTATGTTGAATCATATGCATAATATCCCAATAAGAATTTCCAAATCTGAAATCACATGACATTAAAAATTGTAGTTCATGCTCAATTTTTTCTTTTTTTTTTTTTTTAAAAAAAGAAACATTTAAACAAATAAAAACCTCTTTACGCAAACTGTGATCCACTCCCCCATAGAAAATTCTCTTTTTTAAATCATTTGGACTCACAACTCTTCCTTCATCATCCAAAAACGCTGCCCACTGCAATTAATTTTGTTGGAAAAGACGTAAATGCCCTTCTCATCCTCATTATAAAGAAAGTAAGGTATACCTCTTCAAGTCCCAATGAAGGTTGTCTTGGTTTTCCCCATACTAATGATAATTTATCAAACTGCCAAGAAAAATATAAAACAAATTATAATATTATAACATAGCATCATAAAAATTAGTTCAAAAACAAATTGCACCTGAAGAGGATCTTGGAAGTAATTTACAAGATATAAATTTGTATCTTCTGATGACCTGTCATGAAATATTTTTCCATTAAAATCGGAAACACATTGTTTCTTTTTATAATTCGATTAACATAAGTTTTTTTTATGACATTAAGTGACTGGAAAATTAAAGAATAATAATTTGTTTTATAGAACAGGAAATCATAGTGGACACGGAAAATAACATGCATAAATAGAATAACAAAACCTGACAATATAAATATGTTGCTTAATAATTGCAAGAAATTCTGGTACTCCTCCATTGTAGAAGTAAAGTGGTGGATATGCTAGACCTGTACAAAGTTTTTAGTCATATAAATGCAAATTACAATGTTATAATAGGAAGAAATGGAAGTATGATGCTATAATAAACACATCAATGAAAGTACATTGCTATTTCTTGCATTTTAACCGTGATTGAAATTAAATACTAGATAAAAAGTTATAGTAGGAAAGAAAGCAATAGTCATACCAGATGATAGAATAACAACCACATATTGCCACCCAATTCTTGGAGTGTGCACACGAATTGACTGGATATCAGCAAAAGGCACTGGTCTTATGATGTATAAATTCTTGTCTGCATTAACAAGCACTAAAAATCACATCCAAATTTTAATATAAAATCATGCAAGAATTAAGACTGATTCACTTTAAAAAAATTATGTGATATGTGATATGTGATATCTCAACCGTTTGACATTATTTATCTTTATAAAAGTAAACTAGAAAGAATCAAAATTTGAGGCTAACCTCTCTTAGACAACCTAGCATTTGAGCTTCGCTCTTTATAAGGCTTCCAAGTCTAGTTTGAAAAAGATAAAATTGATCTTACTATTAATGTATAGAAAAATCACATAACTACTTTTACATTGATAGTACATTACCAGAAATAGTGAAGAATCTTGCTTAATCAGCTTCAACTGCCCACTGATCCGATCTGCTGCATATTGAGTTGGATTCATGGTCACATGATCCTTGAAGTACACTAATTCTTCCTTTTCTGGCTGGCTAATGCTTTGTTTGCTACTTAACGAGCCCTATAACACAAGAAAATGCAGGATTCCTGACTTTAGAACATACATCGTCTTCCAAATGAAGACCACATGTAAAGCGGAAACAAGGATGATTTCTTGATAATCTATTATCGGTCGTTAACTCGTTGCTCTGAATTCCTTTTATGCATATTCAGAATTTTCAGTTGGTGAGATACAACAATGTGAAACCTATATAAAATTAGGCTCTTATAACCTAAAGACATAGATCGCATCGCACAATTCTTCGCTTAGAATTGACAAGTGTGAAACGATGACACCTAACCACTATTACTCTAGTCATGCTTGCCAGAGCCCTAAGTTACACTAAATCGCCAATTTATTAGGTATCTGGTGTCGCCCACCGTCAGCTTCCAAATCAATCGGTAGTAGTCTATGTTCATAATCGATCAAATGAATCTAACCATCATGGTTATATTCGTATTTACCAGAGATAATTTCTTCGGTTAGCAAATAATTCCGGAAGTTTTGTGTTGCTTACTTTTTGAGACGCGGCGGCGTACTCAGTGCCGTCGGATACATCCTGAACCTCCGTTTCGAGCATTGCCATCGGCAGACGGAGGTAGTGAAGATGAGAAGCTTGATTCGGAAAAGAAGCTCCAGCAACTTGCTCTCTACGATAGAGCAGTGGCAGTAAGCTTCCATGTCACAGAAACAACACTCGTCTCTAGTCTCCGTCCCCTTTCTTTTTTGACTTTGTGAGGAATTCCTGTTTTCAAGACTTAGACGCACATAAACGTGCGTAAGATCATATTTTGCATGATATGTGTTAAATGATACTTAATTTTTTTTTTTTCTCGTAGTTACTATTTTTTTTTTCCAGAAGATATAGTTAAAAATTACAGAAAATGATCTAAATCAATAAATACTTGATTTTTTAATACAATTTAGTAATTTTGTTATGATGATTGTTTATTGAAATAATTTATATATTATAAAAATATTTATTAACTTATGCAATATTAAAACATAGTTGTTTAAATTAGGTTATATAATAACAAAACATAATAAGTTGTTATCTTTTAGCAGTCGTGAAACCAGAAATTTGGAACAGTAGTGACACCATAAAATTTTATTATTATTATAGGGTTTGTATTAAGGTGTTATTCGGTACTGGACCGGTACCGAACCGTACCGTGACCGATTGTTACTGACTTTTTTTATGTATGGTTTATTAAAGTTAGAGTATTGGTAAAAAAAACCCCTTTTAATGATTTTATGATGTCCCATCAATTAGGGTTTTTTTAATATTTACTTTATATACATTTAACAATTATTGTGTGATTGTAAGACTAAATGTGGAGCGTCCGATCGAAATAATCAACGGTGTTAGATTGAAGAGCCTAACTGTAAATTTATAACAATTAATTAATCAGATTTTACAATTAAACCCATATAAATGGTATTTTAGTCTATTAACAAATATTTAAAAAAGAAAATACATTATTTATCTTCTAATTTTGTGGGATTTATATTTAATACACATTTATCTTATTATATATAATTTATAACTGTATTACGTGATGACTAATAATTGCAAATAAAAAAATAACTAGACAATAACAAATGCACATAAAAAATAACTGCTCATAAAAAACGCAGATGATCACATAATATCATTCTTGAAAAAATAAGTGTCATTCGAAGAGAATACACTTCATTGTTGCCCCGTCTTCCTTTCTGGATCGTCTTCCTAACGTAACACACTACAATTCTCAAAGAATACACTTAATTCATGGCGTAACAGACTACCATTCTCAAATAATACACTTAATTCTTGGTGTAACACATTATCTGATAGCGTGTCATCTGGCAACCGCTAGCACACCTTCTGGCGCACTCCTTGGGATGCTAAACTCACCAACTGCTGGAAGTCCCTCGCCAGGAAGTCTCTATTCCAGCCAATAGAGGCACCTCGCTGGAGAAGTCTCTCCGGGAGAACTACATTCCAGCTCACTAACGACACGCTCGCTGGAGCGACCAGCGTGAACTGTACTTGGCGTTACATTCCCCAACCTACGCGTGGCGTCCGTATCTGACACAGATCGTGCGCGCCCCATCCAGCCGGTCTGAACCAATAGGGGCGCGGCAAAGGACGAAGGTCGTACGGCCAACGGACGGCCTGGTCCCCTCCTGCCACAGCAAGGATCTTGTCGGCCACCGCCAGACAGGCAAGATACATAAAAATCCTTGTAGAGCATCCGGTAAGGGGATCGAAAACCCATTACTCTCTTAGTACACATACTATACATTCACTAAACCCCGCCGGAGATCTAACTTAGGCATTAGAGCGTTTTCCCGGGACCTCCTCCCGGAAAACGGCTAACGTTGCCATTCTTTTGTGATTGTGGTCGCAGGTCTAGCCCAGGGCGATCAGAATCACCCGTGAAGTGAGAACCAGACAAATCGAAGACTGATATCGCATCATTGGCGCCATCCGTGTTGTGACACGCAACGAAAAACCACCATTTTAATCTCCGGCAATGACGACTGAAGGACAAACAAGCGATGGTAACAACCCCAGAAGCCCCATACGATCAATGCCACCTTTGGGCCCAATACTGATAGAAACATTACCAACAACACCGTCGCCACCAAGAACTAACCCTCCTGTACCTCCGTTGATCCCCCAAACACCAGTTCCTTCATCGCCATTTCAACAGACTATAACACCCATACCCTTAAATACACCGCCGCCATATATACCATTTAACTACCCATTCACACCATTCCAACCCTCAACGGGACCACCAATGTTCACCCCTTCACCCACCTCTTTCTTCCAGTCACCCCAACCAACGGTAGCACCATTGTTCACAAGCTTTACGCCAACACCAACAAACACACCCGTTTCATCCTTAGGAGGCATACCGACCAGTGCACTCCCTCTGTTCTACACCCATCCGCCGATGTATCAACTGATCACACCTCCCGTCCAAACAACAAACAACACAAACCCGCCTCCCTCTCTAGCACATAAATCCCCGTTCATTAAAGAAATACACGACTACGACATGCCAAACACAGCCAAACTACCACACCTAAAAACTTATAATGGAACTACCTGCCCGGATAGCCATATCGACACATACGAATGGCACATGCAATCACTGAAGTTAGACGAACGTTTCTGGTGTACACATTTCCCGACGACGCTCGACGGGAACGCCGGCGCATGGTTCAAAAGCCTCGCGCCAAGCAGCATTAGAAACTTCACCGAGCTCAAGGAACAATTTCTCTCAAAATTCATGCAACTGCGTAAATATAGAGGAGACATCCGAGAGATCATTGGTTGCAAGCAACTGGAAGGCGAACCGGTTAGAGCATACTTTAAACGATTCAATGAAGCAACGCTAAATGTACCAGGACAAAACGACAACCTGGTAACTGGAGCTTTTACACACGGCTTATTGCCAGGCCCGTTATCAACGAAATTCCTGGGAAAACCACCAGCCACTCGCCAGGAGATGAAGGAGCGAGTAGAACGTTTCCTACGCCAGAAAGAGGGTATGGCCGCCAAAGAAGCGTACCTAAAAGCCGCGGCCACTTCCTCATCAAAAACCAGAGAAAACCACTTACAGTACCTTGGCGATAGACGCCAACCTTTTAAAAGAAGTAAACCCCCAAAACCCTACAACACCCATTATAGAGACGACAGGAGGTATAGGCGGACGGACATTCTAGCTGTGGCGGAAAAAAGCAAGCCGGTGAGAAGAACACCAGAACGTCCAAGAGATCAATCTAAGTACTGCGAATTCCACAAATGCTACGGCCATGACACAACAGAATGCGCCGTGTTAAAGAAAGAGCTTGACCAAAGAATACAACGAGGAAACCTAAATGACATAGCCAAATCAATTCGTCAAAAGAACGACACACCAGCGAGAAACAAGGACGCACCAAAGAAAGGGCAAGAGATCCTAGTAATACATAAACACCATCACAGAACGCGAGAGCAAATACCAAACGTCGACGAACAGCAAATATCATTTTCCAGTAGGGACAGAAAGCCAGACGGATGGAACGGAGATGACCCACTTATTATCCAAGCCAGCGTCCGAGACATCATCATCCACCGCGTGCACATCGATAGTGGCAGCGCAGCAGACATCATGTTCGAACATTGTTTCCGTCAGCTGCCACGGGAATGGAGGGCAGATTTGCGCCCCCCCGGTAATCTAACCGGCTTCACAGGGCACAGCATCATACCAATTGGGATGATCTACCTGCCCATCACGATAGATGACGGTCAGCGAAAGAAAACCGTTACGCTTGAATTCACAGTAGTACGAGCACCATCAGAACACAACATCATCCTGGGAAGACCAGCAGCGCTATATTTCGGCATCGTTGCATCAACACTACATGGCATAATCAAGTTCCCGACGAATAGCGGCATAGCCACCGTCCTGGCAACACCACAAAAGACACTCAAGTGCTACCAGATAATGCTACCCGCAGACATCGATGGCAAACGAAAACGCCCAAGAGATGAGCCCAAAGAAAGCAGAGAAATAATCCACCACGATTACCCAGACCAAAAAATACAAGTTGGCAGCACATTGCCGACCGAGTTACGAAAACATGTAATATCCCTGCTCAGAAAATATAAGCATGTATTCGCCTGGGAGCCAACGGATATGGTGGGAGTAGAAAGAACAATCATTGAACACAACCTCAACGTCGTACCAGGAAGCAACGTGGTCAAGCAAAAACATCGGGGCCAAGCAGGAGAACGCAACAACGCCATCAACGCAGAAGTCACCAAGTTAGTACAAGCCGGCATTGTTCGAGAAGCTTTCTTTCCAACGTGGATCACCAATCCAGTCATGGTAAAGAAAAGCGATGGTAGCTGGAGAATGTGCATCGACTACACCGATCTAAACAAAGCATGCCCGAAAGACTGTTATCCGCTCCCCGAGATAGACCAGAAAGTAGAATCGCTAGAAGGTTTTAAGTGGAAGTGTTTCCTAGATGCCTATAAAGGTTACCACCAGATTCTCATGCGGAAAGAAGATGAAGATAAAACAGCCTTTTACACGGATCACGACACTTTTTGCTACCAGAAGATGCCGTTCGGTCTAAAGAATGCTGGGGCAACATACCAAAGGCTCGTCGACAAGGTATTCAAAGATCAAATCGGAAGAAACTTGGAAGTATATGTCGACGACATGGTCATAAAGAGCCGTGCAGAGAATTCCTTGTTACAAGACAATGAAGAAACCCTTAAAACACTCTCCAAGATACAAATGAAACTCAACCCGGCCAAGTGTACCTTCGGCGTAGAAGAAGGAAAGTTTTTGGGCTATTATGTCACGCGAGAGGGCATCCAACCAAATACAGAAAAAATCAACGACTTCGTCAAGATAAAATCACCAGCATGCCTGCGAGAAATACGACGACTCAACGGAAAACTCACAGCCTTGGGACGCTTCATAGCAAAGTCAGCAGAAAAAGCACTTTCGCTGTTCAACACGCTGAAAGGCTGCGTCGACAAAAACAATTTCCAATGGACAGATGAGGCAGAAACCGCTCTGACACATTTAAAGGAAGCAATAAAATCGTTGCCTACATTAGCATGCCCAGTCCCAGGGGAGAAGTTATCCATGTATCTGGCGGCGTCACCAGATGCAATAAGTGCAGTTCTGACTGTGGAAAGGGAACATCAACAAAGACCAGTCTACTTCGTTAGTCGTGCGCTCCAAGGCCCAGAGCTACGTTACCCGCAATTAGAAAAGTTAGTCCTAGCTTTAATCTATGCAGCGCGCCGGCTAAGGCGTTATTTCTAGGCTCACCATGTCGAGGTATTGACAAGCCAGCCAATTCGCCAAATATTACTAAAACCAGAGAAATCAGGCCGCTTAGCCAAGTGGGCCATCGAACTAGGGGAACACGATATCGACTATAAACTAAGAACAAGCATCAAGGGCCAAGCCTTAGCGGATTTTCTGGTGGAAGTACCAGCGGAAGAAGAAGCAACAAAGAGTCAACCTACAAAATAAGAACTAAGCGCACCTCCAGAAACCTGGATGCTCCACACGGATGGAGCAGCCAGCAAAGAAGGCTCGGGGCGGGTCTAGTGCTAACGAGCCCAGAAGGGGAGGAAATAACCTACGCACTCAGATTTGACTTCCAAACGACGAACAATGAAGCAGAATACGAGGCACTGCTCGCCGGGATGCGACTCGCGAAGGAGAACGGAGTGAAACACCTTCTGGCGCATAGTGATTCTTTGTTAGTAACAAACCAAATCAATTAGGCTTACGAACTAAAAGACCAGCGGATGAAGAAATACGTAGAGGAAGTGAATAGGATAGCAGCCATGATGGAAACTTTCACAGTCAAACAAATTCCGCGCTCGGCTAACAGAAAAGTAGATGCGCTGAGCAAATTGGCCTCTGCGGCATTCGACCATTTATCCAAAGAGGTCTTGGTGGAAGTCCTAAGAGAAAGAAGCATTGACGGCCAGAAAATAGCACCAATTAGCACAACCGCAACCACATGGATGACACCTTTAATCGACTACTTGACACAAGGCCTTCTGCTAAGCGATAACGCTGAGGCACGGAAGATCAAAGTGAAAGCCCCTCAATATGCAATGCGAAATGACACATTATACAGACGAGGACATTTAGAGCCTTGGTTAAAATGCATTACCCCGGAAGAAGGAAAGACAGTATTGGACGAAATACACGCAGGCGAAGCTGGAGCGCATGAAGGCGCCAGAGCACTCACGGGAAAAACCCTCAGAGCGGGGGTATACTGGCCAGAAATCCATTCAGACGCAATAGAAATAACGAAAAAATATGTCGCGTGCCAAACTTTTTCACCGCTCCACCATCTACCAGCCGTCCCTATGACCAGCATTTCAAGTCCATGGCCTTTCTATCAATGGGGCATAGACATAGTAGGCCCGTTCCCGGAAGCACCCGGCCGAGTGAAGTTTCTCATAGTGGCAGTAGATTACTTCACCAAGTGGATTGAAGCAGAGGCCGTTGCCTCAATAACGGGAAGGAACATGATTAAGTTCATGTGGAAGAATATTCTAACCAGATTCGGCACCCCTAAAGTCCTAGTCAGTGACAATGGCCTACAATTTGCAGAATATCCATTCCGTACGTGGTGCGCCGAGAGGCTAATCAAACAAAAGTTTACATCTGTTGCACACCCCCAAGCCAACGGCCAAACTGAAGTGTCCAACAGAACATTGGTGATGGGACTAAAGAAAAGGCTGGGGAAAGCGAAAGGTTGCTAAGTGGAAGAATTACCCACAGTACTTTGGTCATACCGCACCACTCCACGAACGTCCACAAACGAAACACCATTCAGACTGACGTACGACATGGAGGCTGTCATGCCACCAGAAATCTTTATAGGCAGCCTACGCACCACAGAATTCACAAAAGAAAAGAACAACCAGGATCTTCGCCTCAACTTAGACATTCTGGAGGAGAAGCGAGAATTGGCCAACATACGACAGGCGTGTTACAAGGCAGCAACGGAGAGATACTACAACACGAGGGTTAGAGAAAAACGTTTTGGAGTAGGCGACTTGGTCCTCCGGAAAAATGAGGCACGTCACGCCGAACCGCGAGGCAAACTTGGTCCAACATGGGAAGGCTCATACAGAGTCACAAAGGCAAACCCAAAGGGATGCTACATCCTGGAAACTTTGGAAGGCAGAGCAATACCGCGAACATGGAACATCCAGAACCTCAAACAGTTCCACTTCTAGGAAAACTGTCGGATAAACCCCACCATCAACGTCTACCCAAAATTGTAACCGCCATATGAGCAAAGTAATGAATGAAAATGTCGTTTTCACTTATGCATGTTACAATGAATAAAATATCGATGAAAACTCAGTGACTCCTGGTCCTAGCCTTAGCAAGGTTGTCCAGGTGAAACACCCTGAAGAAGACTCAGCGACTCCTGGTCCTAGTCTTAAAAACCTTAAGGGTGAAATACTCCCTAGCGGGCTCAGTGACTCCTGGTCCTAGCCTTAGCAAGGTTGTCCAGGTGAAACACCCTGAAGAAGACTCGGCGACTCCTGGTCCTAGTCTTAAAAACCTTAAGGGTGAAATACTCCCTAGCGGGCTCAGTGACTCCTGGTCCTAGCCTTAGCAAGGTTGTCCAGGTGAAACACCCTGAAGAAGACTCAGCGACTCCTAGTCCTAGTCTTAAAAACCTTAAGGGTGAAATACTCCCTAGCGGGCTCAGTGACTCCTGGTCCTAGCCTTAGCAAGGTTACCCAGGTGAAACACCCTGAAGAAGACTCAGCGACTCCTGGTCCTAGTCTTAAAAACCTTAAGGGTGAAATACTCCCTAGCGAGCTCAGTGACTCCTGGTCCTAGCTTTAGCAAGGTTATCCAGGTGAAACACCCTGAAGAAGACTCAACGACTCCTGGTCCTAGTCTTAAAAACCTTAAGGGTGAAATACTCCCTAGCGGGCTCAGTGACTCCTGGTCCTAGCTTTAGCAAGGTTATCCAGAGGAAATTCCCTGAAAAAGGCTCAACGACATCTGGCCCTGGCCTTAGTAAGGTCACCTGGCTGAAAACATCTAAAGAAAGGGCTAGCAACTACTAGTCTTAAGCCTTACAGACCAAAAGGAGGAAATACTCCTTAACAGACACAACGACTTCCTGTCTCAGTTTCACAAAGGTTCACCCAAGGGTGTTAACCTGGAAGAAACCTACTGGCACACACCTCCGATTACAACCAAAATGCGGGATCACGGATGGGACATAACCAAGCATTCGTTTCAATTCTATCCGACAACAACAAAAACAAGCAATCAAGTCAAAATTCAAAGGCTTACGACGGCCACCAAGTTAACATCAAATAAAAAATAAACAAACAACGTTGTCCCGGCTCGTGAGCCTTACAAAGCAAAAACAAATTTTGTCCAAATGGCCTCAGAAGGGCCTTACAACCATTGTTTAACAACTAGAACACCACCAAAGACAAGCAAACAAAACAACACATACCTGTTACGAATGAGAAGGGCCAGAAACATTACTCGGGTCCAGCAAGGCTTTCAGGTCAGGCACACCGAGCTCTCCAAGCTTGAAGGAAGTAGCATAATCAACATTCATAAAAGCGTCCACCGCCTCATCTACCTCCAAGCCAAGATCAACTGGAGGCTCCTCCTCCTCTGGCGCGATCTCCTTACCCGCCTTCATGTCCTTTATCACGCGAGAGTACCCTTGAGCTTGCCCAGCCGCCATACACACCTCCTTAAGACGATGCACGCCCATCCCAAAGTCTCGACTTTCCAGAACCAAATCAACAACACCTACAACACCATTGGTTAAAAGCCAGGACAGGTCCGCCTCTGCCTCCTCAAGCGCCTGCGTCTTGGCCTGAGCAACCCGGTCACGCTCTGCAGCATCTCTCTCAGCGCTTTCAAGTTGGATATGCAGACCCTGGTTGTCAGACTTTACACCAGCCAAAGCATCTTGAAGCTCAGCCTTCTCACGCCCAAGCACGGACAACCGTTCCTTCAGCTGGGCAGCCTCTTTGCCAACCACCTGCAAAGATGCCACTTGAGATCGAAGATCCCTCAATAAGTCCTCATGCTTAACAACCTCAACACGAGCAACGTCCAACTCCTGCTGGAGAGAGAGGCGATCAGCATTGGCGGCTAGCATTTGCTCCAAACGGTTCGCGCTTTCGCCAAAAAAACAAGCACTTTGGGCGGCCGCATACCGGAGTGAACCCACCAAGTCGGCCGGGGAATAGCTCCCCATCTCCGAACGAGTACCCGGAGGAAATGCATGTTGCGTGAATTCCAGGGCAGTCTGGTAATTTGAAAGGCGAGCACTCTCCGATAAAGACCACCCAGGGACAAACACCCCAGTAGAAGCAACAGGGCCAGCCTCCCCAGAACCCAAAGGAGGGGGCCCCAAAACCGCTGCATTCCCACGGCGACTAAAACCACTGAAATCTGGGCGAGGTGGCTGGGACTCAACCGGCAGCGAAGGATTACTTTCCCCAGAACCTTCTCCAGTAACATTCTCGACAACAGGGTGGGTACCGATACGAGCACCCCCACCCTGGTCCATTCCCATGTCTCCACCCTGAGATGTGTCGTCGGCGATATTGATCACAGGAGACTGGGGCGGAATAAAACCTGAAGCCCCACTACTGCCAGCCAAACGGCGAGGACGCAATCGCCGTGGCAACACCACATTTCCAGAACCCTCGCCAGTACCAAACAACCCCGCACGCCTCTTCACCAAAGCCCTAGAAGAACCACCTTGTTCACCACTAGCTTCTGTATCAACAATCCGTCCATCAACAGCCGAAAAAACCAAAGGCCCAGTGCTTGCATCCTTTTGTCTCTCCTCCTCTTGCACCGCCGAGGCTCGTGTAATAAAAGCCTCGTGATGGAAAGCACGAGAAGGAAGCACCCGATCGATCAACGGAATCTCACGATACTGGAGACTTCCACGATAATTTTTCGCCAGCACGTCAGTAAATCGGATATCATGTTCCCGTCCTGCAATAAAGAAAAACCATCAAGCATTTCCTTCGTTTAAAAAAAAAAAGGGGAGAGGAGAAGGAGAAAGCAAAAACAACACTAACAAGGACCAGAACTAACCGTCCACAATGGTAAAGAATTCGGGCATTTTGCCCCGGAGTCGCCAGGAAGTACTCATGCCAGCGCCGGCTAGAATGTATTCAGGAAGTTCCCCAACAACTACATGGAAAGACCGGAGAACCTTGGCAATAGCTTCCTTTGCAGGGAAGAGAGTGAAAGCACGATCAGTGATAAGATCGACACGATGCTTCATAGCACCGACCCGATGCTCGTTCACCCAAATAAAATGCTGAGACCAGTTCCGGGCAGTCCCCTTTTGATCGGTAACAAGAGTGGGGCGATCTTGATGAACGCAGAAGGTATAATTGTTCCCAGTGGAAGCACGAGTGAACCGGAAAAAGTGACGGAAAACGTACAGATCAGGCTCTAGATGAACAGCCCTGGACAGAAGTTCGAAGGCGATGATCTTATTTACACCGTTAGGGACCAGTTGATGAATATGAACGTGGTAGTGGTCGAGAACCTCCATGAAAAAGTCCGACGTAGGCAAGCGATAACCGGCCTCGAAATGTTTTAAATACATACGATCTTTCCCGCAGGAGGAAAGGAAAAGATGGCTCCGTCGGCAGGAAGCTCCACACCATCCTTCGGTTGGAAGCCATAGCGAGCCACTAGCGAGTCGTAGTACCGAGAATCGGGACCGACACCTGAAGAAGAACTCATTTCGACAATAAACAGAAGAACAGATAAAGAGAAGAGCAAGAAACCAACAAAGGAAAAGGAAACCGCAAAGGAACTAATGACCGGAGAAAAAGGAGAATATAAAGAGGTGGGATAGAGGAAAGCCGTAAGCGGGAGTTTCAAAATTCAAAGATAATGATTAAGGCCATCTGAATAACCGTCACATCAGCGTGGGTTAACTCAATGCTAGCCCTAGCCACCATCCCTAGCTGCGCACACGTGATAATGCCTAAGGCTAGGGAGACTTGATAGCGTGCCATCTGGCAACCGCTAGCACACCCTCTGGCGCACTCATTGGGATGCTAAACTCACCAACCGCTGGAAGTCCCTCGCCAGGAAGTCTCTATTCCAGCCAATAGAGGCACCTTGCTGGAGAAGTCTCTCCGGGAGAACTACATTCCAGCTCACTAACGACACGCTCGCTGGAGCGACCAGCGTGAACTGTACTTGGCGTTACATTCCCCAACCTACGCGTGGCGTCCGTATCTGACACAGATCGTGCGCGCCCCATCCAGCCGGTCTGAACCAATAGGGGCGCGGCAAAGGACGAAGGTCGTACGGCCAACGGACGGCCTGGTCCCCTGCCACAGCAAGGATCTTATCGGCCACCGCCAGACAGGCAAGATACATAAAAACCCTTGTAGAGCATCCGGTAAGGGGATCGAAAACCCATGACTCTCTTAGTACACATACTATACATTCACTAAACCCCGCCGGAGATCTAACTTAGGCATCGGAGCGTTTTCCCAGGATCTCCTCCCGGAAAACGGCTAAC
This sequence comes from Cichorium intybus, assembly GCA_023525715.1. Lineage (NCBI taxonomy): Eukaryota > Viridiplantae > Streptophyta > Magnoliopsida > Asterales > Asteraceae > Cichorium > Cichorium intybus. The sequence continues at coordinate 53,179,623 of CM042009.1, forward strand.
GTATATATATATATATATATATATATATATATATATATATATATATATATATATATATATATATATATATATATATATATATATATATATATATGCGTGTTATTTGGTCGATTAAATCGGGTTTCGGTTTAAGTCGGTTTTTTTTTTAATTTTTCCAAATTAATCTTAACCAAACCAAATAAGGTTCGGTTGAATCGGTTTGGTTAATCGATTTCAGTTTAATTTAACCAAACCAAATAATGTTCGGTTAGATCGATTTCAGTTTAATTTGTTTCGATTTATTCAGTTTGGTTAAGCGGTTTCGGTTTAATTTAACAAAACCAAATAAGGTTCGGTTAAATCGGTTTTGATTTATTCGATTTGGTTAATCGGTTTAGGTTTATTTGGTTTGGTTAATCGGTTTCGGTTTATTCGGTTTGGTTAATCGGTTTAGGTTTATTCGATTTGGTTAATCGATTTCGGTTTATATAAACCGAAACCGATTAACCAAATCGAATAAATCTAAACCGATTAACGAAATCGAATAAACCTAAACCGATTAACCAAACCGAATAAACCGAAACCGATTGACCAAACCGAATAAATCTAAACTGATTAACCAAATCGAATAAACCGAAACCGATTTAACCGAACCTTATTTGGTTTTGTTAAATTAAACAGAAACCGCTTAACCAAACCGAATAAGTCGAAACAAATTAAACTGAAATCGATCTAACCGAACATTATTTGGTTTGGTTACATTAAACCGAAATCGATTAACCAAA